>CM070545.1:109839231-110159231 GCA_036346405.1 Phyllostachys edulis
GCCCCTTGGAGATCGGCCTTTCCTGACAAGACGTGTTCTTGAAGATTGCTCCTTGGAGATCGGCCTTCTCAAAATTGACACGGTCTATCACCGCATTCGTGAAGTCGGTTCATAAAAACATTTGAAAGAGAAGCATTTATCTGTCTGTTTCATAATGTAGGATGATCAACACAAAGGCACATCTGAAAGGTTCAGTATTTAGAAACAATGAAACAATACATTGTGACGAATAACGGAATTATACCTTTGAAGCTTACCCCCACAGCATAAACTTTGGACATAGCAACTTCTGACATGATAAGATGTACTTGCTTGATCTGACACAACTGAGATAAAAACATGGAAAATTATAGAAACACCATGCACCATATGGTAAGATAACATGGAAATGAGAATTTCTTTGTGGAGATCCAACTGACCTGGGAAAGAGAAGGATTGGCCGAGCCTGAGAAGATACTCAACCTTGCGTCGTTCCTAATGTTTGCATCCCGGATAATTGACACTGTTACCGGAGTCAATAACAAGGAAAAAAACCATCAGTAACCGGCGGTAACCAGAAAAACCGGGAGGAAAAAAACCGCCCAAATTTTTTCAAATTTAAATTTAAATTTATGACAGCATAATGCACTTCCTAGATTGGTTTAGGTTTTTTTTGTGCTAGATTACCTATTGTATGAGTTAAATATACTTGAATTATTGTATGAGCAAGTCCCAACATTTTTTAGAACATCCTCAATTCAATTTGCCGGTTTTGGTAAGGTTTTTTGAAGCGGTTTTTCTGGTTTTGTGTGGTAACTGGTCTGGTTACCAGTTTTAAAACTTCACCAATTCAAAATTTTATTTTCGAATTTTGACCGGTTTTTTCGATTACCGGCCGGTTATCGTACCGGTCGCCGGGTGGTTTTTCCTCCGGTTCCGAGATTTTGATCCTTGGTCAATAGTGATCTGTCAGACACCGGAATGCATGGCAGTGCTCCATTAACTGTCCTCAGGCTCAGAGGATCAACCCTTTTACACTTCTGCATGTACAAAGATCATTTTTGCTCAAGTACACAGCAGTACACTTCTTTACTCTATTGATTCAACATGACTACCGCAAAGCAACTTGTTTTATCGTGCTATAGTAAGATGCAAGCTACTTCTGTTTGAGGTAAACATATTTTACACAAATCAAAGCATGCACAATTCCAGACAATGAGCACATAACGCCTTAACAAATCGATTTTTTGTGCAATTAAAACAACCCTCCGGAAATCAGCCAACACAATCCCAACAAAAAAAAATCTATATTGGCATGCTCACAGAACTTTGCCAAAAGTAAAAAAAAAAAGGAAATTTGTAATCAAGTATAGTTCCTGATGTCCAAATGACACTATTACCGTCACAAATCAGAGCTACATCCATAACCCACAAGTGAAGTTTCAAGGCCCAAAACAACCCAAACATCTTTTTCTCAAAAAGAGAGAAAAAGTATTGCTGTGGTTCTCTCGAAAAAATAAACCTATCCACGGTTCATCATAATCAATAAATATGATGATTTGAGACCTGCTGGCTGCTGTTTCCAAAATCCTCAAACAGACCCACCCTAGTTCCTACATTCCACTACCCTCCAGTACAAAATGCTAACATTTTAGGTTCCAACAGGTTTACAAACCAGAGGTAGGAGGAGACATCCCCCCCCCCAAATGATTTGCCAAACAACACATAACTAATAACAATAACAATTCAATATTCTTTCCTTCTTCTTTTTTTTTCAAAAAAAAGGATGATTAATTCAATTAAGAAGGCAAACAAAGCTTTCAGTTAGCTGTAACCTTTGCAAATTGCCCTAAGATGGTTCTAAGGAACTTATTTTGTGTTAGCAAACAAACCTTATCTCCTGATCATGCAGAAGCTTGATCATTTAGTATTTCCCCATTATCAATGAAAGTAATGCGACCAGCTTATTACCGCTGAACTACAAATTCTTGGTCACTGATTTATTTTGACATGCTACGTGCTTATTACCATTCAGGGAAGGAAAAAAAGTACAGTGACCACTAGCAGAAGTTGTCCATAACGCATGAAAGCAACTCACAGTTCCCAATTACTGATTTCCTCACCACAATAACATCTTTGAATGTGATTCACTGCAAGTTGCCAGAGTTTACCCTATTTTTCCCACTAATCTAATCAAAAGCAAGAAAACTGTAAGAAAACCATCTTTTTCCACACCGAGAATTGTTTGCGATTGCAAAAAAAATGAACTCAAGTCCCTGCTAAAATCAACAATCTTTGCTTGCAATTCACAGTGCCAAGGAACACAGAACAATTTCTATCACAATACAACTAATCCTCAACAAAGCACATCTCAAAAATATTAACAACAAGCAATAGCAAAAGCTATCCTACTCATGTTCTTGTCCTTCTCTTCTATAAGAATAGCTCAAATACATCACTCCAACACATCATTCCCGCCAGTTAACTTTATTCTCACACACACACTATTATCTTTAATGTAATTAACCAAAGCCAATGCCAACTATTTGCTCAAATCATCACCAAAGGAGGCACCCACCATCTTCACTACATGCAAATCTGCAGTACGGTTCATCACCGCCCCTCATCAAAGCTCTCATTTTTCCTTGCAAAGTTGCAATAAACAAGAAGAGGAGGAAGTATTTCAATAGCGGAGTTTCAGAGAACTAACCTCTGACGCCCCCAGAATGCGGCGATGCACTCGTCGACAGAGTCGTAACTGACGGCGAAGATCCCCAAGAACAAGCCTTACATCAACGTCTCCTTCAACGCCAGCACCGTCGCCTCCTCGTTCGTCATCACTCCCGCCTTCCTGCGCGCACCACGCCACGAGAATTACAAGTTGCAACACCAAGCAGCCAATTTCTGTGGAGGATGGCGAGCGAAGGAGACCTCGATCTGGGGGAGGAGGAGGAGGGCGGCGGCGATGGCTCGGGGAAGGAGGAGGGCGGCGCCGCGTCAGGGAGGTGGTCGGGGTCGGAGGCGTAGGCGGCGTGGGAGGAGGACGGAGAAGGGGCGGCGGCGCCGGAGAAGGGAGGAGGAGGAGGAGGGAGGAGGGAGGAGGGGCGGCGGCGCCGGCAGGGGATGAGGAGCGGGCAGGGCGGAGGGAGGCAGAGAGAGCGAGGGGGTAAAATCGGAACGGGGTTCCAGGACAGGAAGCTGCCGAGGCAGCTTCCGGTATGGGCGGCTTCCGCTTCATAAAAAAACGATGTGAAAAGACTTTTTTAAGGTCTTGTTTGGTACATATTCTATTTTTAACTTCTCAATCGATTCTTGTGGAGTTATATCAAACGCCTTGATTCTCAAAACCATCAGATTCTGCTTCTTGCGATGAGTTGTCTTAAAAATAAACTAGCAACGAGAAACATATTTCCCATAGATTCTCGTGAGAATCCAACCTTCATAAACGAAAATACCCTTAGAAGTTTGATGTATTTACCCGCAAATGCCATTGAACTACCCTGCCTCAAGTCCTCCATCCGCAGCGCCGCCACCACCCCCTGGATGCCCTCGCCTCCCTCTTCTCTCCTCCTCCCCCCCGCCTTCCGCCGACCCCCTTCTCCTCTCCGTCCATTTGCCTCATCTCCATGCCATAACCTCATCACTTCCATCCTCTCCTCCATCACCTCCTCCTTCCTTCGCTTACCACCTCCCGCCGCTTGCATGCCACCATGCCAGTCTTGCTTTCGTCCATGCGTGGCTCTCTCCTCGACGAAGACGATGACACCGCCTCCTCGGTCTCCTCCAACGCCTCCCCGTCCCGCTCGCCCTCTGTAAGATCGAGGAGGCCGACTAGAGGGGGTGAATAGGTGTTTTAAAAACTTCTATGGGTAAAACCGATTTCTAATGCGGAAGCTAATACAAATACGGTTTTGCACAATTAAAACCTAAATCAACTAGGTTCACCTAAATGCACCAACAATGCAAGTCTATTGATGAATATAACAATTAAGCAAAGACTTGTAAGCTATTCAATATGATCAACGTAAATAGCACAAAGCTAGGCAAGCATTCATCCACAATGAATAAGCAATTTAATACAATGAATATAAATTGCACAAAGTAAAACACAAGAATGCAAACCACAAATGACACGGCGATGTTTTACTGTGGTGATCGGAGACTTGCCGGTCTCCCCTAATCCACATTGAGGTAAGCCCAAACTAATTGGACCGGCTCCACGAATTGAGCACTCGCCTCCGAGGTAAGTCCAACCACTTGGACCGGTTCCCAACCGAACCAACACCTCGCTCCACTAAGGTTGCTCTTTCCTCCACTCCGGAGATGGCGAGCACCACACCAGTCACAAACCGCCCGAGTCTTCTCACAATCTTCTTTGAGAAGCTCACCGGCGCAACGACGCCACCACGCCGTCTAGGTGTCGGCAAACACCAAGAGTAACAAATCTTAGACCCTCACTTGACCTAATCAAGTGTCTAAGCTCAAGTGGATACACAATTCACTACCTAATGCAACACATGTACTAGGGTTTGCTTCTCAAAGCTCACTAAGTGCAACACATGCACAAATGAGAGTAGAGGGCTTGCTCTTAGCTTAATAGAATGAATGGGAACTCCAGCCCTCTTTGGCAACGCCCCACACACGGCCAAGGTGGGTATTTATAGCCCACACACAAAAACTAGTCGTTGTGGAAAAGTCTGCTGAAAAATCAGCAGGAGCGGTTCAACCGCCAACTAGGAATCGGTACAACCGCACTCCCTCCAACGGTTATAAAACTAGCCGTTGGGCACTGGTTCGGTACAACCGCCAACTAATATTCGGTACAACCGCATCGCCCGGTTGAACCGCATTGACGTGCGGTACAACCGATCGCAAGGTTTCCAAATCTGCTGAAACGACATGCTCTTTGGAAAATATAAACCGTCTTTCAAAGATCGGTACAACCGCAGAGCAGTTCAACCGTTTTACAAATGCGGTTCAACCGATTATCAAGAGAGCTCCGGGTCGAAATAACATCGGTTCTGGTTTTCTTGAACTGCCAAATGGAAATCGGAACAACCGATTTTCGATCAAACCGCACCAAAAATCCGGTTTAACCGCAGCGCGGTTGAACCACCTAATACACGTCGGTACAAGCGATTTCCCAGAGAAAATAGTAGTTTGCATCCAAAACAAATTCAATTGCAAAACACATTTGACAATTGACAAGTGATGCAAACAAGGGTTCAAAGGCAAGATTCTCAACAAGTTGTAAAACACATTTGCCAACTTTTAGATTCATACCACAAATTGCACTCCGCTTCAACTTAGTTAGCAAAACACATTTGCCACCGAATTGACGCGCGATGCAAACAAGGATTCACATGAGATTCTCAACAAGTTGCAAAACACATTTGCCAACTTATAGAATCACACTACAAAGAATAAGGTAGATGGACTTACACCGTTTGCAAAACACATTCACAAACCAAAGTCACATGCTACAAGGATTATCCATGAGCCACAACTATTTGCAAAACACATTCGCAAATATTAGCAACATGTTAAGGTGAGCTAGAGCAAACATAATGAGCTATCAACACACGACTAACTCAAGCTACTAGTCAAACACCCCTCTTAATAGTACGGCAATCTATACTAGCAATCCGGTCTCCCAACCAAACACCGAGACCGGTAAAAGACTAGGAACACATCCTTAGCCCTAGTTAGTCATACCTTTACCTTGCACAACCACTTGAAGCTTGATGACGCACATTCTCACTTCAAGTCCGGGTCCTTGACTTGAATACTCATCAACACATGATGAGTCCTTCACTTGACCTTCATCAACTCATGATGAAGCTTCACTTCGGGATCTTGACTTGATGCTCATCAACACATGATGACATCTTCCATCCTGAGTCTTGATATGCATCAACACATGATGCACTCTTCACTTGGCCTCCATCAACGCATGATGGGCCTTCACTTGACTTGATGATCAACACATGATCATCTCCTCTTCTTGAACATCATCGACACACGATGATTTCCTTCACTTGACTTCCACCAACACATGATGGAACTCCTCTTGACTTGATGATCATCAACACACGATGTCATCCAAAGTCTTCATTATCATGAAACATAACCTGCTTATCCAACTCATGGAAAATGTTAGTTCCATAATATGATTATCATTAATTACCACACATACCATTAATTCATAATGGTGGGACAAGATACCACAATCTTTCCCCCTTTGGTAATTGATGATAACCACTTCAATAACAAATAATTGAATGTAGATTGATATGAGTATATACGCACTACACAAGTTGTATATACTCATATGAATATATATAACTACACAAGTTATATATACTCAAAGGATATATGAGCACAAATGTCTCATATACACATATGAATATATTAACTACACAAGTTAAATATATTCAAGGATATATGAACTACACAAGTCTCATATATACTAATATGAATATATTAACTATGCAAGTTAAATATTTTCAAAGGATATGTTTTAAAGTAAAGATCCCAAATATTTGTGGAAACAGGAATATGGATCAATACTAATGAAACTTCAAAAATATAGAATGAACTCCCCCTATATGTGTGCATACATGAATATGTAATAAGAACATACAAACATATTTAGGTTAATCTTTTGGTGGGGTTCAACCTATATTTTGGATCCGAGGAAAGCAACAATATATAAGAACTATGAAGTCGAATGTATACCTCTTTTGTTCTTTATATCCAAACGAGACTAATCATGAGATAAGGCAAATAGAAGAGTTAGTCTCACAAATAGATTTATCATTATAATTGCATACCTGTTTGGATTTTCCTTTTGTTTATCCAATGAATTGGATTTGTCATTAATCACATGCATGCCTTCATGGTTTTTACCTTTATATCCAAATAAGACTGTTTGGATTTTCCTTTTGTTTATCCAATGAATTGGATTTGTCATTAATCACATGCATGCCTTCATGGTTTTCACCTTTATATCCAAATAAGATTACACAATATGTATATCAATAAATGTGTTAGTCTCACAATTAGATTTGTCATTAATCACCAAAACTCCATTAACACATAATGGCAGGTCTAGATCTTTCACCCTCGCCGCCCCTCGTCTCCCCGACCGTCAGGAGACGAGGAGGGCGAGATCTTAGACGGCGCCACGGACTACGGGGAGGAGGAAAAGGTGCTAGAGGAGGTGTCCAACAGGTTCTTTCGCGTCGCCAGGGTGCCGCCACCTTTGGGCGAAGACCCGATCTCGGGTGAGGAGAAGCCGATGGGGAGCACCTCTGCGTTTGAGAACGAGTACTTAGGCGTGGCAGAGGGTTCGCTGGAAGAGGGCTTCGCGAGTGCCTGGAGCGTCGGCGACGTGTTCAACGCCGGCACGAGGAGCGGATTGGAGGATGCTGCCGGTGTCATTGTGGGTGACAAGGGTACGGCCGTCGAGGGCTCCTTGGATGGGAGCTTCCAGAGTTTCAGGAGCGTCATTGGCTTGTTGGATGACAGTGGCGAGGCCGCCGCATTAGGTGATTTGGCGAATGTTTCAGATGGTTCTATGCTGAAGGATGATGATACATGGGGAGATCAGGATGTTGGTGCTGAGGCTGAAGGATGATGATACATGGGGAGATCAGGATGTTGGTGCTGAGGCTATCAACGATGTGGTGCTTGAGCCTTTCATTGGTTTTGCTGGGGCCATAGATGGTGGTGGTATGCACATTATGGATGCTTTGGAGGGGAATGATGGAGGGTCTGAGCATGAGGTTGCTGAATTGCCTCCTGTCGTTTTTTTTTAATGATAACCGGCAGGAGATTTGCCTGTTACATTAATAAAGAAGGGCGGAACGCAAGCCGCAAAGTAACAGTTTCGGGATTACAAGGCCTTAATTACAGGGAATTGAAAAACTCCAGGCATTTGCCCCCCGCTATGAACCAAGTTCTACCCTCCTCTTAATCTTCGCTAGGAGATCCACCGGACTGTTGGCTTTGTTATTGAAGATTCTAGCGTTACGTTCGTTCCATAATTCCCAGATTATGAGAATCAGGGTTGTCGCCGTGGTTTTCCTAGGAGAGCCTTTCTTTTTCGCGGCGTTTGACCACCACTCTCGGAAGTTCCAACAAGGGGGCCAAAGGGATGGTTGTAAACTGTCGTTGCCTAGCCAGTCCGCCATGTGCTTCCATATTCTGACGGAGAAGCGACATTGGGTGAAGAGATGTAAGGCCGATTCGAAGGTGTGTCTGCACAGGGGGCAAAAGCGCTGGTTTGGCCATCCCCTCGCTTCCAATCTGTCTGAGGTCTAGAGCTTATTTTGAATTGCCAACCACGCGAAGAATTTGCACTTTGGAGGGGCGTGGGTTTTCCAGATTAAAGTTTTGAAATTCGTCGCAGTGGATCCCAGGAAGAATAAATTGTAGGCTGATTTAGACAAGTAGGAACCAGACAGGGTAGGCTTCCACAAAATGTTGTCCGGGGGTGGCTTGTGACAGGTGTATCTGGTTGATTCTGGTCCAAAGTTCCACGAATTGTTGGATGTGATGGATTGTCAAACCCTGAAGAAGGTTTAAATCCTGTATCCAACGTCCATTCTGTAGCGCGGAGGCCACGTTTCGGTTTTTCCTTTTTGAAATCTCAAAGATTAGAGGGGCTAGATCTTTGGGGGCTTCTCCATTTAGCCAGGCCGAGTACCAAAAAATTGCCGTCTGTCCATCTCCAAGGAAAATTCTAGTTGCTGCCGAAAAAAGATTTCGGTCCGTTTCGTCGCATGGGATTTCCGTGCCTACCCACGGTTTGGATTGGATCTTCCAGTTTTGCCACATCCAACGCAGTCTAAGTGCTGAGGAGAATTGCGGGAGGCTAAGAACGCCAAGGCCACCCAGCCTCCTGTCGTTAATGCTACAGAAGAAGAAGATGCGGGTCTTGAACTTTGCAATGGTGATTCTAACGCAAAAGATGGCACGCCCAAGAATGAGGTTGTCACAGATGTCGAAGATGCCAGTCCTGAATATGTTGCCACAATAGATGGCACATCTGACCTTCTTGAGTTTCCTGCCAATGTTGATGACCCACATCCTCTTGCTAATGGGGGTCATAATAAGGTAGATGGGGAAACTGATCATGATTATGAAGCTTCTGATGAGCCTGCATCCATGCCAACTAAAGATGCTGTAGAACTTATTGAAAAAGAATTGGAGGACAATGTGCCTGCTTGCAAGGGCACGCCCTTTGGTTTGGATGATTCAAATGAGTAGGAGATCGATGATGAGGAGCTGAATGGGAAGGAAATAGAGCTTGTTGATTATGCAGCTTTAGCTGAGCTTCTGAGGGCGGTAACTAGATCATCTGGACAAGGCAAGGCCAAGGTTTTCCCAATTGAAACCTCTAAGTCCCAAAGAATCGCCTCCTCTGGTGGTCAAGACTCCTAGGACAAACGCGGGTTCTACTCTGTCTTTGGATGTGGTTCTTGACCTTGAGAGTGAGATGGTGATGAGAAGAAGTTGTACAGAAAGGTGGACATGGCACGAATCAAGTACTTGCGTCTTGTTCATAGATTGGGGTATGATCCTGAACATCAGGTAGCTATACAAGTGTTGTGTCGGCTTAGTCTCGTAGAAGGCTTTAGGCGCATAAGGATGGCAAACCATTCCTCCGAGCTTGAGAATGCCTGGAAGAGGGCCTTGCAGCTTGAAGCAGAGGGAATAGAGGACTTGGAATTCTCTTGTAATGTATTGGTCATTGGGAAGACGGGGGTGGGGAAGAGTGCAACAATAAACTCCATTTTTGGTGAGGATAAATCCAAAACGAATGCTTTTCTACCGGCAACATCCTTTGTGAAGGAGATTGCTGGAGTTGTTGGTGGTGTTCAGTTTCATGTCATCGACACCCCAAGACTTGGGACTACAGTCATGGATGAAAAATCAAACCGGAAAGTGCTCAATTCTGTTAAGAAGTATATCAAGAGATGCCCTCCTAACATTCATAAAGCTTGTTTCTGTTCTGTAGTGTAGTTGTCAGTTTGTCACCCTCTAGTCATCTCTAGATAGTGTTTGTAACAACTAATAAATGATGCACCCCACAAAGTTATTGCTAGACTCCATATGCTAGCACGAGTTCACAACTATTGCTGTTAAGACGTTAAGTGATAACGAATCTTTTTATGTTTACTCTTTTGATCTAATGAAAAATTACGACCTCTTCCTTTCCAGCTGAGGCCCAAGAAGAAGATTAAGAACTAGAGTGTCACTTGTCAGTTTCGTGGACGGCTCAAAACATCATATCAGACTTTTTGTTGTTGTTTTGTTGTCTCTGTATGTTGTTGAACCAAAAAATGTTTCAGCTTGCTGTGATGACAGTCGTGGTGGTTAATATGGTAGCAACTATATTCTGCTCGAGATGGGCATTTTATCTGCTCTGGTTGCTGTGCTTTTGGCTCACTATGAACGCGTTCTGTAGTATTGTAGAACTTTAGTGGGGAGTGGGGACGGGTCGTTGCGGCTGGCGCTTTGCGGGCAGCTGTCAAGGCCACATTAGTATCGTGGGTTGCATTTGCGGGTTAAAGGCAGCCGCAAATGGCTTAGCATCTTCCGTGGGTGGGCACCACTTCACAAAAATGTACCTACAAATTTTGGGGAAAATTCTATAATTTGTGTGCAAATACATAGGAGAAAGATACAAATACAATTGAAGTATTACAACCAGGGGTAACATGGTCTATTTGCCTCTAATTCTCCCTCATATGGTTTTTAGAGCCAATCTACCAGCCAAACGCTTTCAACAGACGGCTCAAGATTCTTAGAGAAGTGGATTCTCAGAGAATTGGGAGCAGAATCTAGAAAATAAGAATCTGGAGCTGTACCAAACAGGGCCTAAAATGGCTATCGGCTTTTCTGAGCGAAAAGCTAAAGCTGAAATCATTTCAAACAGACCCTTAGTGACCAAAGTAGTATATATTTCAATCTCCATGATTATGGGAAGTAACTGGTTAATTGTGCTTGTTCATTGCCTCTAAGGTAGATCAGTATAGATTGGATGGTTCATTGTCAATGCCAAAATCAACAATATTGCCTTAGGGGGGCGTTTGGAATGGCTTCGGCTTCTGGCTTTCGTCCGAAAAAGCCAGAAGTCGTTCCAAACGGTCGCTTTTCCCGAAGCCGGAAGCCATCTTGACGTGAAAAAGCCAAAAGTCGGAACCCGCCGCGGGGCAACTTTCCACCACTCCCTCTTTCCGAATTTGTCCCTCAACTTCACATATTATTACCTGTTTTGCCATTGCATAAATAACCCAACTCCTCCACCGGCTCGCCGCCCGCCCCCTCCCCCTTCCCCCCTTTGCTCCTCCCTCTTTCCCGTGCCCCCCCCACCTCCTCCTCCACGGTGTCGCCCTCCTCCTCCCGGCCCTTCTCCCACGCCGCCTTTGTGCCTCCTCCTCCTCTTCCCCACGCCCTCCCTCCGCTTTGGATCTTGCCCGCTGCTCTCCTCCACCTCCCTCCTCCTCCATCGGCGGCTACCCTCCCCCCTCTTCCCCGCGCTGGCTCGGCGGCCGGCCTCCTCCATCGACCCCGCCACCTAAGTCCTCTCCCCCGGCGCTGGCCTCCTTCCGCGGTCCTCCCCTCTCCTCTCCCTGCGTCGGCCTCCTTCCCAAAGACCCCTCTCTCCGTGGCCGTCACGTCTAAACCCTAGTCATTGCCATATCTTTTTTTTCTTGTTCACAATTGCTCAATATGCAAAGACACCCAAGAATGCTATTTAGGAAAGCACAACCGTTCCAAACACTCCATCAGTAGGCAATCTGCTTGCATGGCTTTCATGTTGGCAGTGATGAACATCGACCGACTTATTCTTCCTATGACTTGTATAATGTTTTCTAAATAAATAAATTTCTATAGAATGCACATCAAATATGAATTCCAGCTGCTTGCTTGAGGTCAAATTTGAGGATTAGTTTTTAGCAGGTTTTTGCCACAAAACACTACTATACGTATAGACATCCTATTTACTAAACATTCACAAAGTATTGTTGATAAATGGACCTGTCCCTCTATTATGCTCAATTTTAGTCGCAGTTTGTAAGAGTTTGACAGAAAAAAATTGCTTGTATGTCAGTTGCTTTCACAACGGTGAGCTGATTTGAATCCCCTGCGCTTGCATTACAAAGGCACCGAAGGCACGCTTCAAAGAGCCATCCGATCTCAAATTAACCACTTATGATGTGTTTAAAAATACTACATTTTTGGAGAAATTTTGAAGAAATTGAATCTTATGGGAGAACTTCTCATATAGTTTTGGAACAAAGGAATACTATCCTAGAATTTCTATGTAATTTCTGTGGAGTTTGGAGTAATTTAGGCATGTGTTAGACCACACGGGAAATGCCCTCTGTGTCTCTGGCCCCCGCCCCTCCCCCCGAGCCCTTGCTACTCCTCCCTCTTTCCCCGCCGGCCCCCACCTCCTCCCGCGCCGGCGTCACCCTCCTCCTCCCCGGCTCCCTCCTCCCACGCCACCGCCTACGCCTCCCTCTTCCCCCGCGCTCCTCCCTCCGTGCCTGGATCTTGCCCGCTGCTCTCCTCCACCTCCTCCTCCTCCGTCGGCCGCCCTCCTCCTCTTCCCCTCGCTTAGCCCAATGGCCTCCTCCTCCGCCGACCCCTGTCCGCCTAAGTCCTCTCCCGTTGGCCTCCTCCCTGATCCTCCCTCTCCCTCTCTCGTCGGCCTCCTTCCCCAAAGACCTCATCTCCGGGCCAGTCGGTAGGGATGGCACCAGACCTTGGCCGAGCACGGTAGTGCTCGCCCATACCCATACCCATGACCTCGATTCCCCATGGGCATGCCCATGAGGACTACGGCGAATAATCTCGCCCATGCCCGTCGCTCATGAAATGCATGTTTACATTCATGAACAATGCACCACCGCCCGTGGGCATTCTATCACATATAAACAATTCACACATCAAGTTCATCACAATTCATACATCCAGTTGATCAGACATTCAACAAACACACGGATAGAAATTAGGGATGGAGGCGGCTTGGAGGAGGCCTTCCTGTCTCTGTTGGCGGCGGTGGCCGAGGGGTCGTCGGACTTGCGGGAGGACACTGACGGTGGCCTGCTGCGTGTGCGGCGGCTCTGTGGAGCCGTGGTCGCGGTGGAACTCATGTCTATGAGGTCGGGGAGAGCTCAATAGAATTAGGAAGACGGGGGGAGCGGCGGTTGGCGAGGTGGGAGATGATTGGAATGGTGCTTCTGCTTCGCTTCTCCTGGGCTTGATGGCGATGCCGACCGGCGTTCAGGAGGAGGCCGTGGCGGAAGCCCACCACACCGCTGCTCCCGCCCACCCCACCTCACCGCCTCCCTTCAGACGCCGTGCAGTCCTCCTCACAAGACCACCTCCTCTTTCCTTTGAGCGCCTCGAATGGCGGGATTTCTTGGCTCCTTGGCGTCGTCGGCTTCCTCGGGCTTGGGGTCGGCGTCCTTGGCGCCTTCGACGGGCGAATACACGGGGGAGGGGGCGGGCTTGAGGAGGAGGCGGCGGGCGAGAGCTTGAGGAGGAGGAGGAGGCGGCCGAGCTTGAGGATGAGCGGCGGTAGGGCGGGGGGTGGCAGCCGGCCGGATCTTGAAGGTAAAATGGAAGGGAGGCCAGGCGGATCTGGAAAATGGAAGTGCGGCTTGGAAATGGGGGCAAATGGAGGTTTGTGGCGGCCGGGAGGATGAGAGTGTGAGTATATGAGACAGTGGGTATTAGGGTTTTAGTGGTCCCACCTGTCAGTGCATGTCGTGGGTAAATGGGCGAGACGGGTACGGGTGGAGCTTACCCATGCCCGTGCCCGTTTACCCGACGGGCAGAGAGTTTCCCCCATTTTCATGCCCGTGGGCAAAGAAACCAGCCCATACCCAGCTCCATTAGGGTATTTATCCGCGGGCACACGGGTAATCGGGCACAATTGCCATCCCTAGCCGACGGCGGCATGACTAAACCCTAGCCATGCAGTTGGCTCTTTTTTTTCTTGCCCGCAAATTGCTCATCTGTGAGTACGACCAAGAATGCTATTTAGGAAAGCACAACCGTTCCAAACACCCCCTTAATCAGTAGGCAATCTGCTTGCATGGCTTTCATGTTGGCAGTGATGAACATCGACTGGCTTATTCTTCCTATGACTTGTATAATGTTTTCCAAATAAATAAATTTCTATAGAATGCACATCAAATATGAATTCCAGCTGCTTGCTTGAGCTCAAATTTGAGGATTAGTTTTTAGCAGGTTTTTGCCACAAAACACTACTATACGTATAGACATCCTATTTACTAAACATTCACAAAGTATTGTTGATAAATGGACCTGTCCCTCGATTATGCTCAATTTTAGTCGCAGTTTGTAAGAGTTTGACAGAAAAAAATTGCATGTATGTCAGTTGCTTTCACAGCGGTGAGCTCATTTGAATCGCCTGCGCTTGCATTACAAAGGCACTGAAGGCACGCTTCAAAGAGCCATCCGATCTAAAATTAGCCACTTATGATGTGTTTAAAAATACCACATTTTTGGAGAAATTTTGAAGAAATTGAATCTTATAGGAGAACTTCTCATATAGTTTTGGAAGAAAGGAATACTCTCCTAGAATCTCTATGTAATTTCTGTGGAGTTTGGAGTAATTTAGGCATGTGTTAGACCACACGGGAAATGCCCTCTGTGTCTTGCACTTAATCTCTCTTCAAATTCACGTGAGGCCTAACGCGGAAATTCTGTAGGAATTTTGGAGGAAATGAAATGCACATTCTCATCAGATTTTGGGTTTCTTACGAAATTATTGGTCCTTGGAAAATTCCTATGTCAAAATAATCGTTTTTTCTAGTACGATTTGCATTTGAACGGCAGGCAATCCTATTCAAACTTTCCAAGAAGGCTATTGGGTCTCGGCCCTAACCCCTAGGCCCGTAAACATAAGGCCCAATTGCAACCGGGCCTGCTTTAAGATCCGCGCTACCAGAGAGAAGAGCATCAAGGTCAATAGGGTCATTGAGCTAAGCAGGCCGTCCCCTATATAAAGCCTCCCTTCTCGCCACTTGCGAAAAACCTAGCCCCTAACGCCGCCGCCGCCCTCCTCTACTCGCGAGCTCTCGCCTCGGTAGCTTTTCACAGCTCCTCCATTCCCCAACCTGTTTCGATCTGTTCCTACGTGATCTTCTTCTCCTCTGATTTGCTGTTTTTTTTGTTTCTTGCTTGAAGGATTTTGGAGATGGCCAAGTCGAAGAACCACACGGCGCACAACCAGTCGTACAAGGCGCACAGGAACGGCATCAAGAAGCCCAAGCGCCAACGCCAGACCTCCACCAAGGGGGTAAGCAACGCTCCTCCTCCTCCTCCTCCTATTCCCACTCCAGCTTCGGATCGTGCGATCTGTTTCTTGGCTTGAGGTTATATAGGTTTATCGTTCTCATCGAATCGCCTAGCTGCGTAGATGCGTGTAATTCGTGTTGTTGCACCCAGCTTAATGTCGGCGTGTAGTGCTGGTGGATGTTTCAGATAGATGCGCGCCATCTTGGTTTGTTACCCTCGAGGGTTTGCTGCTAGTTTGTGGGTGCCAGGTAGTGAAATAAATCTAGTAGCAGAATGATGTGATTCCTTAGCTATGTTTTGTTTGGGTTTGGGTTAGTAATATGGTAGTACTAATTACTAGTGTTCAATTAAGTTTATGTTGCTTCTTTGTTCGATTCCATCAGATTTTTATCACTCTTTTAAGTACTTGTTGCATTCGGTCATTTGGAATCATATTGGTGGCTGTCTCCTTTGCTATGGACATAGTCTTTCAGTTACCATTGCCGTTGTCCTTTTGACTATTAAAAGTGCAGCATTTCTGAATATCTGTGTGGTGGCCCAATTAATTAGGAGGATAATTCTTGATAGATCCAACTATTGAGATTCATATTGGACCAGTGTCAACCAGTCTTTTTCTCTGGAAGTGTTTGTCCAGCTATTCTGTTTGTGAAATTTCCTTTCTACCTGTGATTTTATTGAACAGATGTGATTATTGAAATTTGTATGCTTGCATTATTATGAATTCTTAGTGCTTGATGATTACTTTTGCCTCTGTTCAGGGACTGCCTTTTATGCAAGTTTTACTCTAGTACCTTCATTCACTTCTTCCATTAACATCCGCTTTCTCGATATCTGTAGATGGACCCCAAGTTCCTGAAGAACCTGAGGTATTCCAGGAAGCACAACAAGAAGAGCGGCGAGGCTGAAGCTGAGGAGTAAGATGGAGGTTTATGCTCATGGATAAGCAAGTGTGTTTCCCCTGTTTTAACTAAGTACCTTTAGGATCTAGAGTTTCATTAAAGATGGGACTTATATGCTGTTATGTATGATTACAAGGATCTTTCTTGCCGCCTGAGCATTATTATGACCATTATGCTTTTCAGTTTATGCTACCGGTTGAATTACGTACTATTTGAATTATGTCCTGGGATATATCTACTTCAGACATATTAGTATTGTTTTTAAAGTTTTGATCTTGCAATCAGTTCCATTCCATGGTAGTATGCTGGTTATTTGCACGGGTATGCCTGTCAACTGTGGTTGGTTACTGCTGTTTTGGGACAGAATTGCTTGTTTCTGGGTCCTATGCTTGCTTGTGGTGTCGGAGATATTTTTCTTGCAGAGTGTTGACAAGTTTTTTACCAGCTGATGAAATCTCCTCACGTCATGAAATACGTTTACAAAATTACAAGTCAAATAGGTAGGATCGTAAGATCGGATCGTGATATGAGGTTTTCTAATATTAGGTATAATAAAATTACGTATTATACAAAAAAATGGCTTGCATGGGTTGACGATCACAATCCTATATAAAACAGAGTAATGTACAGCATGTACCAATATCATTACTCAGAAATAGGATGATATCTGTCACAACTAACAATACTAGAAACTAATGGTGTCATTAAAGATGTACTCTTACTGTACAGGCTACAGACACTGAGTCTGAAACGCATACAAAGTTCTGAGTTTGACGTTGGTCAACTGAACTAGCAGCACTACAGCGTACTTCGAAAGGTTACTACAACGCAACAAGCAGCAGTCAAGTATGCACATTTTCCTCCCGCCTGTGCTACAGTGGTGGAGCTAGGAATCAGTGTTGGTGTGTACACAAATCAACGGCCGGTACGATTAGTTCAAACTACGTATTACCGAGCGGTTTCGAAGTTTATTATTTGAAAATATTTTCATTACCGAGCGGTTTCTAAGTTTATTATTCGAAAATATTTTCGATCTGAGAAGCAGTATACTATACAGTAGACTGCTGGTATCTTTTCACATGTCATTACTATAGTAATCAATTTAGAAAATGAATTGCATAATATCTGAATGTGAAAAAATAGAACATGCTCTGTGTATTGATTTAGTATTGCAACTGTATTTTACTACTAAATCCTAAATCAATAGAAGAGGGGAAAGGAATAGATGTGACTTGTGAGGATTCTTTCCACCTGCAAAACCAAAACCAAAACCAAAACCGCTAGCTCTCTCTAATTTCAGTCTAATAGAATAGCCACTCTAGTAGATTTTACACACCCGGCACCTAGCTAGATCCGCCCCTGTTAATGTGCTAGCACTAGCAAATATTAGTGTTGCCTCCCATCGACATTTTTCCTTTATCCCCAATTCCTAAATGAATAGAAACACATGATTCGAGAGAGTTTCGTTGTGAGATTAGGACTACTATATAAGTTCTTAATCCAAATTACTTGGGCAGATGAACCTTGTTTTCTGTGAAGACAAGAATCGAAACACATATAATCTGGAGATGAAGACGTGGAGTCCTGGGGACTTGGAGATGCAGGCACGAAGAATGTGCAGCACCGAGGCCCTCCGTCACATGCAGGCTGCAGCAGGGCAGCAGCTCCGGTGAGGCCGTGAAGTACGTCGTGCGGCGCAGGGATCCGGTGAGGAAGCTCCAGATCTGAGAGCCCAGCAAGATGGAGAGCATGTGGCACACGGCGGTGCATGGTGGAGGTGGAGCCGTCGGCCGCCGTGAAGGGAAGCGCTCCCAACCCCTCCGCCATGGTCGCCGCTCCCTCGTCCTTCTCTCTCTCTCCGTGCAAGGGTTTCTAACGAGGTTACGTACGTGTCTGAACAGTACTGCGATCTGAACCATTGGATCCCAATCGAATGGGTGATTTTCCCCGAGTGTGGGATCGCGCTGAATCGTATTTTTGTCGCGATACTAGCTATTCTACGAGTTTGATTGCGATACAACTGAGATACCATCAAATTCCCATCTGTATTGCGATCCGTGTCGCTTGTCTCTGGTAGGATCATAGGATGCGTACGATACTACGATCCGTATCGCGATACCGATAACCTTGCTGGTATCAATGAAGCTGAAGCATGTAATTTTTGTAGATGGCGAAAATTTATGAAATACTATGGATGCCTGCGTTGCACTTGTCATACGGTGTGACTGGCCGGTTTGAGTTGCGCTGTACAACTGCCAGTTTATGGATTTTTGGTCCTAGATTTCGAGCTATAGCCTACGCAGATCCGCTCCCATATGCGAGACTGGTTCACGTACATACTTATTGTTGAGCTAAAATTCTAAATTTTGCAGCAGTTTGCAAAGTTAGCAAAATGTAGTTACTGACACTAAGAGCTGGTCAGAGGTTGCCCCCAAGAGGTCTCACTTTATAAATATAAAGGTGCACGGTAGTAAAAATAAAAATACAAATTATTCGTACTAATTACAACATCTCAAATAATTTAGTCAAATTACAAAATAATTAAGAAAAAACAAGATTTACCAATCGCAATTCAAACTAACACAAACAAAATTATTGATTTGGGCATTTGCGTTTGCTCTTTGCTGATCTGGGAATTGAGGATCTGGTAATCGGATTGAACTCACCTCTGCACTGTTGGAAATTTGGGTACCATGGCCGTGCGCTAGTGCGCTACCGCCTTGTTAAGATCTACGCGAGGCGCTGGTCTCTATCACGGCTCTGACGACTCATGCAGGCTACTGTCGCCTTCCCGCCCGCTCGGCACTTAATGGCAACGGCGACCGATAGCTGCTTGGCCGACCTTGCTCTTCGACCACTACCTCCGCTTGGTTTGGCTTCGTGTGGCGTGCCACCGATCGATCGAGAGAGAGAGAGAGCGAGGGAGGGAGAGGTATGAGAGCCGGCTAGTGTCTGTTAATTGATAGGGTTAGAGAGAGATGGGGGGAATGACCTTATTGTGACTGGACTGAATGGTCTAATGCTCAAAGGGCAAAGGCCGAATGGTGTGTGACCATGGGCTGGCCATCACATGTACCAGTTTGAGGATGCGGGGCGTCGGAGGGAGACATGAGTTTGATGGGCTGAGAGGGAGTTGTGGTCTGGTTGGCCAAATTAAGAATATATTTCATTATATATGTAATACACATACTATATAATGGATTTTTTGCCAAAAAAAAATGGGTGTTCAGCTGAACACCTATGAACTCAATAGGGTCCGCCCATGCCCTCCAGCAGCTCCCAGTCGAAGGCGTGCACCAGCGCCCCCGGCATTTACTGCACGAGGACGTGCCCCATGCGCGTGCTAGCACACATCCGCCGCCCCACGCCAAACGGGATGAGCTTGAAGTGGTTCCCCATCGGCTCCACCTTCCTTCCTAATCTCTACTACCTAGAATTGGAGTGCAGTCGTCCGTCCTCCCCACTCTCCCATCCCTGTCCTTCTCTACTGATATGTGGACCGCATTATCAGCAAACTATCTCCTCGCATCGTGCGCTCCTGCTCCTCTCCCGGCATCGCTTGCGACGCCGTTTGCGCTTCCTCCTTCTCTCCGCCCTCGCCTCCACCTCCGCTCTTCTGCTATGCTCCGCGCGTGTTCGCCCCGTTGCCTGTTGCCGCTTCCATCGGCTGGCTCCAAACAGGCCTCACTTCCTCCTCTCCACCCCTGCTCTTTTGCTCTGCTCCGCGCACCTTGACGAATTGAGATATATTATATCTACTTAATTGATAAATGATTATATCCATGAGATGTTTCGTAACAACGCATGTGCACTTAACTAGTGAACCTTTAACATGGAGGCGAATGGCGCTGTAGCAATGCGCCTGTAGCAGTTGATCTGATCCTCTGTGTCTCGATCTGACGGCTGGGAGCTGCTCCTAATCCTAATGCACGGCGCTGTAGTGCCTCTGCATTTTGGCCTCAAATGCAGATGATTCCGATTGAACTTTCTAAGAGTTAGAGAAAAGTGACGCCTACAAGCCGCGCTTCAACTATAAAAGAATGATGGTGCGTGCTGTTTCTCGTAGTAAAACTGAGAGAGGCGTGCTTCTTTGCTCTTGAAAATGACTCTGTTCGGTTAAAAAAAACATGTCGTTTTGGAATACATGTAATCAAACTTTCAAAACCTTAGGTATCAATATGTTTTTACAGATTTAGATTGAATACATGAAAGTTTAGGTATCAGTACCTTTTTACATATTTATATTGAATACATGAAAGCCACGTGTATGGGTTTGTTTTGAAAAAAAAATACTTTCATAATATTAATATTACCATTTTAATGGGGTTTTTTTATAAAAAAAAATAAAATAGAAAAGGATATTGGATACACTTTTCAGGTTTGCAACGGAGCACAAGTTTAACACGAGACGATGAGCGTTTGGTAGGATTCTTCTGCTCGCCAGCATCCAATGGATCGATGGAAAGAACAACTAAGCCGACAAGTTAAGATAACTCAGGAACGGGTGACAACCGCGAGCGTTCGTACGGGATCCTTGACAAATTTATCCGCGTCACTGCATCTATCTATGGATTGAGCATTTGATGTCCCTGCGACTGAATCGGCAGTTAACTAGAAATACTCCCTGCGTTTTTAGTTACTTGACGTTACTGTAGAGCTACTTGACGTTACTGTAGAGCTACAGTAACGTCAAGTAATTAAAAACGCAGGGAGTAGCAGATAGCTGCTTGTGTTCATGTACCTACTTACTGCCAAGCGGTAAATAAAAACGGCATTAGCAGAACAAGCAACTACCATTATCACAATGGCACTTACGTTGGGCGATCCTTAAATAAATGCCTGCCTGCGTGCGCCGCTCCTCCCCAGCCGCCGGCCGGCCGGACCTGCAGGGCTGCAACCGAGCGTGGAGTCTGTAGACTGCAGGACATCTCAGCACTTTGCACAGGACGTCGCTGCACTACTCTGCCATTCGGTGTTACTCTCTAGCACCTCAGTCTAGGAGTCTAGCCGTGTGCAAGCCCTATTAACACTCTCTAAATTTTAGTCCTAAATCCATCACTCGTGGCGGCGCCCAATGGATCGATGGGAAGAACAAATAAAGATGACTCGATGTCCCACGCAGTTTGTATTACACGAGATCAGCCAGAATTACAGTGTCATATCGATCTTTGTTCTTGGGCAAGAGACCATCATGGCACGCTTATGTATACATAGATATGTCGAGCTTCTAGTGTTACTAGGATTACTCCTTCGGCCTCTTGACAATCAGGACCGGGCATTTGCAGTTCTGCGCACAGTAATTGCTTACGCTGCCCAGGAACGCCCTGCAATTTTTTTGCACACACGTAGTAAGTATGTGCCAAAATGGCCATGAAAATTGAAGGAAAGCACAAGTTTAAGGCACAGAAGATGTAACACGCAAATGCAATTTCTGACTAGCTCAAGCACTCAAGCTCAGCGAGAAGTAACAGTAGAGAACCGTAGTCCCATCGAGGCAGAAAAGACGAAAAGAAAAACCGGTGAACCATACAAAGCTTTCAGACTTTCAGTTTCTACCAAAAAGTCACCAAAAGATTATATAGTTTTTTTAACAAAACATAAGCTCTGCCATTCATCCAAGGAGAACAGAAAATTACATGCCCAGAAAAAAGAGACAAACACCGGCGACGCCAACACCGGGTAAGGATTCCCAAAAGATTATATAGTGACTAAAGTTTTTGAGTGGCATAAAAAAAAGTTTAGGGGCAAGCTAAGACGAATTCAAAAAGTCTTAGCATAATAAGCTAAAATATCTAAAACAGTACTAGTACTAAAACACAAGAGCATGGTCCTTTCGAAAGGAAAAAAAAAGAAGCATAGTAAGCAGGTCATTTTCACGTACAGCTGCCCTTAATCCTTATCTAATATATATGGAGTATCATTCAGATGGATACGTGTAATAACAATTAATGAGTAAATAAATAAAAGCGATTAATTAGTGTCACCTCTGGATGAGGCCATATCCATGGCTGCCCATGACCAACAAGTCGGCGCCCATCTTGTCAGTGGCGTCGCAGATCACGTCGCGCGGGTCCCCGCCCTCCACCACCGTCTCCACCTTCACCTGCGCACGTCCATCACACGGATCAGGCATTCAGAAGTTTTTTAAAAAATCTATTTTTTAAAAATATTTTAAAGATAACATCTCCCTAGCTTTATTTCCAATTCTAACTTCTTTAATCCAAACACCATGACTCGTGACGTGATCAAATTGTGTTGTTACACCATCGACCGCAGCACGACCAAACCTACCACGATAACCCTCTGAACCAACACGCGTTCGTTTTTAGGCTAAATCCTGTTACACCAAGAGAAGTGACGTAATAGCACTCGTTTAATATACCGAGATTCGTAATGAACTAACATTTCTACCGTACAAAAATACCACGGCAGTGCAGCCTAAAAAACGTAGTGTGGCCAAATGGGGACACTGTTCATGCACGATTTTTCAGGCACTGCGGGTGTGACAGGTCCTGCTATGGAGTTTTCGAACAAAAGGATGTTATTTTTACTATTTCATTTGCGGATAGTAATTTTTGCTATTTTGTCATAAAATAATGTCATTTGAGCCTATTGAGTACAGGGATTTTTCTTCCCAGAAGCCCGGTCCATTGGCCTACTCGCTTTGCGCCTACTGCACAAAGAGCCTCCAACTCCAAGCCTCACAGCCGAAAACCAATCCCCAATCCATTCCCCTCTTCTTCCTCCCCAATCCTCCCCAATCTCTTGCAATCCTCCCCAATCGACGACTGAGGAGGCGCAATGAAGACCAAGCATGTTTTGTGCTTCTCAGTAGCTCGGCAGTCAATCTGATTTCTGACTTCTGAATTCTGATTTCTGTACAAACTAGTTCTGAATTCTGAATTCTGGGTAGTTTCTGTGAGTGCCAATTTTCGGCCGAATTCTGCCCGATTTCCTCAGCAAATTTCGACCGAATTTGTTCGAAATTTAAATTTCAGTTTGGAATTTTCGACCGAAAATGCCCCCCAAAAGAGCCGAAAATCGGTTCGATCGGGGTTAGCGCCCCACCCCCCCATAATTTTTTTTGGCCGGTAACCGAAACCTTGATTGAGTACAGATTCATATATACGCGATTGGATTTGGAGTTAACAAAATACTACTGGTAAATAAATAAATACTTACGTGAGGGTACGCGGCGCAGATGTGCTTGGCCTTCTCGACCGCCGCCGCCGAGATGGCGTTGGCGTGCCTCTCCACGCTCGCCATCAGGTCCGAAGACAGCATGTACCCTGCATGCAGCGACTCATTTGCTATGCTTAAACCACGCGCGTCCAATCCACCGGCTCGTACGTACCTGAGCTGTCCATGGCGGCGTAGACGGGGCGCGGGCGCCGGACGTGGAGGAGCACGAGCGTGTCCTGGGCGCCGGAGGAGGAGACGACGTTGGCGAGGCACCAGGAGAGGGCGTGCGTGCTCTCCTCGCCCTCGTCCACGGCCACCACGATGCGGCGGCCGGCAGCAGCGGGGGGGCCAGAGGCAGGGGCAGATGCCATGTAGACCGCAGGCAGCAGCGCGCAGGAGACGACGGGTTCTTGGGATCTAATTAAACTGCGGGTGCGAATTGCGGTCGATGCAGAGGCAGGGGGAGACAGAGAGGAGAGCGGAGAGGATTGCCTTAAAGAAGATGAGGGGGCCGTGCCTGGGACAGGTGTCTTTCTGTGGGCGGGTTTTGCCGCGGCCGCCGCTGGATTTAGGGTGGATATCGAGCCAGTTATCTGTTTTATCGAGTTTTTTTTAAAATCGACGTAGTTTGATTTAATATTATTTTATTTATAATTTAAAAGTATATTTAGAACCGAACTAACGAGCCAAGTCAGAGTGAAATCCGCTTTCATTCAAAATTGACACATTTCAATGTTTAACTAAATAACGAGTCTTATCGAGTTTTTTTTAAAATCGACGTAGTTTGATTTAATATTATTTTATTTATAATTTAAAAGTATATTTAGAACCGAACTAACGAGCCAAGTCAGAGTGAAATCCGCTTTCATTCAAAATTGACATATTTCAATGTTTAACTAAATAACGAATCTAATTGAAACGATTTTGAATCGAGCCACTAAACCCCACTAACTAACTTTTTTTCCCACCTCTAGCTGGATTCCTCCGTTCCTCACAGTGTGTTTCAGATTGCCGGAGATGCCCTCCGGAATAGCCAGGGGACTGGAATGGATATGGAGGGAAGAGGGAGGGGGTATTATCGCCATTTGCCCACTCTGGGCCCGAGACCGAGGGCTGGGAAGAGGAAGAATCAGAGCCTGTTTGGTTGGTGCTTTGGACTTCATGTCTGGGAAAAAGTGGTGCCTGGATGTAGCCTGAAAAGTAGATGGTTTTTGCCTAACCAGGCAAACCTGAAGATGAGTTATTTGATTGGAAGTATGTGTCTGGAATTGATAAATAAAAAATAGACCGTTGAATCAAACAATCAACGTGAATCGGATCCAGACAGCTGGCTCCCAGACGCGCATTTCCTACGCCAAGCAAACTCCCGCTTAGCAGCCACCAAGAGGGCTCCCGCCCAGGCAGCCCAGCGCCAGGTCGCAATCCAAGCAGCCCCTCAAACCGGGGAACACGCCCACAGGTAGAGGTAGGAGGCCTCAGCTCTCTCCAGAATCCAGATGACTGACCCAATCTGTGGGCCAGGATGCATGCCGCGTATGCATATCACTAGCCTGTGATGGCGCATCCCGTCATCCCCTCTCAACAACTTTCCATTTCCCCTCTCATCCTACGTGGTGTGGTGTCGTGTCTCACCATTATCTACTTTCTGAAGCCTGCTTGCCACAAGGATGGACCGCCGTATTAGCATTACGATGGGTAAAGCACAGTTTAAAATCCACAAAACCCCTATAATTTAAGCTCCTCAGTCTCACCATGAATTGGAGTGATCTCTGCTACAGGCATGAAACATCAACTTTGAGACGCTATGGTTCATACTTCAAATTGGGTATTATGGAGAGCGAAAAACTAATAGATTTTTACCTTAACATGTAGTATAAGGTTTTAATCTTCCATTAGCGTATATACAATCACTAAAATGAAAGAGGGGTGCATTCGAGAACCTACGAGTACCATCTCACCCTAGGTACAAGGAAGCAGCCAAGCTCATCACGCACCACCACACCAGACGCCCGCTACAGATCATTCGCGTAGAAAGCGCCGCCATCTACCCGCGTACGTGCTCACGCGTCAGCGGCGGGACGCGCGCGGAGGGCTGGGCTGCTGAGCAGATTTGGGCCGCGGGGATGGGCCAGGCTAAGGGAATAGGAATGGGCCTTGGGCGGAGATTCAGCCCGGTTCATTTCTGAGATTTTAAATACATTTTCTAATTTAGAAAATACAGAAAAAGCAAATAGCAATTAGAAAATAGCAAATGAACTCGGAAAAATTCTAGACAAATCTATAAAATATATCCAAGCACATAAAACCCAAATAAAATATTTTTTTATAATAATTAATGTTCACATTATTCATATTAAATGGTTTTGGTACTGAAAGTCCATATTAAGCTTATTTAAAATTCAAATAAACTCTTAAGGGTGAATTTTCCAACTACTAACTATTCAAAAGGATTTTAAAAGCTTGAAAAATTAGGATGTTACATTGGCGGTGAGAAGGGCCGTGGCGGCAGCTTGCTTTGCGCTGTTGGCTTGCCGTAGTTCTTCCAAGAGAAGTGGGGAACGGGCTTCCAGGACGGATGGAAACGACCGGAGCATAGGGATCAGGGACGCCTGAGTTGCAAATTTGTCGTTGAGGCCACGCAACATAGTGAGAACGAGCGTCATGTCAGAGGCGAGCTGGCCGATGTCGCCGAGCTCGTCGGCGAGAGCTTTTAGCCGATGATAGTAGGCAGAAATGGTGAGGTCACCCTGGACAAGACTACGGAAGTCGGCTTCCCTTCCAGGTAGATCGCACGAGCGGGCCTGTTGTCGCGAAACAGGCCTTCGAGGCTTGTCTAGATGGCAAAAGCGGTGGCATCGGCCTGCATCACGATTTTGTATGTGATCCGACGTCTAGTATTAGTATTTTTGTAGTAGTGATACTTTTCCAAGAAAACAAGGAAATGATGGTACCACTGGGAGTAGTTAGGAGTCTGAAGATCTAACTTGATGGGGATAAGTGTTTGGATATTGGAGACGTCAAGGGCATAGGTAGAAGGAGCAATGGCAGAAGTAGCAGTAGCAGATGTCATTACGGTGATGGTGGAGGAGGAGGAGGAAGAAGATCGAAGAGATGGTGTTGGCCACAGCCGAGGAAGATGGATTGAGATTAATATTGCTCTGATACCATGTTGAAGTATTGAGAAGCAAGCGCTGTATTCCATCGTATTGACAAACATATATATGAGTACATGGTTGAATACATCAAAGAGATGAGCAACGGAAGCAGGAAATCTAGGGTCGGTAGTTAGCCGAATACATCATGGGCTAGTGCTCCGTGAGAATAGGTCACGTACATGCACACTAGATATGATATGGCTGTCTAACACCAAGCAAGAGAAGAGAACAACATGGAAATTTGGACAACACATTCCCACAAACGGATACTACGGAATAGCAGAATCCACCCTACAGCTGGCTGCAAGATCCTCATCAGGCCTGGATAGATTGATTAATCTTTGTTTACAATTCTTTTCCCCACAATGCGCTCTCCTTTTCTTAAAGCCAGCTTTGGCTGCTAATGTCAAGTATTGAGAGTTGGATGACACTAACATATACTCCCTCCGTTCTTAAATATATGACGTTTGATCAAGCGTGCAGTCAAACTTATCTAACTTTGACTAATAATATATGAAAAACTATTTAGATTGATCATGAGTGAATAGTATCATTAGATTTGTCATGATAAATATTTTCATAATATAATAATTTTGTAATATTTTACTAACAAAATCATATGAAAAGTAATGATCAAAGTTATATAAATTTGACTGCACGCTTGATCAAATATCATGTATTTAAGAACGGAGGGAGTATGTCCAGTTGAGTGCATGGCCCCGGTGCACATAGCTGGTGTTCTTTGGCGTGATCTACGATTGCCGTGCTAAATGCCCCTAAATTAGCTGGTGTGGCCGACTAGATTAGTTGTTGCCAACTCCTCTCTTGGACATACATACTCCTACCACCGTACATAAAGCTAAAGAAATAGCATCTCATTATAATTCCTTGTGGCTGGATAGTGGGTCCCACAATGCTAGACTGATAGTGTACGTGAAATAGTACTATACTGCATTACTGCTAGCTTCTATTGCCGCGTTGAGCAAACGGCTAGCTAGGAAGGAGGAGCAAAGGTTGGGTGTTCTGACAATTTATTCAAAGGTGCTTTGTTTCATCTTCTTGAAGACTAGCTGTCAGAATATTCGTTCAGTCGCCCAGGCGGCCAGACACGGTTAGATTTACATTATAAAATCAAACAAAGCCTTTTATTTGTTATGGTAATAGTGCAAAATGATGTGTGTGTGAGAGAGAAGGAAGAACAAGGCAATTCACTGACCCAAGAGTCACCGTTGGATTGGCATGTAGCAACAGGATAGTTGCACATACCGTAAAAAGGTTGTGGCTACCTCGACTTCACTGGCACTAAATATTGGAACTTTTCTTGGTGCAAAAAAAGTCTTTTTTAAAATATACTATAATTGTTGATCTTTTAAGGAATAATTGTGTGTTGTTCCCGTAGAATCTCACACCCTTTATTTATAGTCTCAAAGTAGAGTCCTAATCTAATACAACTCATTATTAGGATCTAATACGAACTCTCCAACACTCCCCCTCAAGATGGGCCGAAGATATCAATCATGCCCATCTTGTTACATATTGTAGCACTCTCACTAGGACCTAACCCTTTAGTAAAACAGTTAGCCAACTGTTCACCAGACTTGATATACTCCAACTTCAATATTTTGCCATCGAGCTTTTCCTTGATGAAAAACCTATCAATCTCAACGTGTTTGGTACGATCATGCTGAACTGGGTTGTTAGCAATGTTGATTGCAGATTTATTGTCACAATGTAACACCAAGAGATTATTCCTCCATATTCGAAGCTCGGACAATAATCCCTTCATCCATATCATCTCACTCACACTCAACGCCATTGCTCTGTACTCTGCCTCTGCAGTAGACCGAGCCACAACCTCCTGCTTCTTGTTTCTCCATGACACAAGGTTACCTCCCACAAAGATGCAATATCTAGAGGTAGACCTTCTGTCATCTACACTGCTCGCCCAATCGGCATCGCAATACCCTTCCACATTTAGATGTTGGTTCTTCCTGAACCAAAGGCCTTTCCCAGTGCTACTCTTCAAGTACCGTAGGATTCGATAAACAACATCCATGTGTCCTGTTCTGGGATCATCCATATATCGATTAACCACACTCACTGCATATGAAATATCAGGTCTTGTATGGCACAAATAGATGATACGCCCAACAAGCCTTTGATAAGCTTCTTTGTCAACTGGATCTCCCGACTCAGCACATAACTTGTGATTCTTATCAATAGGTGAAGTAATAGGACGACACCCAAGCATACTTGTTTCTACCAGCAGATCAAGGACATACTTTCTTTGGGAGAGAACTATACCATTCAAAGAACGGACAATCTCAATCCCAAGAAAGTATCGAAGAGGTCCAAGATCTTTCACCTTAAATGCCTCTCCCAGTTTTTTTTTCAAGGTCTTGATTTCCTCAGCATCGTCTCCAGTAATCACGATATCATCAACATAGACTGCCAATATGATGATATGTGATCCTCTATGCCTGTAAAACACAATATGATCTCCATTGCACTGAGAATAGCCCATATTACAGACTGCACGCCTGAATCTATCAAACCACGCCCTTGGAGACTGCTTCAAACCATATAAAGACTTCTTAAGTTTACACACCTTCCTCTCAATCTGCCTATTCTCAAAGCCTGGAGGAATCTCCATGTATACCTCCTCTTGTAAATCACCATGTAGAAAAGCATTCTTCACATCCAACTGATGTAGGGGCTATCTAAAGTTAGTTGCACAAGAGATCAACGTTTTTATCGTGCTCACCTTCGCCACTGGTGCAAAGGTCTCATCATAGTCTATCCCATATGTTTGACTATAACCTTTTGCAACCAATCGTGCCTTGTATCTCTCTATCTTGCCCTCAGGAGTTTGCTTAATTGTAAATACCCATTTGCATCCTACTGCCCTTTTTCCTGCTGGAAGTGGAACAAGATCTCATGTCTTGTTCTTCTGAAGTGCACTAAGTTCCTCCTTCATGGCATCCTTCCATTTAGGATCCTGCTTAGCAACTCGCCAATCCTTTGGAACATGCACTGTCTGAAGAGATGCAATGAATGCTTTGTATGCAGGTGAGATATGGGAATATGAGATGAAATTTGCAATGTCATGCTCAAAGCCATACCGGACTGGGGGCTTTCCTGCATTAGCTCTAGTTTTCCTTCGTTGTGCAAGTGGTAACTCTAGATTAGAGTGAACATTCGGCGTGTGTGAGAGAGAAGGAAGAACAAGTATTGAGAGTTGGATGACACTAACATATATGTCCAGTTGAGTGCATGGCCCCGGTGCACATAGCTGGTGTTCTTTGGCATGATCTACGATTGCCGTGCTAAATGCCCCTAAATTAGCTGGTGTGGCCGACTAGATTAGTTGTTGCCAACTCCTCTCTTGGACATACATACTCCTACCACCGTACATAAAGCTAAAGAAATAGCATCTCATTATAATTTCTTGTGGCTGGATAGTGGGCCCCACAATGCTAGACTGATAGTGTACGTGAAATAGTACTATACTGCATTACTGCTAGCTTCTATTGCCGCGTTGAGCAAACGGCTAGGAAGGAGCAAAGGTTGGGTGTTCTGACAATTTATTCAAAGGTGCTTTGTTTCATCTTCTTGAAGACTAGCTGTCAGAATATTCGTTCAGTCGCCCAGGCGGCCAGACACGGTTAGATTTGCATTATAAAATCAAACAAAGCCTTTTATTTGTAATGGTAATAGTGCAAAATGATGTGTGTGTGTGAGAGAGAAGGAAGAACAAGGCAATTCACTGACCCAAGAGTCACCATTGGATTGGCATGTAGCAACAAGATAGTTGCACATACCGTAAAAAGGTTGTGGCTACCTCGACTAAATATTGGAACTTTTCTTGGTGCAAAAAAAGTCTTTTTTAAAAATATACTCTAATCAAAGATCATAACCTGACATAACAAAAAGTGGCCTTCAGTACTACTACTACTACCTACACATGTTTGGCAGCATGACAACAATTTACTCGAGCACAACATATTGCATACACATCGAGTCGAACCCCAGATCGATGAGGCTGGTCCTTCACTCCTGTAGCGCGCAGGAGCTAATTGAAGTGATGCTTGTTGTGGAGTACCAGAACGGAAGAAAATGCTATTAGACGGAGTCTCACCGTGAGGCCCCACCTCATCTCCGTCCATCGCGCACACCCCCGATCCAACAGCTCAGGAACAGAGCCTCACGTAAGGCCTTGTCCCATAGGATTTTCTTCCGTACCGGAACTAACCACGACCTGCTGTAGCTGCTCCTAGTGTTGTACGCCCCAGCTCTCACACCATTCGGATTTCCTGCTCATTACGTGACTCCGTTCAGTTTTTCTTTCTTCCTCAAGTTATTTTAGTCTCCTCCATTCAGAAAAGGGGAGGGGGAGAGAGAGAGAGAGAGCGCGCGCGCGCAAAGCAACCAATAGCGAAAGAGGCAGAGGAGAGGCAGGCTGAAAATTAAGAGAAGAAGAATGGAGCGAGAAGAGTTGTGCTGTTCTTGCTCCTCGAGGCAGTGCAGGATTTGCCATGAGGAGGAGGAGGAGGATGAGGGCTGCACAAGCATGGAGTCCCCCTGTGCATGCTCTGGCTCCCTCAAGGTATGCTGGATTCTTGTTCCTTGAGCTTTTGTTCAGCTCAGTTACTTGGTTTCTCTTGAGAAGGCTTCTTGATGGTTAATCTGAGTGTATGTTCTTGTGCCTGTAGTACGCTCACAGGGGATGTGTGCAGAGATGGTGCGATGAGAAGGGGAGCACCCTCTGTGAGATTTGCCTTCAGGTTTGCAGAGTTGACTCACCCTTGTATTTCCTTTCCATTCTCTTGCGAAAATTGCATTGAGATGTTTCCTTGTCTGTTTCTTTGCTTGATCACTGTTTCCTACTGTTTTGTCCGTGAAAGTTTGCCTTTTTTACTCGGAAATTTTCCAGTTTCGATTAAGCTATTGATCGTCGCCTTTCCTCTTCCTTTTCCATGAAGAATTAAGACCTGTATGAGTAAGACTTTTGTAAAGACTAGAGATTTCTTTGAGGCTAAACTAAGCAAGTCTACCTTTTTTTTTATCGCATCAAGTACAGTTTGCTGCCCAAAATTTTACTTATGGCCAAAACAAAAGTAACCAACTACATTTCATAGAGCTCTCTGCAAGCTTGTTCCTTGCGTGATACTTTTGCCTTTCTTTTTAACAACATGTTTTGTTTTGCTGTCAGAATTTCGAGCCTGGCTACACCGTTCCTCCCAGGAAAGCTCAAGTCGTTGATGTGGCAGTCACCATCAGGTGGGTCTCTCTCTCCCTCTCTCGTTGGAAAATGGGCACTGGTACTAGTAGGTGCAAAGAGGTTATAGAACAAGGTGCATGTTGGATTAAAATTTAAATTCATGTAATCACCATTACCAATGTTGGATTAAAATTTAAATTCATGTAATCACCATTACCAATATGGGTGTGGTGTGTCAACGAAGTCCCTTGATAAAGTTCGATTGTATGCCTCAAGACAGGAAAATAAATCACAGTCATTTCATTGTTTCCAAACAACAGTATCAGGAAACCTTATTTGCTTAGTTGCTAACCAACCTAACTTGCATTGATACTGTTTGCAAAGTGGCCAGCCTGAAAACCACTTATTAGACGACCAGACAGCTCTTAACACTACTGCTACCAAATTCCAAGATGGCTCTTCTGACAAGCAAAGCAAAGAAATCAAGTTCCAACATGGTTGCCTGTGCAAGAAATCCATGCCCCACATGCAAGTGTAGATACATTCTGATCTCAACATGAATGCCAGATGGGACTAAGGATTTAGAACACTGAACCCAAACAGTACACTCAACACAAATTATTCAGGCAAAACAAACAAACATTGATGCATCAAATTCCAATCAAACAGTAGTGGTCCGGGCCATTCTCTTTGGCAGCTATTGCAGCATCTTCTTTCTTTAGGAAGGGGAAAATAAAATATAAAGGGAGCCCAGGATATTGTGGGGGATCATGATGGACTGGCTGGTAGGTGGGTCCGATCTAGCTGCTTCGTTAGCCGCCCAACTTGCCCAAGTACCAACCACCAAGTCCTAACTATTCCCTTCATGAGACGGCAGATAAGATGCCTTGCACATCTGTACAACCGTGTCCTATACTATTGCAGCCTTGCAAATGAGTCAAACTGTATCTTCATCTGTACTACAATACAACTAATAATGCAACGAGATGAGAGAAATGGATGCAGGGTCAAATGTTTCGCCTCTGTCTAGCTCAGCTACCAAATGTACCATTTGTTAACTGATGCTTGTGCTGCAGAGGGAACCTTGAGGTGCCCAGGGTGAACTACGAGCATGAGGATGCGCCGTTGATCGGACCCGACGCGGTGGTTGGCGACCCAGACTACGCTGAGTGCGTCCGTGCTGCCGGCAGAAGCGCTTCCTGGTGCCGGTCTGTGGCGGTGACGGTACATAACTGACATAAACTGAAACGACATTGTCAGGTTCAGATATGTGCAATGCAGTATGCCTGAACTCCGAAAATTCCGCTTGTCTATGCAGTTCACAGTCGTACTGCTGTTGAGGCACCTCATCGCCTTGGCGACGGTTGGAGCAGCTAACCAGTATGCCTTCAGCCTCTTAACAGTGAGTTCCATTCCATCTGGGTGCTCTTCCCATTTTGTATAGGAAAATAAGAGATCCGGAGTAGTTGCTGCGGTGAATTATAACATGGTGTGTTTCTTTCCTTCGAAGATATACTTGCTCAGGGCCAGTGGGATCTTGCTGCCGTTCTACGCCGTCATGCGTTTGATCTCCGCGGTTCAGCAGGGACAGCGGCAGTACCGGCTGCAGCTGCTCCAGGTTAGTTCTGACTTCTCAACATCGATTCATGCTAGAGATGTTGGCTGAAGAATTGCTGACCTTTTCTTGTTCCCTACCTGTAATAATTGATGCAGGAGCAAAGAAGAAATGCATCAAGAACGCTCAGGTTGCAGGGTCAGGAACAGCAACAGCTTGCAATTCTAGTTCGCTGAGCAAGAGAATGAAGTGACTAAACCTGTAGAAGATTGTAAAATGTACTATATATTGTTCAAGAAAAAATACGAAGAGAAAGTTATTACACCATGTGGCTAGGATTAGTATATTTTAGTTGATGAATAATTGACAATGTTAACCGAAGAAGTGCTGGCCTTTTCTTGTTCCCTACCTGTGATAATTGATGCAGGAGTAAAAAGAAGAAATGCATCAAGAATGCTCAGGTTGCAGGTCAGGAACAGCAACAGCTTGTAATTCTAGCTCGCTGAGCAAGAGAATGAAGTGACTAAACCTGTAGAAGATTGTAAAATGTACTATTGCTCAGGGAAAAAAATATGAAGAGAAAGTTGTTAGACCATGTGACTAGGTCTAGTGTATTTTAATTGATAAATAATTGACAATATTAGGTACTGATGTTATTTGAGGTGTGCGTTGTGTGTGGACTTATGTCGATCAAGTTGAGAAGAACATATGCTGGAAAAATATTTTGGTCTTTGCATGTGCAAAGTAACTCGGAGGCGATCGTGGTCTACGACGAGAACTGGGAGATGACTTGGTGCAAAGTCATAGTCTAAAGGGTCGAGGATGTTGAAGGAGACGGTCAGACTCGAGTTGGAGCGCGTGGAGATCAAAGATGGATGATGTGTGTTGGAGCTACAGATGTGTATTTCAGAGGCTATGGCATATGACAATTTTGGGATGTCCAAAATTGGGAAGCTGAGAGAATTTAGAAATCCCTTATTTGTTGGAATTGGATTGGAACATATGGTCTTAGAGATAAAATCAGGGTTTAGGCTCTAGGCTAAAAATAGAGATGAGATTAGGTGCTAACCGTTGTTTGGCTTTCTAGATGTTATTTTTGTCCTAGAATTTGAGAGGTGCTACGAGGACAATTTGTAGCTACGAAAATATGATTCAGCGATAGAAATAGATCTGATCCGTTCGAAAATTTTGGGACGGCGACGTCTCACTTTCTTGATGGGGGCACCAACAAATCATCACCGGGCTCTCGCGTGCGCGCCGCGCCAGCGTCTGGTGTCCGGCGCGACGTCGTCTGCGTGGGTGCACTTGGTCGTCGCATGATTGCCTCTCTCCTCGACTTGGTCAGCGTGCCACCACGTAGCGGATCATCGCGCGGTCTCACGCAAAGGCGCTCCTCTATTTTCGCCACGCCGCGTCGCTTCGTCCTTCGTTCGACAGCTGCTTTCCTCGATCGCCGTGCGTCGGCTCTTTGTCGAGACGATCGCCGTCGCGTGCGTGCGGTTCGGTCAGTGCAATTCGTGTCGCCTCGATTGCCGTGAGGAGAGACGGAGCACCGCTAGCGGCAGGAGACGCGCGCATGCACACAGCGCGTGCACAAGAGGAGATCAAAGCCTTTTTTTATCTGCGCTGTTGATTTCAGTTTGCATTTCGTTTTATGAGCAACAGCAGTAGCACACGTGGAGCTTGTACACGGGAGAAGCAAAAGCAAAACAAAGCAGCAGCACTGTTGGTTTTTCAGGAGAGAGAAGAACGACCGAAAGCGACATCTTAGGACCTGTATAATGGTAGTTAGTTGTTGTTTATATAATTCTTCACGCCATCTATAGGCAATGATAAAGGCAATTTCATCTGATAATCTGAACTGCATTTATCGCCTCTTTTAGTTGTCTCTATAAACACATAATTTTTAATCTTTTCTTGTTTCTTGTCTTTAGAGTCGGTTGTAGGATTGTAGACATCATCTTTCTCTCTTTTATTCTCTTTCATCCACGTCAGCAAAAATCCTACGTGATAATGACTATAAACAGCTAACATAAGCTCAGTGTACATGCTCTTAGTAATTCTTTGGTCCGGTTGCTACACGAACGGAAAACAGCATAATTTTGAGAAACAATCATTCACCCATTAACGATCCTACAAAAGTATTGTTTACAAGCTTCCAGTATATGTATTTGTGCACATTCTTGCAGTGATGACTGCCTCAAGAGACGCAAATCTAGCCTTGTTGCCAGGACCTTGGGTAGTTGGATGCTTGAAATCTCAATACTGCTCCAAATCAACATAAATTACACTGAAACTTTTTTTCCTCCCGATAATGCGACAACAATATCAACTGGAGTACTAGATATAAGAAAGCAAACAATTATAGCAAATTCTTGGATCATGACGTCACTGTATCGCTGCAGGATGCTAAAATAAGAGCACGACAGTAATCCCGCATAGATCCACCCACCAAATTTGCTTTTTCACTTCAAAATATGTGCTTATGACAAATCATGCAAGGACCACATAAGTAATGTCTACACAGAATTACAAAGTAGGATGGAGATATATATAGTGTAACAGACAAATCTATTTGAGGACACAGTAGAAACGGAATTCTGCATTGATCCTGACAAGATAAGTAACAGCAGGTTGTATCAACATCATGTCAATCACAAAACGCATACATGGATGTTATGGTAGATTGGCAGTCAGTCAGCCGAACACAACAGTACAAGATGCATATACTACTTTGGTGCGAGTGTGACAGTACTCAGATCAGTAAGCAATGCCGTTGTGAACATTAGCACATCTATACCAAACATGAAAGTACAAAAATTGGAAATGATCAGCACATGATATATCAGAAAGTTCAGAAAGTGTGGCATGTGATTACCACAAACTCACGTTATTATGAGCTGTTCTCATGTAAATCCTGCTACAGGGACACATTAGTACTACACTGCTACAAAGGGAACAGTCTGACAGGTGAGAAATGACAAGCAAGTACAGCATGGGAAGCTTAATAACTTTGCAAGAATAAAGAGACCTTTGGACTGGCGAAAGCGCAATGAGCTTATGCAGCGCCCACTATGAGAGTCAGTTGAGATGATCTTATGCAGCGCCCACTATGAGAGTCAGTTGAGAAGAGCACAGTGCAGCTTTACTGCTGAAAGGCCCAACGGCCAAATGCTGAAGGACCACCACAGTGGAGCTAGATCTCAGATCACAAAGCACGCAAAATACTGTGCTGACATTTAGGCCAGTACCAAGTTTGCTTTTGACTGTACTGCACCGCGGCCGGACACCTTGTCCAGTGCTCCTCATCTTGCAGTAGTATACATCAGACAATGTTGCTCTCAACTGCACATAAGCATTGAGAATCCCCCTGTAGCACTTACACAGTTCACAGACCATGGCACGAGAATAACGCTCGGCCTTAGGCATGGTAATGAATGCTGCCACCAATGAAAACCACTTCCTGAATTTTGCTTCCAGTGATTCCATCTTCTCATCGATTATTTTAGCATCCTGATGTGTAGAGTCCAGATCTTCCAACTGAATGTAAAGCTCTTCAGAAAATTCCTTCTCTGCCTTCTCGTAGTCTAGCGCAATCATCATTCCATGGAATTTCACTTCTAATAGCAAGTTTGTGTGATCTGAGTTAGACAAAGCAGCTAACCTTTGTACCTCTCTGACATCAGCCATTAGATCATTGTCAATGAAACTGTGCACAAGAATTCTCTTACCAGCCCTGCAAACAAGCTTAGCAATCAGCTCAGATAGCTAAAGTATGCAAATGGCCTTCTTAGCAACAAGCCCTTCCATGTCCTTCTCAGTAACAAGGCTTCTCCGTACAGAATATGACCCTTGTGACACCACAAGAATAACAGCCCCAAGCAATTTCTGCAGAAGTGACTTCATCGCATTCAGTTCAACCTCAGCGAGTTTTTTTTCCTTGTTTTGAATCTTGGCGAGGCGATAAAAAACTGAAATGCTATCGCACTTCCGAGAGGTGGTGGTCATGGCTTCAGCTCAACCAATCTTATTGACAATATCGCCATGTGTTCAAGAAACTTCCCCACAAGTACACATCCTAAAGTCACTTGAGCAGGAGGCGGCCAAGGTTGAAACCTCACCACCACGCCTCCGCTGCTCTGTTGCTTTTGTTGATCGGGCCATGGCTTCAACTCAACCTGTTTCGCAAATGAATTTACCTCCCACAACAACACTATTGTACCAATTCGCGGCGGCAGCTAGGGTGGCAACCAAGCCGTCGCATACTTGCCTTTCATGCGCTTTCCTCGATCAGGCGGCAACCTATCCAGACCGTTGATGTAGTTGATATCCAACTTGATGTCATCTATCTTGACCTCCATTGACATAGCACCATAACTCACGTTCTTGATACCATTGTTATGGTCAGTGTAGTCGAATGAGTGTTAGAATTGGGCTCATAAGTGTAAATGCCCGTTCATTCCTGAAATTCCAATGCATGTATAGTTTAGTCCCATATTGCCTAGCCAAGTGGTGGAAGAGCAATTTATAAGGTAGAGTCCTTGCCACCCATTTGAACATGTGACATATGACATGGGGTGACATAAGGAGAACTATGGCTAAAGTCACAGGTACGCACGTGCACGCTTATATTCGCATAGCAATCACGTGACTTGTGACTTGCAACACGCGACCGTGAACCTAGTCCCATTTCTTTTGCTAACCGTGTATTTCTCTCTCTCTCTCTCTCCAAATAAAGTGATAAAAAAATAGTGGTCGGATCTATAGACCAGTGTGGTCGAAATACACTAGTTGAAGATGTAGACCAGTGCGTAATCAGGATATGATAAATACTGCTTAATTACTATTAATTGATTTTAAATAGTAGTTACTAGTGGTTTAATATGTACTTTATTATGCAGCTACTAGAGAGTAATTGTGTCGACCTTTAAAAGATCTAGAGACGTCCAGACCTAAGTAGATTGAATTCACTTCCATTTTTCTTCTTCTTTCTCTCTGTTCTACTGTGCTGAAGAGTTGTGCTGTCGAACCAAGCCATCACTTCTCCCCGGCGTGCACCGGGAAGAAATGTAAGTGGGTATCTCTGAACCATTGTCGCAGAGTTCACCTGCACGGGACGATAATAAGGTTTATGGGCAGCGCATCTACGCGACCGCTCGCTTCACTGCTTCATCTACGTTTTGCACTACTTCCAGTATGTGCTGCTTCCCGTTCTTCATCAAACCCGACTATAAGTTGGTTGTGCGACCAAACTATTCAGTTATAATCCTATTATTATGTATATTTAGAAGTGCAATAAGTTGCATATTGTTAGTATTGCTTTATGCATGTCTAGTTTAATGTGATATTTGCCTCATAATAAAATCTGAAATTAAAATATTGTCCATATTTCCAACAAGAAGATCTCCATAACAGGTACTTGGACGAAGACAAGCTGGTCGCTGCGCGGTGTGGGTGTCATCGCTCAAGAGAAAGTTGGTTGAGGTTGCAACCTGCAATGAGGCCACGATGGGTTGGGTATCAACGAGGGGCGCTAGCGGTGTCGGTGAGGAAGTAGCTGATGTTGAGCACAACGATAGATGGCGGTTGGCCGTGCTTGCGCTTCAGAGACCAATGCACGGGGCGTCAACATATGCGCACTCGGGACATCCTCTTCATGATGCGATGTCATGTGTCCTTGATGTCTATCACTGAGGTCTTTGGGGGCATTTCATCAAGAATTTGGTATGCACCAAGCTGCTGAAGGGATACGGGTAGGCTACACTAGCTGCAATTCAAAAATTCTATCACGTAAACCAGAAAGCCATACAAGTAGAAAACCATAGATCATTACCACCAGACGCGCAGTGCAGCGAAAGCAGAGTTGGAGTAGCTTGATCCAACATAGAGCGCGTTGATGTAGTGGTCGTAGTCGACCGTCCAACGTTCCCGATGTCGATCGTCTCCTCCAACAACCAATCACTTTCCTTCAGAAGTCGTGGATCATCCTCGAGCGCAACAGCAACCGCAGTAGCGCCTCCATGGTATTCACACGTCCAGAGATAGAACACCGTACACCGGTGTGCTAGCACCAACTCGCACAGTAGGGCTCTCTCAAGAAGATGGCAGTAAGAGTTTCGGTGGAGCAACTCGCGTTGTCTGTCTCGTGTGTCCCAACAGCCTCATGCATCTCCTTATATAGAGCCCATGACGGATCCTATCCGACCACGTTTGTTCTAACCCGTTAAGTGTGTGATCCGTTAGGTTCATGCGTAATTAGTTGTGACCCGGAAACTCTTTCTAACCACGAGTCGTTAGTAGTTTCTACCAGAACATAACAATTCCCGAATACACACAAATTATATCGGACGAATCTTAATGCAATATGATCTACGATTAAGTCCTTATCATTTACGACCAGCTCATATATTTATACGAGTAGTCTATATTTAGTTATGACCAGTTCGTAACTCCTTAAAACTAGTTCATGATCCGTTAGTGATCATGTTCGACCATGTCTTACCGTAACAGACAAAGCTATTTGAGGACACAGTAGAAACGGAATTCTGCATTGATCCTGACAAGATAAGTAACAGCAGGTTGTATCAACATCATGTCAGTCACAAAACGCATACATGGTTGTTACGGTAGATTGGCAGTCAGTCAGCCAACCACAATAGTACAAGATGCATATACTACTTTGGTGTGAGTGTGACAGTACTCAGATCAGTAAGCAATGCCGTTGTGAACATTAGCACATCTTTACCAAACATGAAAGTACAAAAATTGGAAATGATCAGACATGATATATCAGAAAGTTCAGAAAGTGTGGCATGTGATTACCACAAACTCACGTTATTAGGAGCTGTTCTCATGTAAATCCTGCTTCAGGGACACATTAGTACTATACTACTGCAAGGGAACAGTCTGACAGGTGAGAAATGACAGGCAAGTACAGCATGGGAAGCTTAATAACTTTGCAAGAATAAAGAGACCTTATCCAGCGCCCACTATGAGAGTTGAGAAGAGCACAGCGCAGCTTTACTGCTGAAAGGCCCGACGGCCATGCTGAAGGACCACCACTGTGGAGCTAGATCTCAGATCACAAAGCATGCAAAATACTGTGCTGACTTTTAGGCCAGCACCTAGTTTGCTTTTGACTGTACCATGCAAAACCATCTTGGAAGGAGGCCGGACACCTTGTTCAGTGCTCCTCAACTTGCAGTAGCATACATCAGAGAATGTTGCTCTCAAATACACATAAGCATTGAGAATCCTCCTGTAGCACTTACACAGCTCACAAACCATGGCACGAGAATAATGCTTAGCCTTAGGCATGATAATGAATGCTGCCACCAATAAAAACCTCTTCCTCGAATTTTGCTTCCAGTGACTCCATCTTTTCAACGAGTATTTTGGCATCCTGATGTGTAGAGTCTAGAGCTTCCAACTGAATATAGAGCTCTTCAGAAAATTCCTTCTCTACCTTCTCGTACTCGAGCGCAATCACTATTCCATGGAATTTCACAACTTCTAATAGCAAGTTTGTGTGATCTGAGTTAGATAAAGCAGCTAACCTTTGTACCTCTCGGACATCAGCCATTAGATCATTGTCAATGAAACTGTGCATAATATTTCTCTCCCTAGCCCTGCCAACAAGCTCAACAATCAGCTCAGATAACTAAAGTATGCAAATGGCCTTCTTAGCAACAAGCCCTTCCATGTCCTTTTCAGGAACAAGGCTTCTCTGTACAGAATATGACCCTTGTGACACCACATGAATAACAGCCCCAAGCAATTTCTGCAGAAGTGACTTCATCGCATTCAGTTCAACCTCAGTGAGTTTTTTCCTCATTTTGAATCTTGGCGAGGCGATCAAAAACTGAAATGTTGTCGCACTTCCGAGAGGAGGTCATGGCTTCAGCTCAACCAATCTTATTGACAATATCACCATGTGTTCAAGAAACTTCCCCACAAGTACACATCCTAAAGTCACTTGAGCAGGAGGCGGCCAAGGTTGAAACCTCACCGCCACACCTCTACTGCTCTGTTGCTTTTGTTGACCGGGCCATGGCTTCAACTCAACCTGTTTCACAAATGAATTTACCTCCGACGACAACACCATTGTACCAATTCACGGCGGCAGCTAGGGTGGCAACCAAGCCGTTGCATACTTGCCTTTCATGCCCTTTCCTCAATCAAGCGGCAACCTATCTAGACCGTTGATGTAGTAGACGTCCAACTTGATGTCATATGTCTTGACTTCCATTGACACAACACCATAACTCACGTTCTTGATACCATTGTTATGGTCATAAGTGTAAAGGCTCGTTCATTCCTAAAATTCCAAAGCATGCATGGTTTAGTCTCATATTGCCTAGCCAAGTGGTGGGAGAGCAATTTATGAGGTTGAGTCTTTGTCACCCATTTGAACATGTGACACATAACATGGGGTGACATAAGGAGAACTATAGCTTAAGTCACATGTACGCATGCGCACGCGTACATTCGCGTGGCAATCGCGTGACTTATGACTTGCGACGCGCGACCGTGAACCTAGTCCACATTTCTTTTGCTAACCGTGTATTTATCTCTCTCCAAATAAAGTGGTCGAAAAATAGTGATCGGATCCAAAAACCAGTGTAGTTGAAATACACTGGTCGAAGATGTAGACTAGTGTGTCATCAGGATCTGATAAACACTGTTTAATTACCATTAATTGATTTTGAATAGTAGTTACTAGTGGTTTAATATATACTTTATTATGCAATTACTATAGAGTAATTGTGTCGACCTTTAAAAGATCTAGAGACGTCTAGACCTGAGTAGATTGAATTCACTTCCATTTTTCTTCTTTTTCCTCTCTGTTCTACTGTGCTGAAGAGTTGTACTGTCGAACCAAGCCATCACTTCTCCTCAGCGTGCATTGGGAAGAAAGGTAAGCGGGTATCTCTAAACCATTATGGTAGAGTTCACCTGTACGGGACGGCAATAAGGTTTATGGTAGTGCATCTGCGCGACCGCTCGCTTCACTGCTTCAACTACGTTTTACACTGCTTCGAGTCTGTGCTGCTTCCTGTTCTTCATCAAGCCCGACTGTAAGTTGGTTGTGCGACCAAACTATTCAGTTATAATCCTATTATTATGTATATTTAGAAGTGCAATGAATTGCATGTTGTTAGAGTTGCTTTATGCATCTCTAGTTTAATGTGATCTCTGCCTCATAATAAAATTTGAAATTAAAATTGTTGGACCGAAAAGACGACTAGGGGGGGGGGGGTGAATAGGAGTACTCTCACTTTTCACAAAGATCGGATTCAACACGAATTTCACTCCAATAGCTATGGAAGCTATGAAGATCAATATACATGTACATCGAAAGACCTAAAAATGCAATTCTGGACCCTCTGTGTATAATGCACTAGTCCAGGATCACGCTAGTGCACACAGTTTTAACATAGATGAATATAGATCCACACAAGGCGATTAATAGCATAAACGAGTAATTTGTTTAACAAATAAGGGTTTTGACCTTATGGTCGAGTTTACACTAATTAAGCCATGCAGGGCTGACAGATAATTAAATAGCAGCGGAAACAGAAACGGCAGCGGCATCCCATCAATTCACCACAAGCAACCTATTGGGATTAAGACCCTACGATCAAGCACCTTCAACGAACTCCTCCTTGAAAGCAGGCGATGACTCCTCCTCTTCTGTTGATTTGATTTAGCAAGCGTGAGTACACAACTGTACTCGCAAGTTATACCACAGAAATGCAATTATACATGATGGCTTATTCCAAAGGAATGGTTTATGTGGTTCTTTTGCAGAAATGCAACATTTACAGTTTGAATATGAAAAATTGATTGAAAGCATAAGATAAAACAAATAACAATAATAATTTAACAGTTTGATTTCATAAAGACACATAGCCTAAACAAGTTATTCATATAGTCATATGACTTAGATCACATAGCTCCCTTCCTAAGGTTTTTATGAAAATCTACCCCTCGTGTGAAATTCCCGAGCATGTCCATGACCGCGGACGCGGCTATTCGAATAGATTGATTTAACACTCTACAGAGTTTGTACACTTTACCCACAAGATACAACTAGTGTTGAAAGCACTAATCATAACAAAATATTTCAGAAACTTCATCTCAAGCATTGATACTCCCAGTGTGCTTACAAACCGTCATACCAAGCCATACACAGCGATGTGTACGACACACACCATTGGACAGGGACACGGCGAACCACCCCGTGATGTAACTACTTGGTAGCACACCTCCACCCAATCAACACAGTCTAACCTACAACCTGAATAGCAATGTCAAGATTTCATAACTTACTAAGTTAGGCCCATCCCAACCTGGCATGTGGTCGTATAGTAAGGCTCAGTTCAATGGCGCACAAAGTTAAGTCCTTAATTGACCAAGGCAAGACTTCTAATTTACTACAAATCCCTATGCACATAGATTTTTAAGCCCGTGCACACAGATCCACCATAACAATACACAGTACCACTTACCTCTGTCTAAATCCTTTCCCACCATGTTGGCTAAGCGCAATATATGCCTTCAACGAGTAATAGCACATAGTACACACAGTTTTATCACATAGTTCCATAATCACTTAGTCAAGTTTATAATAGCAACTTACATGAAATGATGACTCGTGGCATGGCTAAGCAGACTAATCGTATCTAACCAACCCACGTTGGTGCTACAATAATACCAACTAATTAAAGAACCAATCTAGGATGACAAAATATTAAGACATAACAATTAGACAAGGTGGTTATAACAAATTGGATAATAACTATACCCAAAAAATATTTAAATAAATACTTAAAGTAAATGCAATAATTTGAATCAATATAACTTTTGAAAACTGGGTTCAACATGATTAAAGATATAACTTGCCTTGAAATAGGTCTAGGTACTGATCTTGCTCTTGAGGCGTTCCTTCTTCTTCAAATCTTTCCGAAGTACCAACGTCTACTTGCAAACGAAGCAAACAAACAAAACAAATAAATAATAGAGGCAAAAAAAACTCCAAAAATTAAATAAAAACTCAGATAACAAGATCTTGAATTTAGATGAATTCAGAAATTTGAATGGGCTCAATCGGAGTTTGGATGCAAAAGATATGGGCTTTAGAAGTTTGAATCTAAAAGAAACCCTATTTTCAGAAATATCCGAATTATTTTCCAATTGAAAATATCGGAAAAGAAAAGAAAAAGAAATCACTGACGTGTGGGACCCACGTGTCAGTGACCTGGTTCACGGTAGACTAAGTCCACTAAACCGATCTGGATCTGGTTTGGTTAGGCTGCCACGCATACGTGCTGACGCGGCACCACGCACGCAACATGTAGGCTGATGTGGCACTGACGTGGCTCAACGGCGAAGGCGGTGGCCCACGGGAACCAAGGATCTAGCGAACGGCGGCGATCTACCGGCGGCGAGTGGCACAGGCACGTAGCTAGTGCTATTGCGAACCTAATGAACCAACTCCAGGTGGTCGAGGTGGACGGTGGTGGCCGGCGGCGAGCTTAAAGCGGAGGAAGGCTTTGGGTGTTGTCGGATCAAGGCTCCAGTGATGCTCTGACGAAACCAAGAGGTCCAGGAGGTAGCTCTGATGACGAGGAACACGATGGTGCAAATGAGGGCAGGGCGTCACCGACAGCAGCGGAATTGAAGCTTTAGGGTTTTGGTGACCGAAACCTAAATCTCCAATTGCGGCAGCGCTAAAGCTCTCAGGGTGAAATTGAGCTAGGGTTCTTGGTGCGGGTGCTCTTGCGACCCCAGGGGTGCCTTTTATAGGGGCCGGACCGCGCGGATTTAGAAATCCCCAAATCAAGTCCGTGAAGAACACGAAAAAGGGAATTCAAATTAGGAAGGGATAGAGTTGGGTTCGGGCACGATTGAAACCAGATACAGGTGCGGAAAGCTAGGGGATAGGATTTGGTAATGAAATCAAGGAGGTTTTCGTTTAGAAATTGTTGTTGTCGGGTGGAGCTTAAAGCTCTTTAATGGCGGATGCGGTTGTGACTCGGTGAAGACGAAGCTGACTTGGAGACGATGAAGAAGGCGGGTCCCACCTGGCAGCGAGGCTAAGCGAACACGAGCGAACGCAAACGTTCGGACCATGCATCCTAACCGTCCGATTTCGATTGGACGCTCCAGATCGTGTGTGACGTTCGAACTGTCCGAACGGCCCATCAAATCTTGACCGTCCATTCTTGATCGAACGACTCACAATGAGTGTGATGTTCGGACTGTCCGAATAGCACAACAGATCTTGACCATCCATCCTTGATCGAACGGTGGCGAGTTGAGTTGAGCGCGTGCGAAGGAAAAGGAAACAGAGGCTAACAAGCGGGGCCCACATGTCGTGAGAGGTGGGCGCTACGAGCGAGCCACCACACAGAGTTGGGCGAAGCGAGAAGGGATTGGGTTTAGGCCCAAAGAGATTACTGAGATTTAAATAGGTTTTCTATTTTATAAAATACCAGAAAATCCAAATGGCAAATAGAAAATAGCAAATGAACTTGCACAAATTCTAGAAAAATCTAGAAAATATATCCAAGCACATAGAATCCAAATAAAATAGTTTTGACCATTGTTGATGTTGACTTTAATCATATTAAATTGTTTTGATGCACAAGGTTCAATATTAAGCTTTTGAATTAAACTCAAATAAAACCAAATGGTGAGTTTTCTCCCTACTAACTATTTAAAAGATTTTTTTAAAGCTCAAAAAATTGGGATGTTACATAAACTAAGTGTCATGTCTGTGATGAACTAATTAATGCAGCTCGCAGTTGCCAATGTTATATGTGGTTATTGAAAATGTGAACAATTCATGAATCTTTGGATCAACTAAACTAGTTATATGTTTCCGTTAATTTCTGGCGTACAATTTAAGGGTTATCATGTTCTGAAAAATATTTGTGACCGTATTCGTTTCGATTTGTATTTGCTGTATTTTTATTCGATATAATTCGTATTCGTATTTGTATTCATATCCGGGATATTCGTATTCGTATCCGCATCCAAGAAAAAAATATGAAAACAAATATGGCAGAGCGATTATCTGTCCGTATTCGATCTGTTTTCACCCCTACTTCCGGATTTTAATTTTCAGTTATGATGTATGTGCTATGGATGCTACTTTGTGGTATTGATGCTTACAGTTTCCCGTTGAATGTTTGAAGCTGCAATGAATTGGATTGCATTTTAGTAAAGCTATGATATTGTTGGTTTTTGACATGGCTATATTAGTAAACTTTCATTGAAGATATATTGTTTCTATTATCAACATTTCACTGTTGAAATGGGTCCTTAGTTTCATCAGGGCTTGGATTGAACTACAACGTTGTGGTTTATTTTAAGGTTTCATAAGCAGTGCCAACATGAAAAAAAAGGAATGCTAAGGTGAGCACTTTTGCTACAGCTACTTAATTGCTTAGGTAATAGATTATGTGTGTGTTTTTTCGTGGAAACTATTATGAAATAATTTTCACATTGTACATGAGAGCTGTGGACATATAGGTATAGTATTTTTACTTTTACTTTTTTTTTTTAAAAAAAAGTTGTTGAACTCAAGGAGGTGCACCTGGGTGCTGCTTTGTGGATAAGTAATGCTATTTCTACGTGATCAAGTTGGTACGAAGGTGTCTCACTGATTTATATGTTCCATTGTGGTTGTTAATATCTTTCGTATACCAAGAAATTTTACTATGGCTTTGTTTTGAGATATCATTCTGGAAGCTGCTCTTATTAGACTTTGATTATGTCCAGTATTCTTTATTCAGATCGGATTCACATCCCAAAAAATTTAGCTTCTTTCGGTACCAACATTAGGTTCAGCAAGCCATTACATAGCTTTGCTAAGCTGCACTATAGTACTATACCATTTAAGATGCCCTTAAACCAAATACTCAGCTTCGTTAGGCATTATTCGGAAAATCCACTAAACCTTTTCATTTGTCAGATGTTGCTATTTCAAAATCCACTAAACAACGCAAAGCTTCCTTTAGTTTGCACTGGTAGGTTTTCGGATTTAAGAAGTTTAAAATAGATACGGTAGGCCGAGCTTAGGTAGGTAAGTTGTGAAAAATGCTTTTTTCTTTGCTGCCTTTGTACTCCAAATTTTAATTTCCAGTTACGATGTATGTGTTATGGATGCTACTTTGTGGTATTGATGCTTACAGTTTCCCATTGAATGTTTGAAGCTGCAAGGAATCAGATTGCATTTTAGTAGACCTATGATATTGTTTGTTTTTGACATGGCTATATTAGTGAACTTTCATTGAAAATATGTTCCTTCTATTGTCAACTTCACTGATGAAGCAGGTCCTTAGTTTGATCAGGGCTTCAATTGAACTAGGATGTTGTGGTTAAATGTAAGGTTTCATAGGCAGTGCCAATAAGAAAAAAGGAATGCTAAGGTGAGCGCCTTTGCTACAACTGCATATTTGCTTAGGTAATAGATTATGTGTGTGTTTTTTCTTGGAAACTGTTATAAAATAATTTTCACATCGTACATGAGAGTTGTCGACATATAGTTATAGTTATTACTTTTACTTTTTTTACATAAAAAAACACTATTGAGCTCAAAGAGGTGCACTTGGGTGCTTTTTGTGCATAAGTTTGTTATTTCTAGGTGATCACGTTGGTACGAAGGTGTCTCAATGATTTATATGTTACATTGTGGTTGTTGATCTCTTTCGTATACCAAAAATTTAACTATCATTTTTGTTTTGAGATGTCATTCTTGAAGTTGCTCTTCATAGACTTTGAGTATGTCCAATATTCTTTATTCAGATCAGATTCGCATCCCAAAAATTTTAGCTTCTTTGTGTGCCAACATTAGGTTCAGCAAGTCATTAAATAGCTTTGGTAAGTTGCACTATAGTACTATACCATTTAAGATGCCCTTAAACCAAATACTCAACTTTGTTAGGCGTTATTCCGAAAATCCACTAAACCTTTTCATTTGTCAGATGTTGCTATTTCAAAATCAACTGAACAACGCAAAGCTACCTTTACTTTGCACTGGTAGGTTTTCGGATTTAAGAAGTTCAAAATAGATACGGTAGTTCTCCTACGAGAGAGTTTGGATGTATGCAGGTGAGGTGGAAAATTCCATTCTGATCTTGCTAATACCTCCGCGAGCCTAATTAGTTTAGGGTACTCATTTGTTTATTACAACAACAGCAACAATAAAGCCTTTGGTCCCAAACAAGTTGGGTATGCTAGGAATGAAACCTCCTCAAGGTCAAAGAGATGAGAGCCTTGAAAAAAAACCTATAAGGTTAAAACCCTAAGCCGTACGTCCTGCCATCTGAGTCGAGAGCCTAAAACACCGCCCCTAAACCTTCTTATGGTTCTGGTACGTGGATCGCTAACTTTCATGCTCTCCTATCCAAAGCCAATTCTTTAGCTACATTCCAATCCCTCAAATCTCTTTAACTGCTTCCTCCCACGTCAGTCTTAGTCAATATCTGCCTCTTCTTACGCTTTCAGTACGTCTTAAAATTTCACTACGTACTGGTGCCTCAGAAGGCCTCCGTTAGAGATGTCTAAACCATCTCAAGTGATGTTGGACAAGTTTCTCTTCAATTGGTGCTACCTCCACCCTATCACGTATATCATCATTGCGGATTCGATCCCGCCTTGTGTGGCCACATATCCACTGCAGCATCTTCATCTCCGCTACACTCATCTTCTGTATATGTTGCCTTTTAGTCGCCTAGCATTCTCCTCCATATAGCATCGTAGGTCTGATCGCCGTCCTATAGAACTTACTCTTTAACTTTTGAGAGACTTTGTTTGTCACACAGGACACTTGATGCTTGGCATCATTTCACCCACCCCGTTCTAATCCTGTGGCTCATGTCTTCATCAATCTCGCCGTCCCACTGTAGCATCGATCCTAACTATCGAAACGTGTCATTCCTAGGCACTACTTGTCCGTCTAGACTAACATCTCAATCATCGGCACTGGCACCACTGAAATCACACATCATATACTCAGTTTTAGTCCTACTAAGTCTAAAACTCTTCGATTCTAAGGCCTTCCTCCATATCTCCAAATTCCTATCGACACCTATTCTACTCTCATCAACTAACACTACATCATCAGCGAAAAGCATACACTAAGGGATATCTCCTTGTATATCTCGCGTGACCTCGCCCATCACTAGGGCAAAAATGTTTGGGCTCAATGCTGACCCTTGGTGCAGTCCTATTTGTTGGAATTTTGGGCTTGGCCTATACAATATTTCAATTAAATCCTAGAAAAATCTCAAAGGCTCACTCATGCATGGTGGAAGGTGGGAATTTTAGTACCATATTGCTAATCTAGGTCGGAGGGAGACCAACATATAAGGTAGAGTTGATCTTACCTAGTTGAAGCAAGCAAAAGGAGAACACGCGTGCACTCACTCGCCTCGCCATGCCATGCCTCGCCATGCCACGCCATCGCCCATGCGCGATGTGCATGTGAATGGTCCGGTGATTTCGTGTCCGGCTGGCTGTGGAGCTGCAGCTTCTTTTTGCCCCTCATAACCATGCACACTGATCAGAAACTAAAAATGAATACACTGTTTCAATTGGCTTTTATGGCACGCCTTAACCGCAGTTAAAACAGTGTAATGTCATTTATGACGGCAGTGTCTAATCAGTATTATAGCAGAAGTTTCTTCTACTGACTCTGGCTCTATAAAAAGGAGACCTCTTCTCTCAGATCGGACACAACCAGAATAGAGAGAGGCTCTCATAATAGACAGACTCAGTTTTGTTCTTTTGCCCAGTTCCTTTTTGTTGTGCTACTCGGCTACTCCATCCCTTCCTCGGTGTGCACCGATGCGGGGAGAGCAATGTCTCCGAAGCCGTCGTCCCTCGCGATCCTACACGGGTTGGGGTGAAACATGTTTTTGGGAAGCGTTTGCACGACTACTCACTGCTTCCTTCTCTGCGTGTCATCTTCTTCGGATCAGAGTCTACCGTGACTTTCGTTAGAGCGATCATCTGTAAGTCGCGATGATAACATTTTATATGGCTAGGTTTTGTTTCCTAGATATTTGTTATATGATGATGTTGATACCTACTACTGTTAATAGCATATTTGTTCTAGGTTTTGCCTTGTTAATGCATATATATGAGATAGATATATTTGAGTTGATGATCATGTTATTGTTCATAGTTCCAAATATGCCTAGTATATATGCTGCTATCGATACAATTATTGTTTTAGGAATTATAACAATCACAAAAGTGTGTAAATATCTAACAATCCGAAAACCTGATAGGCACTTTGTGATGGCTGGTTTTGCCGAGGCAATGAAACCAAAGAAATTTACTGGTGTGAATTTCAAGAGATGGCATACATGGGTCAAATTGTGGCTCTCGGCTATGAATGTATTTTGGGTCATGATACCAGGTCCTGCAAAACCTTATACTGCTGCACAACAAACAGAGTACGATACGACTATGATAATATTTGTCTGGTGCATTCTAAGCGTGTTGTCTGACCAGCTTTGTAATGTCTATATGCACATGAAGAACACTGCGGATCTATGGCATGCACTCGAACATGAGTTCACTACCTCAGATGTTGGACATGAATTTTATGTTATGGAGCAATATCATGATTACAAAATGGTTGATAACCGTTATGTAGTCAAGCAGGCTCATAAACTATAATTCGTTGTGAGAGAACTCACCCACCTTGGTTGTCAATTGCCTAACAAATTTGTGGCTAGAGGCATTATTGCCAAATTACCTCCAACCTGGAGGAATTTTACCTCATCTCTAAAACACAAGAGGCAAAAGATTTCTGTCGAGGATCTGGCTGCTAGTCTTGATGTTGAAGAGAAGGCTCGGGCAAAGGATGTAACACCAATGGTGCAAGAGGGACAGTCTAGAGTGAACACCATGTAACATATTGACAGGGGGAAAGGCAAGGTTGTTTCGACCACCAACTTGAAAAGGACCAACAACAGTAAGAAGAAAGTGAACATGAAGGATATTACTTGCTTTGTTTGTGGCGAGACTGGTCATTGGGCCAAGAAATGCCACAAACGAATGGACAAGAAAAATCATCCTGTGCAGAAGAAGTCTGCTAATGTGATTATTGGCGAGGCCGAAGCATCTAGGTGTGGTAATTTACCTTTTGTTTTTTCGGCATGTCAATCTTCTGATTGGTGGATTGACACAGGGGCTAATATTCATGTATACGCTTATGCATCTATGTTTTGTTCTTACCAAGTCGCATGGGGTTCTTCCATCCTAATGGGGAATGGGTCACATGCTTCTGTTCTTAGTGTTGGCACGGTAGATCTGAAGTTCACTTTGGGAAAGATCGTGCGCTTGAAGAACATGTAGCATGCCCCTAAAATAAATAAGAATCTCGTTAGTGGTTCCCTTCTATGTCGAGATGGGTTCAAGTTGGTCATTGAGTCAAATAAAGTAGCCGTGTCAAAATTTGGACTCTTTATTAGAAAAGGCTATGAATGCAAAGGCTTGTTCCGTTTTTTCCTTTCAGACTTTTGTAATAAGGTTGTGAACCATATTTATGACTCTATAAATGGTGGTGAGGCTAATATATGGCACTCATGTTTATGTCATATAAATTTTGGTTGTATGTCTCGGCTTTCTAGTTTAATTAAATTCCAAACTTTTCCATAGTCAAAGGTTCCAAATACCAAATTTGTGTGCAAACAAAGCAACCTTGAAAGCCTCATAAGGCTGTGGAGGAAAGAAATTTGGCAAAATTAGAACTCATACATTCAAACTTGTGTGAGATGAATGGTATATTGACAAAGGGGGGAAAAGATATTTTATGACTTTAATTGATGATGCCACTAGATACTGCTATGTGTATTTGTTGAAAACAAAGGGTGATGCATTAGACTACTTTAAAACTTATAAAGCTGAGGTTGAAAATCAATTAGACAGAAAGATTAAAAGAATTAGGTCCGATCATGGTGGAGAGTATTTTTCGAATGAGTTCAATCAGTTTTATGCGGAACATGGTATTATCCATGAAAAGACACCTCCCTATTTGCCCCAATCCAATGGGGTTGCCGAAAGAAAGAACCGCACTTTTACTGACTTGGTGAATGTCATGTTAGATAATGCGGGTATGTCTAAGGCATGGTGGGGGGAGGCAGTGTTGACTGCATGTCATGTCCAGAATAGAGTTCCACTAAAAATAGTGAGGTAACTCCGTACGAAGGTTGGAAAGGGAGAAAACCACCACTCTCGTATTTGCGCACTTGGGGGTGCTTGGCGAAAGTTAATGTTCCAATAACTAAAAAGCGCAAACTTGGACCTAAAACGGTGGATTGTGTCTGTCTAGGATATACTCATCATAGTACAGGCTATAGGTTTCTAGTAGTTCAATCCAGGATATCTGACATGCCAATCAATATGATAATGGAATTCCGAGATGCTATTTTCTTTGAAAATATATTTCCTATGAAGAATTCACATAAATTTTAGGTTTCTAGTAGTTTAATCCGGGATATCTAACATGCCAATCAATATGATAATGGAATTCTGAGATGCTATTTTCTTTGAAAATATATTTCCTATGAAGAATTCATATAGCTTTTCTAGTCAAGCAAATGGTTTAACTCCTGCACCTACCACTCCAATTGAGTATATTGAACACACACATGAACATGTTCATGAGGAGGATAACAGTGTTGTAGCTCCTCAAAGGAGCAAGAGAGAAAAGATTGCAAAATCTTTTGGTGATGACTTCATTGTGTACCTTGTGAATGATGTTCCCAAATCTATTTCAGAGGCATATGCATCTCCTGATGCAGAGTACTGGAATGATGCGGTTCGTAGTGAAATGGATTCCATTATCGCTAACGGAACTTGGGAAGTCACCGATCGTCCATTTGGTTGTAAGCCAGCTGGATGCAAGTGAGTGTTCAAGAATAAGCTTAGGCCTGATGGTACAATTGAAAAGTACAAGGCTCGGCTTATGGCAAAAGGTTATATTCAAAAAGAAGGTGAGGATTACTTGATACATACTCACCTGTTGCCAGATTATTCGAGTACTATTATCTTTGGCTGCCTCACATAGTCTTATTGTCCATCAAATGGACGTAAAGACAGCTTTCCTCAATGGAGAGTTAGATGAGGAAATTTACATGGATCAGCCTGATGGATTTGTAGTACCTGGACAAGAGGGCAAGGTCTATAAGTTAATGAAATCTTTATATGGCCTCAAACAGGCACCAAAGCAATGGCATGAGAAGTTCGATAGAACTTTGACATCTGCTGGGTTTGCGGTAAATGAAGCCGATAAATGTGTATACTACCGCTATGGTGGGGGTAAAGGAGTAATATTATGTTTGTATGTTGATGACATACTTATCTTTGGGACAAACATTGATGTGATTAACGAGGTTAAATTATTTCTATCCCAAAGTTTTGACATGAAAGATCTGGAAGAGGCTGATGTTATTTTAAACATCAAGTTGATCAAGGATGAGAATGGGATTACCCTGTTGCAATCTCATTATGTGGAAAAGGTCTTGAGCCGTTTTGGCTATATGGAAAGCAAGACCTCTCCAACATTCTATGATCCTAGTCTAATACTTTGAAAGAATCGAAGACTAGGAAAGGATCAATTGAGGTACTCTCAGATTATTGGTTCACTCATGTACTTGGCTAGTGCTACTCGTCTTGACATCTCTTTTGTTGTAAACAAATTGAGCCGGTTTACGCTAATCCGGGAGATGATCATTGGCGCGCACTTGAGCGGGTTGTGCGTTATTTGAAAGGTACAATGAGTTACGAAATTCACTATACTGGATATCCCGATGTACTTGAGGGATACAGTGATTCCAATTGGATTTCTGATGCTGATGAGATAAAGGCTACGAATGGATATGTATTCACTCTAGGCGGTGCTGCTATCTCATGGAGGTCTTGTAAATAGACCATTCTGACAAGGTCAACTATGTAGGCAGAACTCACAACATTAGACACAGCCACTGTTGAGGCAGAATGGCTGCGAGAACTCTTGATGGATTTACCGGTGGTCGAAAAACCAATTCCAGCTATCCTTATGTACTATGATAATCAAATAGTTATCATAAAGGTGACAAGCGCAAAGGATAATATGAAATCTTCAAGACATGTGAAAAGGCGGTTAAAGTCTGTTAGAAAATTGAGAAACTCTGGAGTGATAACTGTGGATTATATTCAAACAACTAAAAATCTGGCAGACCCCTTTAAAAAGGACTATCACGGAATATGATTGAAATAGTATCGAATGAGATGGGAATGAGACCCACGTGAGTTACACACAGTGGTAACCCAAACCTATGTGATCGGAGATCTCATGAAATAGGCCTTAGGAAAAACAAATTGTTCGGATAATAGTAGAGTACATTCTTACTTTATATCTCACTACGTTGGAGATGCAGTACTCTAATTCTTGTAAGGCAGGATGACTTTGTCTTAATATGTTTTGAAGTTTAACAGCAAAATACCATCCTACATGGTATTCGTGCAAGAACACACCAATATGAGCCCGACTATTGGTCGTAGTCTATGAGATGTGGGTGATCTCTAAGATGCTCATGAAGAGACATAGAAGTATGACCTATATGCTTCACCCAAGGAGTAGCCAATCGACGGCAAAGTATCAGCAACGGCCTTAGGTGAAACTTGTTTGCACAAAACTGTCAATTCAAAGCTTAGTCCATTGTGTAGTTGTGGGCGAGTTTAGTTTGAGGTTCTAGGTGGATGTTCAACCTTAACCGGTCTCTACTGAAAAACTGGTATATCAACAGCACTTTGGAGTAATGGGTAAATTCGTGGTGCTTTTGGGATCTGGTTAGGGATTGTTGGAATTTTGGGCTTGGCCTATACAATACTTCAATTAAATCCTAGGAAAATCCCAAAGGTTCACTCATGCATGGTGGAAGATGGGAAGTTTAGTACCATATTGCTAGTCTAGGTGGGAGCAGACCAACATATAAGGTGGAGTTGGTCTTACCTAGTTGAAGTAAGCAAAAGGAGAACACACGCGCATGCTCACTCGCTCGCCTCGCCTCGCCACACCATCGCCCCCGCGCGCGCGACGTGCGCGTGAATGGTCCGGCGATTTCGTGTTTGGCTACCTGTGGAGCTGTAGCTTCTTTTGCACCTCATAACCATGCACACTGATCAGAAACTAAAAACTAAATACACTATTTCAATTGGCTTTTATGGCACGCCTTAACCGCAGTTAAAACAGTGTAATGTCATTTATGACGACAGTTTCTAATCAACATTATAGCGGCAGTTTCTAATCAACATTATAGCGGCAGTTTCTTCTGCTGACTTTGGCTCTATAAAAAGGAGAACTCTCCTCTCAGATCAGACACAACCAGAATATAGAGAGGCTCTCAGAATAGACAGACCCAGTTTTATGTTGTTGCCCGGTTCCTTGTTGCAGTGCTACCCAGCTACTCCATCCCTTCCTCGGCGTGCACCGATGTGGGGAGAGCAGTGTCTCCGAAGCCGTCGTCCCTCGCGATCCTGCACGGGTTCGGGCGAATCAGGTTTTTGGGAAGCGTTCGCGCGACTGCTCACTGCTTCCTTCTCTGCTCGTCATCTTCTTCGGATCAGACTCTACCGCGACCCTCGTCAGAGCGATCCTCTGTAAGTCACGGTGATAACATTTCGTATAGCTAAACTTTGTTTCCTAGATATTTGTTATATGATGATGTTGATGCCTACTACTGTTAGTAATATATTTGTTCTAGACTTTACCTTATTAATGCATATATATGAGACAGACATATTTGAGTTGATGATCATGTTACTGTTCATAGTTCCAAATATGCATAGTATATATGCTGCTATTAATTCAATTATTGTTTTAGGAATTATAACAATCACAAAAGTGCGTAAATATCTAACACTATCTTAATAAGGAAGTCACTAGTATCACCATCACATATTCTGACATTAATCACAATATCTTGGTACATATCCTTAATTAGGGTGACATCTTGGTACTCGTTTGTTTATTAGTCCCCTTTTTTGTTATGCTGCTACCTTTTACATGGGCCAACAATGTTTCCTGCCCTCACTGTATATCTAAACTTGTCCCTTTTTTTTCCATGTATGCAGTATCCCCATGACATACCCACATCCATCAAACTCATCAGGTTTGTGGGTGTTTAAGTTGGCCTGATTGGAACCAACTAAGTAGGCAAGTATGTGTAAAAGGCATATTGAGTAGTATGATACTTCTAAATTGGAGTGTTCTAGCATATTGAGTCTTAGATTATTTAATTTTGTCTATGCATATGAACTCCAGTTTATCAGTATTCTGCCATATTGCATCTTCTCCAATCTGGATTGGCCAACATGCTACGATACTCCAATTTAAAAATATCCTACTACTTACATAATTTTGTAAGCCAGGCTGCTACAGTACTCCAAATCACAAATATCATGCTACTTGCATAATTCTGTGATGATTTAAGCTTTATTTACCGATTATTTAATTTTGGTTCAGATCAGCTCCATATTATTTACATTTTAGTTCACTGCGAAATTCAGAGAGAACTCCTAATGACTTGCGCAACACATTGCCTTTTTGATAATTTAAACTTTGTTTCCAATTAATTTACCTCAATGTACCCAAATTAGATTATCATTACATCTCATTCAGTCCGATACAAAATCGCTGTCAATCATCGCACTGTGAGTCTTTGATCCAAAATCTGTACTGTCATGTTTGCTCCTAGGATTGACAGTGATGGTAGTCGTTGTAGCTGTTATTACTTTTAGTCAATCATCACAGTGCCAATCGTTCTTAAATCGTTGTCAATCATCGTACTATTGTAGTCATTGTAGCTGTTATTACTTTTGGTCCTCCTCAGCTCTGTATCTATATGTCAAAACTGCATTACAGTATCATCATTTTCTACCCCCATGGCTTTCTTTTTTTTTCTTCTATATGTTAACAACTTAACAATGTGCCACAGAGAATCGGATAAGCAAGGATTTTATTTGACTTCCATGATCGTTTCTGATGTTCTTTTATATATTTGCAGATTTATTTACCTCTCGAACTGTAGTGCACTTACTCATTCCAAGTAGGAGATACAATTAATCTATGCTAGAACTGCATTACAATATTTGAATAAGTGAACTGCATTACAATATTTCAGTAAGTGACTTGACCGTTACCTGGCAAAATCCCGTTCGGAGCCCGGTAACGGTTCCCGGCCGGTTACCGGGCGGTAACCGGAAATACCGGTGGAAATCCGGATGAAATTTATAAACTAAAATTTGAATTCAATTTTCTGGAGATCGGTAACTGGTCCGGTTACCAGGCGGTAATTGGAAAAACCGGTAAAACCGGAAAACAGAGAAAATAGGTAATTAGCAATTGTAGAGTGCTTAATGAAGTAGCAATCCTCCAAGAGTTTAATAAAGTAATAGTTGCAAAAAACAGAGAAAACCTTGCGAGCTACTCATTTAGATTACACTGGAAAATTGAGTTTGTATAATTTCTAATTAATTTTGTCTTGGTAGTTTATATTGTAACATTTCACTAACCATTTTGAATTAATCCCTAAGTACTTTCAAGTTACTCTCTAAGTAACCTACTAATCAACTTCTAATTAAACACCCACAGATGTGGGGGTTCATTGTCAGCCACTCCTAATGGTCACCTAATTAGCATCTAACCACTAATTGCCTAACTTGCTATCTCTGATCACTAGCTAACATTTTCAGATAATGATCGTTGATTAGACTTTTTAGGTTATATGACAAAAGTGCACTAACCATTTATCTAACTAATCAGCCTACCTACATGTCTTACAGTCAATTGCTCATACAACCCATATGCCAATGAGGCCATTATCAGTTGTCAATACTAGTTACCTAACTCAATGCAATCTCTAGTAAAAGATGTATTCTATTGCCCTCAAATGTTTTAAATGTAACTTATACATTACAGTTTTTAACTCAACTAATTGTTCATTCCAATTCTAACCATTCTTGCTTAGCCCCTAGTCAGCATCATTTCATATTGCTAACTGAACATCTTGCAGCTACTAATCATCCATTTAGTATACAAGGCTGCACATATGTATATGTACATACTTCTAGCATCCAATGCAAAAGCAAGAGGGGGGAGACAAGACCAAATGGCCTAACACAAAAAGGGGGACATGAGAGTGCTGCTGCTAGGGAAAGCAAAAGGGGGAAGAGAGCATCCAATGCAAAAGCAAGAGCATCGTTCTATATTAATTCAAACATATTGAGCTCATGCAATACATATTCTAGCACAAAAAAAGCCTAAACCAACCTAGGAATGTCATTATGCAGTCAAAAAATTCAAATTCAAATTTTAAAGTTTTCGGCCGGTTTTTTTCCTCCCGGGACCAGCCGGTAAATCCGGTTGACGGTTTTTTTCCCCAGAACTACATTACACTATTTGAATAAGAGAACTGTATTCCAAGTAGGAGATACAGCCAACCTATGTCAAAACTGAAGAATGAGTAAATGAACAATCTATATCTCTACCTAACCATTGTCAATCTATGTCAGAACTGCTCAGCCAGAATATGTAAGAGGGACCAAGTAGGAGAATCTTTTATCACATTAGTCTCAAAATTCTGCTCATCAATGAAATTGACATGATAAAGAGCTTTGTGAATCTTGAAGGTTCTTATTGCCTCTCAGTTGAGCCAACGGGCATCTTTCACCAGCTACTTTTGCTTTGTTCGATTCTCTCTTGTACTTTACCAATACCAAACAACCATTACCTTTTTACTTCATTTGGATTGCTATTAATATATATTGGTTTATGTAGATATCTATTGACCGAGAAATATGTTTCCTTTTTCATATAGGAGTACATTTATTTTATCAGTAGTTAATTGTTGATTCTTAGAGTAGTAATGTTTTAAGTGCACTACAATCAGTAGTAAATGTTCACCATATTTTGGAATAGATTCTTGCATTACAATACGATCTGTAGGAGATTCAGTCAATCTATGCCACAATATGATATGTATCTAGACTGCCATGCACTTACTCATTCTTCAGTTTTAGGTACAGATATAGATTGTTCTTCATATTTGTCCCTAAAACCTGCCTATGAGGCAGCTTAGATTACTTTTGTACACTCCATGATGCTTACCCGTTACCACCGCTCCGCTTAGTACTGTGCTTACCAAAGGGTACGGACCAAGAACATATATCCGTACTTGTACGTTTCCTGTACAACACCGCTACATATTGTCCCACTAATATTTTAGCTACATGCTAGCTTGATGCAACTTTTGCTACTGACCGATAGTAACCATTACCGATAGTAGTAGTTCTATTCCATTAACAGTACTTCTTGGATGAACATGATTTGCTGCACTACATTGATACCAATAGTAGTAGTTCTATTCCATTAGTGGTATCTCTTGTTAATTCAGCCGTTGTTGAAATTAATATGGGCTAGGCCCAAATATTATATTCTAATTGGTTCCTAGTAAATCTCAAAGGTCTATGTGCAAGTGCTAAAAAATATTTAGTCCCACATGGAGGAATTAAGGGGAGTGACACCAGTTTAAAAGGTGGAACGTGGTAGCCTCTTTTGTGGAATTAGAAAGAGACAACACGCGCGCGCTCGCTCGCCTCGCCGTGCCGTGCCGTGCGTGCAAACGCACTGACATTAAGGGTGACTGTTGGACTCTAGTCTCTTCGTTTTTGGCCATTAAAAAGAACTAGCGGGTGAAAAATGAGCAGGCCTCCGGAACCTTGTCCTTGAAGGCTTGTACGAGCGAGGACGAATAAGATTTTTGGGGAGTGTTCGCGTGACTGCTCGCTGCTACGTCTATATCAAGTGCACGACTACGACTCTCTGCTACGTTCTACATCGACTACACGACTCTCTGCTACGTTTTACATCAACTGGCCCATTCTCATCGGAGAAGACGAGAGAGAGGGCAAGAGAGAGGCCCATTCTCATCTGGCCCATTCCATGAATCTCATTGCGTCGTCTGCGTGAGGCCCGTCGTTGACAGTGTGCCTGGTTTCCCGGCCGGCCCCGGAAAAATCCGCGGCGAGCGGTGGTGGACGTGCGAGAGGGCCGAGTCCACAACAAGTGACCGTCGCGCGGCGGCGTGCCAAGTTCTGCCGGTTAGGCCCGTACGTAGAGCCAGTTCAGTTGTACAACCCAACACGCGGCGGCGGCGGCGCCTTTATAGATGCCACGCGCCGGTTTCAGGGCAGAAAACCCGTGGAAACCCCGCCGTCTGCACGGAGAGCTCGCCACGACGGCGGACGCGTGCCGCGCCCGCGCACACGTGTTGTGCTCCCCGACCACGCCCCTCCCCGCATTAAACCCGGCGTCTCGTCGCCTCGATCGCTTTATCACCGCCAAACCGTACGTGCAGCCCGCGAGAGAGTGACCACTCGACTAGAGCAAGCAGAAAGCCAGGAGAAATGAGCGGCGGCAGGCTGGACGCGCGGACGCTCAAGGACGAGGTGGCGAGCATGGACAAGGGCTGGCTCCTCGACCTCGGCCACCCGCTCCTCAACCGCGTCGCCGACAGCTTCATCCGCGCCGCGGGGGTACGCAGTTTGTGCCCGTGTCGTGTGCTTAGCTGGTTTCTGTTGCTGATACCTTTCCTTGATGATACCAAGGTCGGGGCGGCCCGAGCGGTGGCGCGGGAGGCCTACTTCGTCACCGTCGAAGGTAAGCTGATCATCAGCAAGATGGCCCGTGTCGTGTACAGGAGTAGAATGGCAATCCTATGAGTTGAGCGACAATATGCAGGTCTTGGAGGAGACACAGCTGGGTTGGACAACGGCGGCAAGAGGAGCCATTTCTCAAGCTTCAGAGGTACTGATTGTTAGAGCAAGCGCCGTTTACTTCTGTATTTGCGTTATGCTCAAGTTGACGTGTTCGGTTCGGCATTATTTGGCACAGGGGATGACGGCCAGAAGTCGCTTGATGCAGTGGTAAGTGGCCAAGATCGAGCAACATTTCACAAGTGGAATTTCTTTCACTGCTTTCTTCTCCCTCTGATGACTTCTCACACCTCAACTTGCAGGTTAAATCGGCTGGCAAGGAGGCCTTTCAGTGGGGTGAGTACAAGCGATTCTAAGGCCTTGTTTGGTTGAGACCAAATCCCTGCTCATATATAGATGAATCGTGATTTTAGTTTAAATTCTCGGTCTATCCACGTGGATCTCGGCTAGGAATAGACTTCCCAAACAGACCCTAAAAGAGAGATTTGTTACTAGTGAAAAAGGGGGGAAGCGTACAAAAAATGGAATCAATATGCCCCTTGCCATACTGCAACAAAGAAAGCTAGTGAAAAAGGGGGAGGCGTACAAAAAATGGAATCAATATACCCCTTGCCATACTGCAACAAAGAAAGAATACTGATGTGCAGCCGGGTTCTGAACGCAGAATTTTTTAGCATCTTGTAATGTCTTTTAAAAGTGAATACATATATCCCTGGTTTTATGACAGGATTGGCTGCCGGAGTGTACTCTGGGTTAACGTACGGCCTGAGGGAGGCCAGAGGATGCCATGACTGGGTGGGTGCCATTTCCTAATCTAATTGCTGTTTTAGTCGAATGTAAACTACCATCAACTTTACAGAAACACAGTAGCAGACTGCTGATATGTACCTGGTGCTGCAGAAGAACAGCGCGATCGCGGGAGCAATCGCTGGCGCCGCGGTGGCGCTGACCGGGGACACCGGGCATGCCGACCACATCGTCCATTTCGCCATCACCGGCGCTGCCCTTTCCAGCGCTGCAAGCCTGCTCTCTGCCATATTTTAATCCTAGTGTATGCCTGTATGGGGGTTAGGATTAAGGATTTGGGTCAAATGTTTCAGCTGATGAACCGTGAATGTGCTCCCATCTCCATGTTGATCTGCACCTAGCTTGCTAGCCTGGAACTAAGCAACTCCAATCAATGTAATGCTTGCTTCGTTTGTGTTTTATGACACAAACGAACTTCGAATCCCTGAGTTCGAACTTCGAATCCTCTTCATGACTAGATACGTTTGTGTTTTATGACATTGCACAATCCTCTTCATGACTCGAGAATTGAGATGCATACTTGCTTCTCTCTGCCATGTCTTCACGCAAAGGTGCGAGGCATATATACATGCAAGTATAGTATGCATTCGAATCCTCTTCATGTAGCACAGTATAGTATGCTTTCAACCCCTTAATCTATTAGGAAAAAAGAAGAAGAAGAGGACTGTAGCGAACATATTAGAAGAAAAAAAGAAATATGCTAGAAATAAAATAATAATAATAAACATCTTGCCCTTAGGATCTTATTACTTAAAAGAAATATATTACTTCCTAATTTAGAAACGAAAAGAGAAGATAGATTAAGAGAGGTTTGTAATTTGTGGTGTAGAGTTGACGAAACGGAAGGATAGATGTGGAGGCAGCGTTCTATAAAAACTAAGGTGCATCCATGGCAGGTTTGAAGTGGGGTTGGCTCAAACGTGCGTGAGGCACGATGGCTAATGCTAATCGGCATTGAATGTCAAGCAACAAAAAGACATTGCCTAATGGCCCAAACGTTTTTACAAGTATGGGAACCGATGAATAACGCTCGGTGATTTTTGCGCGAGATTAGCGTTGACGATTGGATGCACGACTGAACCTCCCATCACTACTACAAAAAAACTAATACTAAACGCCTTATCACAGACGGTTGCCTAAAATCGTCTATATTACATGCAATCACAGACGATTTTGGTTTTGCTACCGTCTGTGTTACTGACTGCGCTAAAAACCGTTTGTGAAGAGATAATATCACAGACGGTTCATGTTGAAAACCGTTTGTGAGACGGTTTTGGTTTTGCTACCGTCTGTGTTACTGAATGCGCTAAAAACCGTCTGTGAAGAGATAATATCACAGACGGTTCTAAACAAGAACTGTCTATGATATTACTAAGTATCACAGACGGTTTCAACAAATAACCGTTGTGATACTTCACAGACAGTTTTAATAATGAACCGTCTGTGATATGAGACCATATCAAAGACGGTTCCAATGGAACCGTCTGTGATAAGTATCACTGACGGTTCCATAATAGAACCGACTGTGATAGTCTCTTTATTAGTAGGAGCCCGCTAGGGTTTGCGCTCTAACTCGTCACTCCCCAGCGCCCTTACTCTCGTCCATTCCTCTCCCCACCCGAGTGACCCCGTCGCCGATGCCGCCATGCATTCTTTCCGTCGCCGACGGTTGTGACACCACGGTTCACTGCACAAGACACTCGTACGATAAGTGTCTTTTGCAGTGTCATCGTTGTGCCACAACTACTGATGACATCTTGGCTTTCCTCTTCCTCTCCCCGGCGTCTGTGACCAGCTACCTCTCCACCGGCAATGTCGAGGTAAGACAAATCTATCATATATTGGTTTGTGCTGTTGGTATTCATGTGAACCGAGCTCCTCCTCCCTCGCCGCCAGCTCCCGCACCTCCGGATCAATCTCCCTCCTCCTGCTTGGCTGGATCAAACGCCTGATTCCCCTCGTTCTTGGCGTCGGCCTGGCTCCTCCTCCCTCTGCTGCAGCTCCAGCTCCTCCTCCCTCTCGCCACCGGCTCGTTGCGCTACCTCGGACCTCCCTCGCGCCTCCAACCTCTCTAGCTCTCCCACTAACGTGTAAGTCTCCTTCTTGTCTTCTTAATGTTGTCTGGTTTTTGGTTGATGCTGATGGTGATGGCCATTGGCTAGAGCCCAGATGCTAAATGTGTAATACATACATACATGAAGAGAAGTGCATCATTGCAGAGAAGTGTAAATGTGTAATACATACATGTAGAGAGAAGTATAGAGAAATCGTAAATATAAATGAATGCAATGATCATGCAGATGCTTGTTGGCTAGTGGCACCTTGCTAGCTGTTGAACTGCTCAATGATGTTAATAGTCTTATACTGAAATTGAATTGATAATTAGTTCATATTAATAATCCCCTTACTCTGTGATGTAAACTAAGGGCTATTGGTGTATGTGCATTCTATGCATCTTGCTTAGTTCATGCTGTGGGTTCAGATTGACAAAAATAAATAGGGATGGTGGGTTTGGTTAATGCTCTCTGATGGATACTAAGGGTTATTGATGCCAGTTTTAGCTTTGTGCTTGGTTGGCTTACATTGGATGTGGTTCGGATGGGGCGTGGCTGCAATTAATTTTTTAGATTTGTAAAGGTTAGGCCTGGTGTGTATTGTATTAAAAAACAAGACCAAATGAGTCAAAAACTACTACAACACCTCTTCACATGTCTCTCGCCATTCATTTCACATTTATGCGTATAGCGTGTTCATGCTAGGTCAAGTTCTCCTACCTTGCGTCCCGAGATCGTCCTACCATTCCATTCATAATCTCTTCTCTATAAAGTATATATATATATATATATATATATATATATATATATATATATATATATATATATATATATATATATATATATATATATATATATATATATATAGAGGTTTATATATATATATATACCATCAAGCTCTAAGCGGATTATAAAAGAACTATTCAAATAAAAGTACTATTCAAATATAACAACGATGAAATGCGATAATATAAAATTAAAATATTAAAAGCGAAATAAAATAAAGAAAGTAAATCATGGAATATAAATACAGTAATATAAAATAAACTGAAGTAAATACTGTTATTCAGAATGATATAGTTATTCGGATGATATATATTCAGCAATATGTGCGGTATTTGCTCTGAGATGTGAACTCTGAGCTTCAAAATATATTCGTGACTTATATATTCACTATATTCAGAATACCTTCAAATATATTCGATATATATATTCAGAGTACCTTCAATATATGTATTCAGAATACCTTCAATATATTTAGAGTACCTTCAGATATATTCGAGGATATATATTTAGCACCAAGATTGTCCTTGATATTCAGGTGCTTATGAATATTGGTTACGATATGATATTCTTGGATATAATATTCTCTTACTATTCTTTCTTGAATATGATATTCTTTGAACAGTATTATAAATAGTATTCGTGAATGATATGCGTGAATAGTATTTTGTGAATAGTGAACAGATTATGAATAGTATTCATGAATAGTATTGAGATTTGAATAGTAGTTTTATCGAGATCTTACAGGTTGGCGAAACCAATATGATGATAGGTTTGTGCAAAGATAGTTGTGTAATCCTACTCAGTACTCACCATATGTTTCACTAATTTGCTTCAGAAGTAGCTAACTTTCCCCTAGACAAACTTAGTAAGGTCATATAAGGCAATTTTTTTTATCTTACTCCAGGCAGTTCCACCCAAAGGGAACACTTCTCTCAGCATCACACCACCCTAAGACAGCAATCACTCATATGCCTAAAGCGGGAGGAATTTACATCCGCTGCAGAGGTTTCTCCTATAGAGTACATAGCATAAAACCTTGCTCCATATGAACACACTAAGAACTAATCCGAGGGATAATAAAGGAAACTACTTCATTTCCACAAATTAATTTACATATGGCTTTCCCTTTCGGGAACCCCCAACTATCTACACAAAGATAGGGCTTACCTTAAACTACGGTAATTAAACACGCGATGATTTACACTAGAGGTGGTTTGTTTTACAAAGGAAGTACTACTACAATATAGGCTAGTGGAGTAGTGGATGGCTTATCTACATGGAAGTGATCATGCAGGGGTTTGGTGTGTGTGTGTTGTGGATATGGTTGTGCGATGTGTGTGCTATGGTGTGGTTGATGGTGTTGTGCTCTTGGTCCTTGATCGTGATGATCTTCGTTTGGTTGTTCCTCTTTTTATAGACGAAGGAGTCTGAGTGAAGTCTTCGGGATTCTTCATTTTGTCATGTTGAATGGAGAGTAGCACGTGATGATTATCTTCACTGACAGGCTTCAACCTTATCTTCTAGAGTTTTCAAACGCAAACTATATGTACAGGCATCTAGGATAGATGCTAAGTAATATGCATGGCTTGTCTTCATATGAGCAAGCTTGACATACCAGGTTACAATATCTTACAATATATTACAAGGGATAAGTAAAGGCATGAGTAGAACTATGCCTTTTGTCTTTTGCATGTCTTTTCTTTTTGGGAAAAGATACGCCACGTTGCTGAATTCTGGAGTCTTCTGATAATCTTGCAGCTTGATAGAGCCTTCTGTAGTCTTGATATGAAGGTCTTCATTGCGTAGATAAATATTTTTCTGATATATATTGAGGTATATAATATTAAAGGAATATAGATATTCTTAGATATTTGATTATTGTGACCTATAAGCTACAATCTCTCATCACACTTTTATGTGGCAAGCCTATTATTTTTCTCTCTTTTTATGTGGCTAATCTTTCTCTGACTCTCTTTTTGTGGACTTTTTGTGGATGATTCTCTCTTTTTCTTGCTAACTCTCTCTCTCTCTCTCTCTCTCTCTCTCTCTCTCTCTTTTATAACCTTTTTCAGAAAGGTTAAGTCACATTGCTAGGGTCTTCTATACAAGAGCCGAGATATTCATAGATATATGATTGATATTTCCCTATTAATATTGAGATACCTTTATAGGGTTATATTCAAATATTCTTCTTTATATAGCCTATTTGTAGGCTCTGTTTTTAGTATATTCTTTATTCTGGAAATTGCCCATGTCCAGCAATATCCATAGTATCTATATTGGTAATATCTATATTGGCAAAAGGTATTTCATCAATTATTCTTCTCATATCTTCAAATTCATCATTTATTTCTTTTCTTAATTCTTTGAGAATATCTTCCTTTATATTAGTTCTCCATTGAGGAGATAATTTCTCAACTTTTTCATTTACCTTCGTTTCTATATATGATTCATCCAGAGGATTTATTCTTTCTTTTCCTTTTGTTATTTCTTCTTCCTTTTTATTTATTAAGGGTGAAGGTCCTGAAACCTTTTTATTTTTTGTCATTCTAAACTTCTAAATATATTCTTTGGTCATTGGCTCCATGTAATAATTTATTCCTAATATGTTTCTAGCTTGAGCCATGGCTTCTTCAATATTTACATATTTCTTCCAAGATATTCCTCCTGATAATTTTGACTCTATTTTTTGGGCTATAATTTCTTCAAATGATATATATATTCCAGGTAATTTACCTTCAAAGACCACATATATAGGTTTTAATTCTATATATTCAGGTGTTTCATCAATTGGTTCTGCTTGCATTTTATTTAACTTATGAAGATATTCAGCGAGACTATTTAATGCTGAAAGCATATAACCCTTATCATCTCGTTTGTTATTATATAATAACCAAAAGTTATCTAATATGCATTCTTGTACCTCGTCAATAATTATGTGATCTTTAGGCTTGAATTTGTATGAATTCGGTGGGAATATTTTGAGCTTATTATCATTTCCGAAACTGAAGAATTCAGTCCCATTGTAATTCATTGATCTCTTCATACCTGCAGGATGAGATAACATGTCAGAAAATTTATTGCCTTTCTTGTCTAGATTATTAGTTAGACACTTTATTTTATTTATTTCTTTATCAGCAAGAGAAAGGTCTTCTACTTTTCTATCATTCTTCATAGAGTGATTATTAATTGTGTCTTTCTTTAGAGAGGTAAGTGTATCACTACACCTTTCTATGATATATGATATCTTATTTTGATGGGGAATGAATGTGATTCCTGCTTCATGTATGATTGTAGTCTGCAAGGCTTGTTGTAAAAATCTAAGACCTATTATCATGTCTTCATCTATCATTGTTAAGTCTCTTATGGTGATTTCATCTATTATATATTTTACATCATTTACGCATATTTCTATATCATATACTATTTGGTTATTGAGTCTTCTTATTCCAGATATATCTGTAGATATTTTTGCTTTACCATCCTCTAAAATTTTGATTATTTCAGGGCAATTTTCGAAATACTTATTATGAATAATATTTCTAGTGCATCCAGTATCTACTAATGCTATTAAGTCAAAAACAAGGTTTGGTTTTAGCTTTACCTGTACTGGAATTCTTATCCCTGGCACATTTTTAAAAGGTAATTTGACTAAATATTCATTAGTTATGTAAATGCTTTATTATTATCTGTTCCTTAAATTCGTGGATTTATCATCTTGGAGAGTTTTAGTATTTAAATTATTTTTTAAATCTTCTAATTCTACTTCTAACTTATTTATTCTATTTTCTAGAGTTCTTACTCTGCTAGATAATATTTTTTCATTTGGTTCTAACTCTATTTATTTTCTCCATTTTTGGTCTTTTGCTTTTAAACATGCAGAGCATGCTTGTTTTAAACAGAGGCTGCAAGTATATCTATTTTCTTGGCTTGGATAATATATACAATAGGTATATTTAATATTGTAATCCCCTTTTCCTTTTATCCAGTCATGAATGCAGTTTTCTTGATCCATCATTTCTATTCTTAATCCGGCAAATTCATCTACTAGATCTATTTCATTATCACTTAATTCATAATCATATACTTTGTTCTCAATTTCTTTTATTTCTTTTATAGAGTAGATTGATTCATCATCTTTTGTTTCATCATCACATACTATTATGTTTTCATTTACGCTGTCTACTATTAAAACTTTTTCTTGTTCTTCATAATTGCTAGAATATCTTTTCTGATCTTTATTTGGGCAGGTTGTACTTAAATGGTCAGGTGAGTTGCATATGAAGCATCTACAAGTTTTATCATATATTTTTCTAGGATTATAACGTCTTACATTTCTTTTGTGTAAATATGGTATTTTATTATCAGATTTTCTCAAGAAAAACCTTTTCTTTGTATTATATCCTTTATTTTGAGGTTTAGAATATTTCTTCCTACTGGGTCTTTCTTCACCATATGTCAAAGGTATTTGGACTATCTTATTGCAGAAGTTATAGTCTGCATATTTCATAGATCTGTTTGCCTGTATATTTATGCATATCTTCTTTAGTTGCTTAAAGACGAATGTTATGGCTTGAGATATATTAATAACTGTATTTCCAGTTTCTTTCTTATATTCATCAAATATCATACTTCCTAAAGGATCGGGTAGCTTATGGAAATATTTTTCAACTATTCCTTTATTATATCCTTGCTTAGCAGTTGTGGCATTATAAAGATAATGTTGGGAAAATTCCTTTATTCCTTTCCAATTTGTTAAAGATAATTTTTCTATCTCTCTTAACCTTTCATTATGCAAGGTAGAATAACCTAGTTTTGGATCTTCGGCTATAATAATATTTGATATTAGATTTGCAAAATTATAAGGATTACTACCTGCTCTTTTTAATTCATTATATTGCCCATGATTTTGTTCTACCCATTGTTCTCAAAGAACTTTTACAGATTCTCCTAAAAAGGTTTCTAAATATGTGATCATATCTTCAACTCTGTTTCCTATATTATGTTGATTTTGTATGTATTTTTGTACTATCAATCATTTCCATATGCTTATTATATTTGGCCAATCTATAGGATCATGTGCGGCTAAATTTAATATTGCACCATCGCTTTTATGATTTTGAAATTTTACTGCCTTTTCGAATTCCCTTCATTTAGAACCCATATATTTATATTGACCTGGAATATAATTGTAAGAACTATCTTCTTTTTCTGGAGGCCAGGTTCCTGCTACTCTAGTAGGTCTCTCCATTTCTCCTTCTTCTTTAACTGAACTTTCTCCATATCTTCTTCTCTTTCCTGTTTCTATATCCATGGCTTCTATTGCATTATCCAGATTATATAGACTCATCTCATCTAAAGATTCTATGAATTCCTTATATTGCTCCGAGGCATCTATGGTTTCTTCTTTAGTGGCTATTTCATTTGTTAATCTAATTTCTTCTTCATAATTTTCTAAGAAATGTTTTTCCCATTGCTCTTCTTCATTTATAACAGCTTTGCTACTGGTTTCTTTTATCTTAGCATATTGTGTTTCTGATTTTTCTATGGCTATCTCTTTATCTTTTTTCCGTTTTCTTAATCTTTCTAATTCTCTAATAAAATAGAGCTCTTTTTCTCTTATCTTGGGCCAGTCACTTGTCCAATTATTATTATATTCTTGTTCTACGAGTTTTAGATTATTCTCATAATGTTTTATTTCACTATCTAGATCTAATTTATCCATAAATTCTGAAACAATATACCTTCTGTTATTTTCAATGTCTTCTTCAGATATTAAAGACTCTAGATCTTCTAAAGCTCTCGCTTTATAATTTGTAAACCTAATGCTTGTATTTCCATTATTATTTTGATAACTTATATAATCATTTGGTTGCTTTAAAACCTTATTTTCTATCAAATTACTTATATTCCATTCTTCTCCTGCTCTTACTTCAATCAATTTTTAAAGGACTCATGAACTTTATACCTTTGGATTGCATATTCTGAATTACATCATTCACATTTATTTTATATTTAGAGCCACTCTTATTGGTTAATCTTCCTATAAATTCTATGCTTATTAATAGATTTGTACCTTTGAAATCTTCATAACCTTTAGTCCGGAATCCAAAACTCATTTTCTCTATAAATTCTTTTATAGGCATCATTAAATCTGGGGCTATATAGTTTATTAAACTATTTTCATTCATATCTCCTTCTAAGAAACCTAAGGCTGCTTTGTTTATAGTATCCCATCTTTTGTCTAACAGGGTTATTAAGACTTTTGTTCCTAATTTCTTTCTGGTCATTCCTTTTATTCCTATAATATACATACCTTGGTGTATATATTTATAGCCTGAAAATTTTAACCCATTTTCTATTTGCTTACTTACAATCCTTAATTCAACTAGTTCTGTTAAAACACTTAATTCTACTTCTCTAGATATTCTGTATAAGCTGGTTTTACTTTCAAACATTCCCATATGATATATCTGCTGTGGTTTTATTTTTCTTAGCGTAGCCTTTTGATATCTTTCTAGATCCTTTTCTACATCTATAACTTCATGCAGATTATCAACATCTTCATTTTTACCTTTTATCTTATCTATTAAGGATAAAGGTTTGGCATTTTTATCTATTACGTGGAGTGTGTTGCATTTTTCAGATATATCCATTTTTCTGAGTTTATGGCTCTAGTTGAAGTAACTATTCCAGATGAGGCTAATACTAATTCCTTACTTCTTTCTTTATTGCCAATCTTATTGAGGATCTGAACTAACAGATGTAATATTGTATTATTCTGTCTTATTATAACCTTAGAGTCTTCTTTAGGTGAATTGTAGGTTGAAAATCCTATAGGGTGCTCAAGATACTTTTCTGTTTCTTCTAAGGCCTTACTATATTCAGACATATAATTAAGAGAGGACTAAGGTCTTAATTTCTTCTAACAAACTCTTGATATTAGTTTCTTGATCTAACTCCTTTAAGCTTTCTAAGGGTCTTATGAGTTCTTTCTTAAGGCTAGACTCTATTCTCTTGTATATTAAATCAACTTCTTCTTTGATATAGTCACAGTTTTGCGCACACTTTTGTTCTGTTGGACCTTGTTCTCTTCTAAGGTTTGCAAGACTAAATTTATATTTTTATTTATAAGGAGATATTTATCAGTTAACTGCTTATATTCTTTATGGATATTTTCTAACTTGAATTCCAATTCTTCTTGTTTTTTATTCCAAGTTATATAAAAATTATAAATTAAGTCTACAAGCAAGTTCAATTGACTATTTGAACTATGCCAACTATGTTCTTCGAGGGGTTTATTCTCGCACTTTATATTGATATTATCTTTTGTATTGATAATTTTACCTTCGTAAATAACCTCGTTTAAATATTTTAATTTTTCAATGATGTCTTTAACCTAACCTCGATATATATATATATATATATATATATATATATATATATATATATATATATATATATATATATATATATATATATATATATATATATATATTAATATGTCTTGACCACTTTAGGAGTATGATATGAGAAGGATGAGGCAGTAGCCACGACCAATTCGTTGAGCCCATGCAAGTTTAATTAGTATGGATGCAAGGAAAACGTCAGGATATCCAATTACCTAGATGTTGTCGATAGGTAATTGGACGTCGCTATGTTCAGAAAGTGACGTGGATACGCAGGTACTCCAACTAGGAAGTGACATCATCTATTAGCAATCAACAATTCATGAGCATGTAATTGTCTTTAAACCTAACAAGAACACCAAGCAATAAGTTGAGAATTCTTTTGAAATGTGAGAATAGTTGCTTGGTGTTCTTGTTGGGTTTAAAGACGATTATATGCTCAAAAATGGTTAGTTGCTGATACATGATGCCACTTCCCAGTCGGAATACCTCCGCGTCCATGTCACTTTCTGAACATAGCGATGTCCAATTACCTATCGACAATATCCGGGTAATTGGATGTCCTCACGATCTCCTTGCATCCATACTTCTTAAACTCAAGATGGGCTCAATGAAGTTGCCCGTAGCTACTGCCTCATCCTTCTCATGTCATGAGACGATCCTCCTAAAGTGACCGAGAAACTACGAACAATATATATATATATATATATATATATATATATATATATATATATATATATATATACATATACATATACATATATACATATATACACATATGATGCCGCTTTTAGTGGCACAAGCATGCTTGCTTGGAGCTTTATAGAGAAAAGTCATCACAGATAGTTTCAGCCGCAAACCGTCTGTGATATATACTTATCACAGATGGTTTCAACTACAAACCGTCTATGATAGGTTCTTATCACAAACGGTTCTCAGTTAATAACTGTCTATAAAAGTATGTATCACAGACGGTTTGAAAACCGTTAGTAATGACCTCATGTTATCACTGACCTATAAACTCAGACGGCTCACGAAATCGTCTGTGATGATGTTTTTGAATCATCTGTGAAGATTTTTTCTGTAGTAGTGCATGCAATTAGCGATCTGCAAAGAGCATGATGATCTTCCACTTAGTATTTAATCAGTGAGTCTGGATACAATCATGCATGCAAGCATTTAATTTCTTTGGTATTTAATCATATTTGAGTTGAATTCGATCTGCTCCATAGCTACGGACTTTGCAGTGGCTCTAAAGAAGATGATGATGTATGTAGACATCACGTACGCCTAAGGACAACATAGATCCAGCTTTCCATGCAACCAAGAACTAATGTTAGTTGAAACTTAAGAAACTACCGGTGTAATTTACTAATTTCAGACGCACGCGATTTTGGGACCAAAGACTGGTACGTGAGATTTTTTTTATTAATTAACTTTTTTAAAATTTTATTTTAAAGTTAACATCTGGCGCACTTTATTTCCAATTCTGGCCTTTTTGATCACGTCACAGGTGGTGGCGTGGCAAAACAACACTGTCACGCTATCCTATTTTTGGTCAAACTTTTGTCACGCTACTGGAAGTGGCGTGACAGTGTTATTTGGTCATGGCACAACCAGTGGCGTGACAAAATATGCTATTTTAGGGATTTATCTTGGTACGTGATAGTGTTGTTTTGTCACGTCACCACTCGTGGCGTGACTAAAGGGGTCAGAATTAGAAATAAAGTACGTCGGGGTTAACTTTAAAATAAAATTAAAAAAAGGTTATTTAATAATAAAAAAAAAAGTTCGGTACGTGAAGCCTTAATCAGCTTTTGATCGAATTAGACAACATAATTTGCATCACTCGCATGCAAGTTAAGCAAGATATAAGAAGCTACTGGTGTACTTTAATAAGCTCAGACGCAAATACACGCGATTTTGGCTAGACCAAAGACCGATACGTGAAGCCCTAATCAGCTTGTTGAGCCGAAATAGTGACACAGGGGCTGAATTTGGGGCTGAATTTTTTCTTCAGTATTCAACTCCCTTTTTAGTCCAATAGCTACACAAAACTATGAAGATCAATATCACATCCCTAAATTAATAAAGAGGATTACTATGCATCTTATGAGCATGTAGAGGTGGGAGTCGGGCCGGGTCCTTCCGTGCCCACCCGAGGCCCGGCCGGCTCGGCACGGCCCAAGCACGGCCCAGGCACGCCATGAACAGCGGGTCGGGCTGGGCTGCGAAGACGGCATGACGGGCGACACAAGACGGCCCGTGTGGCGTCTTGTGCTCGGGTGCGGCCTGCACGCCCAAGACGCCACGCAGGGGAGAAGAGGAGAGCCAGGGAGGGAGGTGAGGAGCGGCACCGCCATGCACAGAGGATCGAGGCGGCTGGCGGAGGCCAGGCCGAGCAGCCGGGGTGCGTGTAGGGCCGAGGCGAGACCGAAAGTGGCGGGTCCGCGATCCCGGCGAGAAAGCTGCGACCTCAAGCATTCTTGTCGGAGGCGAGGAGGCCAAGAGCGAGATGGCGCCTTCACGCGACGAGCCTCGCCCGCCGCACCCAAGGCCACGTGAGGCCACGCCATCCGCCTCCTCAACACGCCACGGCTGGTGGCGGCCTCGCCTCCGCCGTTCGCCTCCTCCGTCGCGCCACTCGCCTCGCTCCCCGCCTCCTCCCCCGAGATGGGGAGCATCGCGACCCGGCCGATGGGTCAAGATCCGCCTCGGCTCCCGCCGCCTCGGAGAGCTCCGCGGACCGGCCGATGGGGAGCACCGCCTTGCCTCGCCGCCTCGCTCCCGCCGCCTCCTCCCGCCGACTCGGAGAGCCACGGACTGGCCTATGGGGAGCACCGCATCACAGCGCAAGACCACAGTGAGCACAAAGATGGGGAAGCGACGGAGGCGGGCGACGGGAGGCGGAGAGGCCTGAGGAGGCGGCGGCGGGCTGAGCCAGCCGGTGGCGGCGGAGGCGAGCCAGAGGCGCCAGGAGCGACGCGTGGGCACCAAGGGGAGGCGGCGATAGGGGCGCTCGGCTGGAGCCCTGCCCTTGGACGGGAAGATTGAGGGAAGGAAGAGAGAATGAGAATGGGGAAGGAAGTGGGAGTGTGGGACTGTGAGGTGGCTGGGTGGGTGGGGAATGGGATTGACCATGCTGTGCATTGGAATATTGGATTCCCAAATAAAGCTGCACTCTATCTGCTTTCTCCAATAGGTGACTGGTGAGGAGAGGACGATGCTTTGTTGAGGAGAGGACCGATGCTTTGCTTTCTTTCGAATCGAGAGAGATAGGCAGAGGGAATCCAGGGAAAAAGCGAGAGACAACGGGCAAACAGAGAAGCAAACGGGCAAACAGAGAAGCAACAGGCAAGCACAGAGAGACAGAGAGACATGATACGACATAAAATTGATGTGATAACGGGTCATTAGCAACGTTCACAAATGCAGAATCGTGAGAGACAACGGCTCTACCGCGCGACTGTGGCTATAAAACGAAGCTCATTTCTCATTGATTCATCTATTCTCATCTCAGCTCATTTCTTCATCATTCATTTACTCTCCTCATTTCTTCAACAGCCATCTACTCTCCTCATTTATTCACCATCCATCCATTATGTTGCCAAGGAGTCGGAGCACCAAGGAGCTTCCGAGCGGTATGCTACCGACGAGTTGGAGCATGAAAAGGACAGCAGGGCGACTTAGTGTAAGCTCTCGCCGTCGCTCCCCTAGTCCTCCTCCGGCTCCGACTCCCGTTGATGCTCGCCAGTTCTCACCAAGCATGGGAGACTACAGCATGGGTGACCGTCATATGGACGGTACAGAGGGCTATGAGGAGTACCAGGGCGGTCCGGAGCCAATGGGGACTCCAAAGTTCTCCCCCGCGTCCACAGACGGCAACATTGGCGGGTCTAGACGAAGGGCGAATTGCTGGAAGCAGATGACCTGGAGCCAAGAAATCCACGATGGCCAAACGGTAGATATCGCAACATGTAATTATTGCCAAGCTAAATTAATCGCTCAAATGCAATTTGCGAGGACGGCACTTGAACCGGTACTACAAGGCATGCTTGCGCAAGATCGAGGCGTAGAGCCGAGGGGGAGGAGTACAAACGCAGCTAAACTTCGAGATCGATGGCTCTGTAAGTACTTGGGGTATACAACCCGCTTTTTGCCCGTGAGGAAATCGCTAGATATATTGTTGCGGAAGATCAATTGATTAGGATGGGTGAAAGCCAGAAGTTCGAAAAAATGATCCAACGCGGCTTTTGCCCACAGTACTAACATGTTAGTAGGAGAATCACTACATCCGATATTTTACGGCTGTATCATAAGGAACTAGCAAAGCTAAAAGAACAATTCCTACAAGTTCAGTTCTCTTTTGCTATAACTTCAGACATTTGGATATCATCACACCAGAGAAGTGCCTACCTTAGTGTTGTAGCCCATTATTTAAACGACAATTACAAACTAAACAAGAGAGTCATAGGGTTTAAGCTAATTAACGAATCACACACGGGAGAGGCCATTGCCGAGCGTATACTACACGTACTTGATGATTTTAAGATAGATAATAAGATTGCTTCTATCACTCTTGATAACGCATCAGCGAACATGACTGCTATGAACATCCTCACCCCAAGATTACAGACATATATTGGTGGTTATGTTCTCCACCAGAGATGCATATGCCATATCTTGAACCTTGTTGTTCAAGACGGTATGCAAGCGATTGGCAGATATTTGAACAATGTCCACGACGCCGTTCGCTACCTCACAAATTCCCTCACAAGTGGCAGCCAGATTCGCGGAGTACTGCGCAGCCAATGGGAAGGAGCCAAGAAATTTCGGTCTTGACATGAAGGTGAGGTGGAACTCGACCTACATCATGTTAAAGAAGTTACAAGGGTACGAACATGTTATATCTGTTTTTGTCAATGCTAACTCTCAAAACAATGAATTGGTAGTTACCAATTCAGATTGGCAGATTGCTAGTCATTTTCGACAGTTTTTACAACCTTTTTATAAAGCAACAAAGATGTTATCTGGTGTTTATTACCCTACCTCTTGCTTAGTTATAGAATTTATTTGGTTAATTGCGCACAAGATTGTCAAATCTAGGAGGATCCTTTTAGGTCATCTTTGTTGCACTAATGGAGGAAAAGTTTATTAAATATTTTAGTTCTATTTCACATGTGTGTTGCTTTGCTATTATTTTCGATCCTACGAAAAAGTTGCCAGGTTTGCAGATGGGTATGGAGGGAAAATGTGAATGCCTTGGTCTTGATTACTCGGAAGCTTTTGCACATGTCAAAGAGGAGCTTTTTCGTGTTTTCCGCATGTATCATGACAAGTTCGACAATGGCGAGATCGAGACCGCATACAGACGAACAAGGAAAGAAAAGCTTGACATCCCACTTGTGGAAGAAGCTAAAGGGCAAGTCCGGTTCTTCGTCCTCTTAGTCTCGGCCGACCCCTTGTGGAATTCTGTCTCAGAGCTAAACCACTACTTGGAGCATGATTTTGCAAACATCGATCCTGATCTTTCCAGTGGAAAGATAGACTTGCTCGAGTGGTGGAAGAACAACAAGCGGATATTTTCTGTGCTATCACATTTCGCATGGGATGTTCTGTTGGTGCTGGTGTCCACTGTATCTTCAGAAGCAACGTTCAACATGGCAAAATAATTGAAGAAAGAAGATCATCCCTCACGCCTAAGATGGTGGAGGCAATCACATGCACCAAGGATTGGGAATTGGCTAAAGAGCGGCAACAGCATCAACTGGAGGATCTTGAGATCGTGCAGGCGTACGCTGACCTCGAACGCATGAACGATCTCGACATTGATGAGTAGTTAGTATATACACATGTTGTTACTGTACTCTTTTCCTTACTCGGGGAACCCCACTATGGGGTGTAAGGTTTTTAACGAGGCAGTAACATTGTATCTATAAAATATTAAGAAATTTTCACTTTTTCCCTGAAATATTTTCGTGCCCATGTTTTTACGTAATTAATTCAATTTTAACTAGGTTTTTAATGAGGCGACGACGGCCTTGAGAGGAATGAAGATGATGGTCGCCGCCGCCATCGCCGCCTCCGCCTCCATTGTCAATTGTTACTTAGGGTGGGCTTGGGTGTACAAGATGACCCAAAGACGACGGGCTTTGGGCGTGCTCAGGCTGGCCGAATCAGAGGTGGGCGGACTGCAACGCAAGACGCAAGACTGGAGGTGACGGCCGAGCCGACATGGCACGACGCGACCCGAAGCACGTGGGCCGGGTCGTCTTAAGATGGCACGGCCCAATTCAACTCTATGAGCATGCATCATTGTTTCAAACTTTTGCATTATATATTGCACTTGGAAAGTCTCAAAAAGGGATTAAACTTACACTTCAAATTGAAGTCCCAAAAGAAGCCAGTAACAAAAACTTATGTTCATCCCTGGAAATAATTTATTCAAATACTAGGACAATTATAATGAATTAATATATTTTTTTCCCAAATTTTTGGGACTGGTTTAAACCCTAAGAAAATTCAGACACAATTTAATGACCTTCACTAAGTTTGAATTTAAATTATACACATTATATCTTGAACAGTAGTGTTCAATAATTTTTATGGATACTAGACCTTCCCAGGAACCCCTGTGATTTATTTCACATATTTAGGAAATTTATTTCTAATTTTAAGACCCCAGTCAAAGTAGGGAAAACAAATTAAATCTCAGTCAAACCCTAGACTCAATTCAAACACTGTTGGACCGACTCGAGTCAGACTCGGCGAATTAACTCAGCCCAACCCCCTAATTGCACCGCCCACGGGCCGTCCAATTGGAATTCAACGGCCCAGATCTCGCAACCCTTCGGAACGGTCCGATCGTCCCTATTAATCCGAGTCGTCCAGTCTAGATCCAATGGCCCTCGCCAACCCACTTACCTTAGACTCACGCACGCACGGGTGAGACACTGACGCAGTGGGCCCGCGCTATTAGGGTCATCCCCTACCTCCCGCTGCGACGCACAGAGAACGAGTGCCACGCGCTCGCGACACTCTGACGCGCACAGAACGGCGCCAGGCACGCCGTCAATCCACCGCGTCCGTTGGCCACTCTTGGAGTTTCCTCATCTAACGCCGCCTTCGCTCCGTTATTTTTTCGGGGATAATACCCCCTCCTTCACCTCGTCTCAGCTCATTCTTCCTCTCGGTGGCTGAGGAAGAAGAGGCTCTCTTGTGCTCTCTACTCCGGTGAGCTTCCTCCGCATGGTTCCTTTCGCCTCTGTGATCAGTGCCCTTCCCATTTTGGCTAATCTCAGCTCGTGCATTTGCTTGTAGATCTATGTGCATCTTCGAGCTCTCTACCGTTCGAGAGCACACACCCGAGAGACCTCACCTTGCCATCTTCGTCTCCGATGAGTTTTATCCTCCCTCTTGTGCGTCACCATGAGTGCTTACTCTTACTGAGCATTTCCCCTAAACCTATTTTGGCATTGCACAACAGGATTACGGTGAATCAAAGTTTTCCCTATTTTGGCCGAAGCACTAACCTTTGGTCACCCACCTTGATCCGGTACGGCTCAGGTCGATTCCTTGCTTCTATAGCTTCCTCAGATGATCTGTAAGCCATCCCGATCATTCACTCCCCTTGGTTTTGCTCAGGGACTCCTCTTCTCATGGCCGTCATTGCCATCTTCTTCTCCGGTCTTGAAGCGATTGCTCCGGTTGCTCCAAGCTTCCCCGAGCACTCATCTTCGCTCAGGTAGCTTCCTCTTAGTCCCTAGGACCTAGGCACCCGCTTGAATGACGCTGCGGAGCTTCACATTGCTGCATGCACTTTTGCCGTAAGAACCATCGCCGCTCTCCTCCGACTCGCCGCCGTTCTCGGTTGGCTCAGTCGACGAGAACACCATCCTCAGGTGCGCTATGCTATTGTGCACCCGTACGTGCCTTTGGTTCACGCCGTCGTGGCCGGAATCACCAGCGGTACGCCGGCGAGCGCAGCAATGCCATCAGGGCACTGATTCGCTCATTAAATGGCTAATGATTGTTTAGTCTTTAAGTGATGTCTTAGCCGTCTTAATGTATCACTTACAGGCGGGCCCCGCGCGCAGTAAATGGGCGCATTAGTTTAAACCCCACAAAGGCTAACGGGTGGGACCAGCCGCTTAAGCGCCGTGTGCTATGCACGAATGTCGGTGGACTGAGTCCAGTGGACCGTGTCGCTGACAGCGGGTCCCACTTGTCAGATTAAAATTTTAAATCGGAGGTTAAAAGAAAAACGCACTATTCACCGGGCCCGCGGGTCAGTGACTGCGGCTAGAATAGCTTCCGGTAAGAAAAGTAATAAATGACTTAGAAAATCTGAAAATGAATTATTTGCACACTGGAAAATGTATTAACTTGATAAATGCATAACTAATTCATTTTAACTCCAAAAGAGATGAAACCACTTCTGGTAATTTTCATTTTTCATGAATTTTATAATAAAAATTGTTTCAACCTTGTATCTGTAGCAGAGAATATTATTTTGGAAATGGATCCATTAACTCCATTATTTTTACAAAAGAAATAGGCTGATAACTTAAAAAATTCATAACTAATGCATAAAAACTCCAAATGAGGTAAACTCAACTATTTTGGTCTTGTAATAATATTCCCTATCTATCCATATAATCCTTTGTCCCACTACTTTTCTGTAAATTTTGCCCAAATAATTAAATTAAGTGAACAGTAACCGAATTGAATTAAATTGGAATTTCCTGAAAACTGATTTTCAAACCATCATAACTCTCACATACTGAGTCCAAATGGAATAATTCTTTCACCTAAATTCATCTAAAATCATGACTTAGCTACTGTAGAAAAATCATGCATTTTTGAGCATTTTGAATTTTGAGGTATTTCTCGATGTTTATTCGGTGTTGTACTTATATAGATCCCGAGCCTATCGATATTGACTTGTACGCTACTGAGGGAGAGCAATTAAGCTACCAGAAAGGCAAGCATCATTTGAACTTTCTTTTACATCATATTTGATCCCAGTTTTGTTAAGTTAGTGCAATGATAATTGCTTGCATGCTATTTTGTTAATGTCGCTATTTTTGTGATGTGTAGAATAGTTATATCCTATTCATTGAGGTTCATCTTGAATAACTAATTACTCTAGTACCACATGCTTAAGTTAGGATGATTGAAATATATTGTTCGGGTTTGCTTAGTCATGCAAGTCTAGAAACGGTAGTTTGATTGTCGGGAATAACCCGACAATTATGGGAAACACTCAATTACTTATCTTCATTTTGTTTCAGATCTTTGTATCTGTTTATTAAGTTAAATTTTGTTGTTTTAAAAGATATTTGGGTCTGGACAAGTGTTTGCTAGTGAGGGTGCCTTCGTGCACGAGATTGGGTAAGTGATCGACTTGTCTGGACCAATAAGGACCGAACTTTGGTAACATCTTTGATTCAAGTAAAACTCGTGCTAGCACATGCGGTATATGGGTGCTGTATCATCAAGTACAGGGAAGGTTTTATTGGGTGTAGTCTCATGGTGGTGTAAGGGCATTTGTGTTGATCATTTGTTCTTAGGAGCCGATGCAATTTTCTATAGTGTGCAGGCTAGCACCAATTACCATTTTCCTTGCGTTGATATTTCCAATACAACTTGTGAGCCCCCTAGCAAGTGCTATCAGACGCTTGTACAAGGTATGGAAACATCTCACATGGGAGACTTAACTCAATAAGATTTTCTTGCTAAAAAAAGATCATATCTCGATTCTCCCCGGCCGGCATACCAAAGGAAGTGTGCTATTTTCGGAGGCATCTGGAGGCTTACGGGCTAATCGAGTTGTGTGGGTAAAGTAGTACACCCCTGCAGGGTATAAATCTATTCGAATAGCCGTGTCCGCGGTTATGAACGACCACTTGAGTTATATGGTTGCTATTGTTAGACTTTGAATTTAAACGATGATTAATCTCGGTATTCGGCATGAAGGGGTTGTTCATGCATTTTGTTGTATCAAAGTGGGCAGCCACTTTGCTATTTGTATGATTCATTTGTTATTCAAGTTATTACTTATTCACATGCTTTACTTCTACTTCAAATGTGATTTCAAAATGGCACTTGAAAAACTAGTATGTGTTGGTTGTAAATTGTTGTGTCTCTTTTGCAAAACTAAGCCAATATGAGCCATCCTTTGAAACAACATCTAGCATAACTAATTTTTATTGTGTAAGACTTGCGAGTACATTTGTACTCAATCCGGTTGCTGCAATTTCAGATGAGGAAGGTTATGAGCCCGATGAGCTCGTTAGCGCCGATTTAGGCAACGCTGACGAGTAGTGCTATCATTTAACTCCCAGTCGGTTGCCGATGGGATATGAGCATACCATTGCTGGTCTTTTGGTTTATTTACTTACTTCCGCTGCTGATGAGGACATCCTGCCGATTGGACCGATTACACGAGCACGAGCTAAATTGATTAATCAACAGGTGAACTCGCTCCTAATTGAATTTGGTTTTAATTTACATGAGAGCTGGTTACTACCTAATGCTATTATTTTAATTGTTCTTAGGTTTGTGTGTGAGGAGATTTTGGAATCCGAAAGAGCCAACTCGATCTATTATTTTCTCGGCTTGCTTTACTTCGGGTATTCCTTTCCAAGCGGATGCATGCAACACACATACACGCAGCAGGAGGCTGCTCGTTTGGCGTCATCAAGGCTACAATGCCACGGGAGAACAATAAAACAAAAGGATGGACATGACATGCACGAAGCTACAGGCGCTGCAAGTGTAAATGTTGGGTCTCACCATATGTCTCTACATATGCACCATCAAGAAGATTCATTTACAATTGCCACTAATTAATACATGGGTCCCACAAGGAATTAGGCATGGGTGGCCTGTTGGACCATGCATGTGTGTGTACCCACACACACGAGTCGGTTGAGTCCAGATTTCATCGTTGCAGAGAGACATAATTAATTAGGAAGTTTTTTTCCGAGTCGTTTATTGGTATCTTTGGTTTCTGAATTTGAGTCCGATACTGTCAGGGGTCGTGGCCTGTTCTGAGGACACAACTGGGAGGTGCACCCTATATAATGCTGTTCGCGCCACGTAACTCGGGGACGGATAATTTCATATTTTAATATACTCTTGATTCTAGGATTTAATTAATATTGTTCTCACTAGAGTATGGAGTTCAATCTATTATGCCGTTCCGTCGTTCTTGTGATTTCTTGTATTTTGCGGAACAACGACACATCTACTTAGTGTGATCGGATAAGCGGGATCACGGCGTGTGGTTGGGCAAATTCTTTTGTCGCGAGTTCTTTGTTTTGTGATGGTTGGCGCCATTGGTTCGTCAGATTGCACGGATCCAAAGTTATCATCGATCCTACGTCGTGAAGATCGGACATCCCTCCGCATCATTTTGGTATCAGAGCATCGGTTGCCACGGTAGGATAAATTTACCTGTAGTTAGATCTATTTTTTTATCCTATACACAAAAAGCCACAAAAAAAATCCCTTTAGCCTATAGTTCAATCTGTTAATTCTTATGAGTTTCGTTAGATTTTAATCCAATAAAAACTGTGTTTAGTCGTTGATCATAGTTTTTATTTGCGGTACTTGATCTTATGCTCAATAAAAAAAAAACACATCTAGTACCGTAGCGCTGCATCAGTACGCCGGCAGTGCGTTGAAAAGAAAAGATCTGCCGGCAGCGTGCGCTACAGTAGCTTGCGCGCTACAGTAACTAGTCTACAGTACGTGCTGCAGGGCGCTACAGCACTAAAAAACAGCGCCAAAACAACCTCTGCGCGTTGGAACTGCTACAGTAGCACGAAATTACTGTTTCTACCACAGTAACGATTGCTACAGTATGTGACTACTTTTCCACTACTATAGTACGCGAACTGCTACAGTGTCACGATTTTTAGTGTTCGCAGTACGGTACCAGTAAAAAAATATCCCTTTGCGCATATTTTTATCTTTGAGAGTCAATTCAATTCTTTGCGAATACTTTACTCCTATTGAGACTGACTTGTTGATATTACTCTAAGGCTGCTCATTTTTATCTCATTGCACAATTTAGCTTGTGAGTTTTTGCTGTACCTAATAGGCCTGTGCTTTGCTCTTTTGTGAACCTTTTGTTGGCCGAGTACCCAAAAAAAAAACAGCGGAGAACAAAAAAAAAGGAGACAAAAAAACAGAGACAAAAAAAAGAGAATTAAAAAAAAAGTGCTTGGCTAACATTGTTTTGAGAGCACACCTAGCTAGTATCTATTTTGATTATGCTATTTCATTGTTTTGAGCAATCTTGTGCCCTATTTTATATCATTGAGCAATTAGCTAGCGTCTCTCCATAACTTGTACAATCTGAGCTAGTTGTTCATCACTTATATCTTTATATCACTCATTCCTTTGATTGCACTAAGTTCCATCATCTTTGCGTGTGAGTTGCTTCGTTCTTCGCTTATATCATAAGATCGACAACTAGGCATTGAATTATAGTTTGGATTGTTATCTAGCTTTACAATATCTAGAAATTTCAGATTGCATAGGTAAACACTTTTCCTCCAAGCTCTACAAATAAGTCATTGTCTAACAAAGGCTTGTGCAATTGAATTAAGCAATCTATCACCTTGTGTTGTCTACCGTCACCAAAGTGTGTGCAGCTCTTCAATTCCAACAAGGACGCATAAGAACTTCGGTCGGTAAGAGAAGGTGAGGTTGAGTGATTTCCACAAATAAAAACTTCCACATCCACATATATAGTTTTTCTTTGTTTGCACTAACCATGTCAGGAAAAGAATGAGAACCAACATATGTTACACAAGCTGATCTTGAGAAGCTCACAAATGATTTCAACACTCAGTTGAATGACAACATGAGCGTCTTGAGGAGGGAGATACTAGAGGAGCTTTGCAAAGAGCGGGGCCCAGTTGGTGCACATGAAGAAGACATTGAGCTTGATGAGACTGATGAGGAGAGGGCTGCACGATTCGCTAGAGAAGCTCAAGCGGGTCGAGTCGCCGCTAACGCGCAGATCGTCCACCTTCGGGCATGGGGAGGTGTTTTGGGCGCTGACCATGGTCAAGGGAGAGACCGTGGCTCTGGGCCTGGCCGTGGACGCGGTGGTGCTGCCCACATTGAGGACTTTGGCGATGACGTTTGGTTACACCACAATGATAACTATCAACGCCATGACCATCGTCATGATGAGTAGCACGTGGAGGAAAATTTGGGAAGTTCAAGTTCAATATTCCCAAATTTGAAGTATTGCCGATCTAGATGCATATCTCACATGGGAACTCAAGGTAGAAAGATATTAGGATGCACAATTATTCTAAGAAGAAGCTACACATGGCGTCACTTGAGTTTGATGGGTATGTGTTGATTTGGTGGGAGCAAGTATTGAACCAAAGATAAGATAATGGAGAACCACCATTGCATCATGGGCTGAAATGAAGCAAGAGCCGAGAGCACGTTTTGTTCCTACTACTTATAAACGTGATCTTTTGATAAATTGCGAATTTGAGGCGGGAAGGTCGCTCGGTAGAGAATACTACAAGGACATGGAGCAAGCTATGATTATGGCACATGTGCACGAAGATGAAGAATAAACACTTGCGTGTTTTCTGCTTTGGCCTAAATAAAAATATTAAGCGATAGTGCAATATCGACCCTCTGATACTATTGTTGACTTGGTGCATCAAGCGACAAAGGCGGAGAAACAATTGCTAGAAGATATGAAACCACCACCAAGGACAGCATCTTTCAACTTGAAAGCTCCATCATCTTCATCTAATGCCACCAAAGCACGCTTGATTTGGGGCGAGGTACATCTTGACTAGTACTAGTTCAAATACTACTGCTCGTTCTTCCCGATTGCAAAATCAGCACCTACATCAAGTGAGAAGAAGGTGGCTCCATCCCTACATCTTCAATTAATGCTACTGACAAAGAGTAAAGAAATTCAATGCTTCAAGTGTTTGGGCGTGGGCACATAGCTAGGAGTGTTCCAACAACCAAGTCATGCTTGTGACAGAAGATAGAGAGTTTGAATCCGCAAGTAAAGATGAGGTTGGGCTCAGTCATGAAAATGAGAAATATGAAAATGCATCCGATGACGATGATGAGATTGATGTGTTGAGTTATGAAACGGGAGAGGCACTAGTAGTCACTAAAAATTTGAGCATGCTTGCACAAGAAGGAGATGCACATCCGCAGCGATTCAACTTGTTTCAAACCCAAGCCAAGGTAATCAAACTTATTATTGATAGAGGTAGTTGTCATAACTTGGCTAGCGTTGAATTGTGTGAGAAGCTTGGTTTAAAGAAGCTGAAACATCCACGTCCATATCATGTGCAATGGTTTAACGAATGTGGGGATGTGAAGGTTCAGTATGTGGTGCATGTTACTTTCAAGATTGGTGATTATGAGGACACCGTTGAGTGTGATGTGGTGCCTATGACCGTGTGTCATTTGCTGTTGGAAAAGCCATGGCAATATGATAGAAGTGTGCAACATGATGGCCGTTCCAATATATATGCTTTTAAGTGGAAGGGAAAGACAAAGGAGCTTCATCCAATGACTCCTAGTCAAATACATGCTGAATTTCAGCAAAAGAAGCTTGTTGAAAATGATAGTAAAAAGAAAGAAAAGAGGGATTTCCACCCATCGGTGAGTGAGAGCCACAAGCCAAATATGAGAGGAAAAAGTAAGAGTGAGGAGGGTTGGTTATGTTAGCCACAAAATCAGATTTGAGAGATGTGAGCAATGACCCATCACAGATGCACTTTGTGCTTGTATACAAAGATGCAACTGTTTTGCTTTCAACTAACGAATTAACCTCTCTTCCTAGTGGTGTTTCCTCTCTTTTGTAGGCATTTGAGGATGTGTTTCTGAAGGAGATACCAGCGGGACTTCCACCATTGCGCGGGATAGAGCATCAAAATGATCTAGTTCTCGGCGCAGCACTTCCAAACCGTCCACCATACCGTACCAATCCGGAGGAGACCAAAGAAATTCAGCGCCAAGTGCAAGAGCTATTTGAGAAAGGGTATGTACGCGAAAGTCTTAGTCCTTGTGATGTTCCTGTAATTCTTGTTCCTAAGAAAGATGGTACATGGAGAATGTGTGTTGATTGTCGTGCCATTAACAATATCACTGTTCGATATCGTCATCCTATTCCTAGGTTAGATGATATGCTAGATGAACTTAGTGGTGCTGTTATATTCTCCAAAATTGATTTGAGAAGTGGATACCATCAAATTAGGATGAAACTTGGTGATGAATGGAAGACTGCTTTTAAGACTAAATTTGGATTGTATGAGTGGTTAGTCATGCCTTTTGGTTTATCTAATGCACCTAGTACATTCATGCGATTGATGAATCATGTTTTAAGAGCTTTCATTGGTAAATTTGTTGCGGTATACTTTGATGATATTTTGATCTATAGCAAAACGATGGATGAACACATTGATCATACTAGACAAGTGCTAGAAGTGCTTAGGAATGAGAAACTGTATGCTAATCTTGATAAATGCACTTTTTGACCTGATAAAGTTGTGTTCTTAGGCTATGTTGTTTCTGGACAAGGTATTGAGGTAGATGAATCTAAAACTAAAGCAATTAAGAATTGGCCTACCCCTGTGAATGTTAGTCAAATCAGAAGCTTTCATGGTCTTGCTAGTTTTTATCGACGTTTTGTTAAAGATTTCAGTACCATTGCTACCCCATTAAATGAGTTAACTAAAAAGGGTGTTGTGTTTGAATGGGGTGCATCACAAGAAAAAGCTTTTCAAGAACTGAAGAAACGTTTGATTGAAGCACCATTGCTTGTTTTGCCTGATTTCACTAAGACTTTTGAAATTGAATGTGATGCTAGTGGAATAGGTATTGGTGGTGTTTTGATGCAAGAAGGAAAACCCGTAGCATACTTTAGTGAAAAACTAGGAGGTGCTCAATTGAATTATCCTGTGTATGATAAAGAGTTGTATGCTTGGTACGTGTGCTTGAAACTTGACAACATTATCTTTGGCCTAGAGAATTTGTTATTCACTCTGATCATGAAACTTTGAAATATTTGAAAGGCCAAGCTAAACTAAACCGTAGACATGCTAAGTGGGTAGAATTCATTGAAACTTTCCCATATGTTGTTAAGTACAAGAAAGGAAAAGAGAATGTCGTAACTGACGCTTTATCTAGAAAACATGTGCTTTTAACTCAATTGGAAGTAAAGGTACCCGGATTACAGAGTTTGAAAGATTTATATGTTTCTAACCATGAATTTTCAGAACCATATTCTAAATGCAAAGATGGAAAAGGATGGGACAAGTTTCATGTTCATGATGGGTTCTTATTTCGTACTAACAAATTATGTGTTCCAGATTCGTTCGTGCGTTTGCTTTTATTACAGGAAGCTCATGCAGGTGGATTGATGGGACACTTTGGGAGAGAAAAGACCTTCATGATGTTAAGCGATCACTTTTATTGGCCTAAAATGAGACGTGATGTCGAAAGGTTTGTACAGCGATGTGTGACATGCCACAAAGCCAAATCTAAACTTAATCCACATTGTTTATATACCCTACTTCCTGTTCCTAGTGTACCTTGGGAGGATATTAGTATGGACTTTGTTTTAGGACTGCCTAGGACTAAGAGAGGAAGAGATTCAGTTTTTGTAGTTGTGGATAGGTTCTCTAAAATGGCACATTTTATTCCCTGTCACAAAAGCGACGATGCGTCGCATCTAGCTAACTTGTTTTTCAGGGAAATTGTAAGATTGCATGGCATGCCAAAGACGATTGTTTTAGATCGTGACGTTAAGTTCATGAGCTACTTTTGGAAGACTTTGTGGGCCAAGCTTGGGACAAAGTTGTTATTCTCAACAACTTGTCACCCACAAACGGATGGACAAACGGAGGTGGTGAATAGAACACTTTCAATACTACTACGAACGATGATCAAGAAGAATCTAAAAGAGTAGGAAGATTGTTTGCCGCATGTGGAGTTTGCGTACAAAAGGGCAGTACATTCTACTACTCAATTGTGCCCGTTCGAGGTGGTGTATGGCTTTAAACCAATCACGCCACTTGATTTGCTGCCACTGCCGCTACACGAACATGCTAATATGGAGGCGTCAAAGCGTGCTGAATATGTGAAGCAAATTCATGTCAAGACTAAAGAAGAAATTGAAAAGAAGATGCGCTACTATACTGAGAAGGCAAACAAATCAAGAAAGAAGATGTTATTTGAACCAGGTGACTTGGTTTGGGTGCATCTACGCAAAGAACGTTTTCCCAACAAGCGTAAGTCTAAGTTGATGCCCCGAGGAGATAGTCCATTCAAAATACTTGAAAAGATCAATGACAATGCATATAAGATAGAGCTTCCGGGTGATGATTATGCTGTGAGTTCTACATTCAATGTTGCTGATTTGTTACCGTTCTTTGGACCAGAAGAATCAAAGTCGAGGACGACTCCTTTTCAAGAGGGGGAGGATGATGAGGACATCCCGCCGATTGGACCGATTACACGAGCACGAGCTAAATTGATTAATCAACAGGTGAACTCGCTCCTAATTGAATTTGGTTTTAATTTACATGAGAGCTGGTTACTACCTAATGCTATTATTTTAATTGTTCTTAGGTTTGTGTGTGAGGAGATTTTGGAATCCGAAAGAGCCAACTCGATCTATTGTTTTCTCGGCTTGCTTTACTTCGGGTATTCCTTTCCAAGCGGATGCATGCAACACACATACACGCAGCAGGAGGCTGCTCGTTTGGCGTCATCAAGGCTACAATGCCACGGGAGAACAATAAAACAAAAGGATGGACATGACATGCACGAAGCTACAGGCGCTGCAAGTGTAAATGTTGGGTCTCACCATATGTCTCTACATATGCACCATCAAGAAGATTCATTTACAATTGCCACTAATTAATACATGGGTCCCACAAGGAATTAGGCATGGAGTGGCCTGTTGGACCATGCATGTGTGTGTACCCACACACACGAGTCGGTTGAGTCCAGATTTCATCGTTGCAGAGAGACATAATTAATTAGGAAGTTTTTTTTCCGAGTCGTTTATTGGTATCTTTGGTTTCTGAATTTGAGTCCGATACTGTCAGGGGGTCGTGGCCTGTTCTGAGGACACAACTGGGAGGTGCACCCTATATAATGCTGTTCGCGCCACGTAACTCGGGGACGGATAATTTCATATTTTAATATACTCTTGATTCTAGGATTTAATTAATATTGTTCTCACTAGAGTATGGAGTTCCAATCTATTATGCCGTTCCGTCGTTCTTGTGATTTCTTGTATTTTGCAGGAACAACGACACATCTACTTGGTGTGATCGGGTAAACGGGATCACGAGCGTGTGGTTGGGCAAATTCTTTTGTCGCAGGTTGCTGTTTTGACAGTGGTTGGCGCCATTGGTTCGTCAGATTGCACGGATCCAAAGTTATCATCGATCCTACGTCGTGAAGATCGGACATCCCTCCGCATCATTTTGGTATCAGAGCATCGGTTGCCACGGTAGGATAAATTTACCTGTAGTTAGATCTATTTTTTTATCCTATACACAAAAAGCCACAAAAAAAATCCCTTTAGCCTATAGTTCAATCTGTTAATTCTTATGAGTTTCGTTAGATTTTAATCCAATAAAAACTGTGTTTAGTCGTTGATCATAGTTTTTATTTGCGGTACTTGATCTTATGCTCAATAAAAAAAAAACACATCTAGTACCGTAGCGCTGCATCAGTACGCCGGCAGTGCGTTGAAAAGAAAAGATCTGCCGGCAGCGTGCGCTACAGTAGCTTGCGCGCTACAGTAACTAGTCTACAGTACGGGCTGCAGGGGCGCTACAGCACTAAAAAACAGCGCCAAAACAACCTCTGCGCGTTGGAACTGCTACAGTAGCACGAAATTACTGTTTCTACCACAGTAACGATTGCTACAGTATGTGACTACTTTTCCACTACTATAGTACGCGAACTGCTACAGTGTCACGATTTTTAGTGTTCGCAGTACGGTACCAGTAAAAAAAAATCCCTTTGCGCATATTTTTATCTTTGAGAGTCAATTCAATTCTTTGCGAATACTTTACTCCTATTGAGACCGACTTGTTGATATTACTCTAAGGCTGCTCATTTTATCTCATTGCACAATTTAGCTTGTGAGTTTTCTTTGTACCTAATAGGCTGTCTTTGCTCTTTTGTGAACCTTTTGTTGGCGAGTACCCAAAAAAAAAACAAATGAGAACAAAAAAAGGAGACAAAAAACAGAGACAAAAAAAAGAGAATTAAAAAAAAAGTGCTTGGCTAACATTGTTTTGAGAGCACACCTAGCTAGTATCTATTTTCAGATTATGCTATTTCATTGTTTTGAGCAATCTTGTGCCCTATTTTATATCATTGAGCAATTAGCTAGCGTCTCTCCATAACTTGTACAATACGAGCTAGTTGTTCATCACTTATATCTTTATATCAGCTCATTCCTTTGATTGCACTAAGTTCCATCATCTTTGCGTGTGAGTTGCTTCGTTCTTCGCTTATATCATAAGATCAGCAACTAGGCATTGAATTATAGTTTGGATTGTTATCTAGCTTTACAATATCTAGAAATTTCAGATTGCATAGGTAAACACTTTTCCCTCCAAGCTCTACAAATAAGTCATTGTCTAACAGTGCTTGTGCAATTGAATTCGCTTAATCTATCACCTTGTGTTGTCTACCGTCACCAAAGTGTGTGCAGCTCTTCAATTCCAACAAGGACGCATAAGAACTTCGGTCGGTAAGAGAAGGTGAGGTTGAGTGATTTCCACAAATAAAAACTTCCACATCCACATATATAGTTTTTCTTTGTTTGCACTAACCATGTCGAGAAAAGAATGAGAACCAACATATGTTACACAAGCTGATCTTGAGAAGCTCACAAATGATTTCAACACTCAGTTGAATGACAACATGAGCGTCTTGAGGAGGGAGATACTAGAGGAGCTTTGCAAAGAGCGGGGCCCAGTTGGTGCACATGAAGAAGACATTGAGCTTGATGAGACTGATGAGGAGAGGGCTGCACGATTCGCTAGAGAAGCTCAAGCGGGTCGAGTCGCTGCCAACGCGGTACGTCCACCCCTTCCCAGGCATGGGGGAGGTGTTTTGGGCGCTGACCATGGCCAAGGGAGAGACCGTGGCTCTGGGCCTGGCCGTGGACGCGGTGGTGCTGCCCACATTGAGGACTTTGGCGATGACGTTTGGTTACACCACAATGATAACTATCAACGCCATGACCATCGTCATGATGAGTAGCACGTGGAGGGAAAATTTGGGAAGTTCAAGTTCAATATTCCCAAATTTGAAGGCGCTGCCGATCTAGATGCATATCTCACATGGGAACTCAAGGTAGAGAAGATATTCCGGATGCACAATTATTCGGAAGAGAAGAAGCTACACATGGCGTCACTTGAGTTTGATGGGTATGTGTTGATTTGGTGGGAGCAAGTATTGAACCAAAGATAAGATAATGGAGAACCACCAGTTGCATCATGGGCTGAAATGAAGCAAGAGCTGAGAGCACGTTTTGTTCCTACTACTTATAAACGTGATCTTTTTGATAAATTGCAGAATTTGAGGCAGGAAGGTCGCTCGGTAGAGGAATACTACAAGGACATGGAGCAAGCTATGATTATGGCACATGTGCACGAAGATGAAGAATAAACACTTGCGTGTTTTCTGTTTGGCCTAAATAAAAATATTAAACGCATAGTGCAATATCAGCCCTACAGTACTATTGTTGACTTGGTGCATCAAGCGACAAAGGCGGAGAAACAATTGCTAGAAGATATGAAACCACCACCAAGGACAGCATCTTTCAACTTGAAAGCTCCATCATCTTCATCTAATGCCACCAAAGCACGCTTCAGTTTGGGACGAGGTACATCTTCAGCTAGTACTAGTTCAAATACTACTGTTCGTTCTTCCCCGATTGCAAAATCAGCACCTACATCAAGTGAGAAGAAGGTGGCTCCATCCCCTACATCTTCAATTAATGCTACAGCAAAGAGTAAAGAAATTCAATGCTTCAAGTGTTTGGGGCGTGGGCACATAGCTAGGGAGTGTTCCAACAACCAAGTCATGCTTGTGACAGAAGATAGAGAGTTTGAATCCGCAAGTAAAGATGAGGTTGAGCTCAGTCATGAAAATGAGAAATATGAAAATGCATCCGATGACGATGATGAGATTGATGTGTTGAGTTATGAAACGGGAGAGGCACTAGTAGTCACTAAAAATTTGAGCATGCTTGCACAAGAAGGAGATGCACATCCGCAGCGATTCAACTTGTTTCAAACCCAAGCCAAGGTAATCAAACTTATTATTGATAGAGGTAGTTGTCATAACTTGGCTAGCGTTGAATTGTGTGAGAAGCTTGGTTTAAAGAAGCTGAAACATCCACGTCCATATCATGTGCAATGGTTTAACGAATGTGGGGATGTGAAGGTTCAGTATGTGGTGCATGTTACTTTCAAGATTGGTGATTATGAGGACACCGTTGAGTGTGATGTGGTGCCTATGACCGTGTGTCATTTGCTGTTGGAAAAGCCATGGCAATATGATAGAAGTGTGCAACATGATGGCCGTTCAATATATATGCTTTTAAGTGGAAGGGAAAGACAAAGGAGCTTCATCCAATGACTCCTAGTCAAATACATGCTGAATTTCAGCAAAAGAAGCTTGTTGAAAATGATAGTAAAAAGAAAGAAAAGAGGGATTTCCACCCATCGGTGAGTGAGAGCCACAAGCCAAATATGAGAGGAAAAAGTAAGAGTGAGGGAGGGTTGGTTATGTTAGCCACAAAATCAGATTTGAGAGATGTGAGCAATGACCCATCACAGATGCACTTTGTGCTTGTATACAAAGATGCAACTGTTTTGCTTTCAACTAACGAATTAACCTCTCTTCCTAGTGGTGTTTCCTCTCTTTTGTAGGCATTTGAGGATGTGTTTCTGAAGGAGATACCAGCGGGACTTCCACCATTGCGCGGGATAGAGCATCAAAATGATCTAGTTCTCGGCGCAGCACTTCCAAACCGTCCACCATACCGTACCAATCCGGAGGAGACCAAAGAAATTCAGCGCCAAGTGCAAGAGCTATTTGAGAAAGGGTATGTACGCGAAAGTCTTAGTCCTTGTGATGTTCCTGTAATTCTTGTTCCTAAGAAAGATGGTACATGGAGAATGTGTGTTGATTGTCGTGCCATTAACAATATCACTGTTCGATATCGTCATCCTATTCCTAGGTTAGATGATATGCTAGATGAACTTAGTGGTGCTGTTATATTCTCCAAAATTGATTTGAGAAGTGGATACCATCAAATTAGGATGAAACTTGGTGATGAATGGAAGACTGCTTTTAAGACTAAATTTGGATTGTATGAGTGGTTAGTCATGCCTTTTGGTTTATCTAATGCACATAGTACATTCATGCGATTGATGAATCATGTTTTAAGAGCTTTCATTGGTAAATTTGTTGCGGTATACTTTGATGATATTTTGATCTATAGCAAAACGATGGATGAACACATTGATCATACTAGACAAGTGCTAGAAGTGCTTAGGAATGAGAAACTGTATGCTAATCTTGATAAATGCACTTTTTGCGCTGATAAAGTTGTGTTCTTAGGCTATGTTGTTTCTGGACAAGGTATTGAGGTAGATGAATCTAAAACTAAAGCAATTAAGAATTGGCCTACCCCTGTGAATGTTAGTCAAATCAGAAGCTTTCATGGTCTTGCTAGTTTTTATCGACGTTTTGTTAAAGATTTCAGTACCATTGCTACCCCATTAAATGAGTTAACTAAAAAGGGTGTTGTGTTTGAATGGGGTGCATCACAAGAAAAAGCTTTTCAAGAACTGAAGAAACGTTTGATTGAAGCACCATTGCTTGTTTTGCCTGATTTCACTAAGACTTTTGAAATTGAATGTGATGCTAGTGGAATAGGTATTGGTGGTGTTTTGATGCAAGAAGGAAAACCCGTAGCATACTTTAGTGAAAAACTAGGAGGTGCTCAATTGAATTATCCTGTATGATAAAGAGTTGTATGCTTGATGCGTGTGCTTGAAACTTGACAACATTATCTTTGGCCTAGAGAATTTGTTATTCACTCTGATCATGAAACTTTGAAATATTTGAAAGGCCAAGCTAAACTAAACCGTAGACATGCTAAGTGGGTAGAATTCATTGAAACTTTCCCATATGTTGTTAAGTACAAGAAAGGAAAAGAGAATGTCGTAACTGACGCTTTATCTAGAAAACATGTGCTTTTAACTCAATTGGAAGTAAAGGTACCCGGATTACAGAGTTTGAAAGATTTATATATTTCTAACCATGAATTTTCAGAACCATATTCTAAATGCAAAGATGGAAAAGGATGGGACAAGTTTCATGTTCATGATGGGTTCTTATTTCGTACTAACAAATTATGTGTTCCAGATTCGTTCGTGCGTTTGCTTTTATTACAGAAGCTCATGCGGTGGATTGATGGGACACTTTGGGAGAAAAAGACCTTCATGATGTTAGCGATCACTTTTATTGGCCTAAAATGAGGCGTGATGTCGAAAGGTTTGTCTGTGATGTGTGACATGCCACAAAGCCAAATCTAAACTTAATCCACATTGTTTATATACCCTACTTCCTGTTCCTAGTGTACCTTGGGAGGATATTAGTATGGACTTTGTTTTAGGACCCGCCTAGGACTAAGAGAGGAAGAGATTCAGTTTTTGTAGTTGTGGATAGGTTCTCTAAAATGGCACATTTTATTCCTGTCTAAAAGCGACGATGCGTCGCATCTAGCTAACTTGTTTTTCAGGGAAATTGTAAGATTGCATGGCATGCCAAAGACGATTGTTTTAGATCGTGACGTTAAGTTCATGAGCTACTTTTGGAAGACTTTGTGGGCCAAGCTTGGGACAAAGTTGTTATTCTCAACAACTTGTCACCCACAAACGGATGGACAAACGGAGGTGGTGAATAGAACACTTTCAATACTACTACGAACGATGATCAAGAAGAATCTAAAAGAGTAGGAAGATTGTTTGCCGCATGTGGAGTTTGCGTACAAAAGGGCAGTACATTCTACTACTCAATTGTGCCCGTTCGAGGTGGTGTATGGCTTTAAACCAATCACGCCACTTGATTTCTTTGCCACTTGCGCTACGAACATGCTAATATGGAGGCGTCAAAGCGTGCTGAATATGTGAAGCAAATTCATGTCAAGACTAAAGAAGAAATTGAAAAGAAGATGCGCTACTATACTGAGAAGGCAAACAAATCAAGAAAGAAGATGTTATTTGAACCAGGTGACTTGGTTTGGGTGCATCTACGCAAAGAACGTTTTCCCAACAAGCGTAAGTCTAAGTTGATGCCCCGAGGAGATAGTCCATTCAAAATACTTGAAAAGATCAATGACAATGCATATAAGATAGAGCTTAGGGTGATGATTATCTTTGTGAGTTCTACATTCAATGTTGCTGATTTGTTACCGTTCTTTGGACCAGAAGAATCAAAGTCGAGGACGACTCCTTTTCAAGAGGGGGAGGATGATGAGGACATCCCGCCGATTGGACCGATTACACGAGCACGAGCTAAATTGATTAATCAACAATGAACTCGCTCCTAATTGAATTTGGTTTTAATTTACATGAGAGCTGGTTACTACCTAATGCTATTATTTTAATTGTTCTTAGGTTTGTGTGTGAGGAGATTTTGGAATCCGAAAGAGCCAACTCGATCTATTGTTTTCTCGGCTTGCTTTACTTCGGGTATTCCTTTCCAAGCGGATGCATGCAACACACATACACGCAGCAGGAGGCTGCTCGTTTGGCGTCATCAAGGCTACAATGCCACGGGAGAACAATAAAACAAAAGGATGGACATGACATGCACGAAGCTACAGGCGCTGCAAGTGTAAATGTTGGGTCTCACCATATGTCTCTACATATGCACCATCAAGAAGATTCATTTACAATTGCCACTAATTAATACATGGGTCCCACAAGGAATTAGGCATGGAGTGGCCTGTTGGACCATGCATGTGTGTGTACCCACACACACGAGTCGGTTGAGTCCAGATTTCATCGTTGCAGAGAGACATAATTAATTAGGAAGTTTTTTTTCCGAGTCGTTTATTGGTATCTTTGGTTTCTGAATTTGAGTCCGATACTGTCAGGGGGTCGTGGCCTGTTCTGAGGACACAACTGGGAGGTGCACCCTATATAATGCTGTTCGCGCCACGTAACTCGGGGACGGATAATTTCATATTTTAATATACTCTTGATTCTAGGATTTAATTAATATTGTTCTCACTAGAGTATGGAGTTCCAATCTATTATGCCGTTCCGTCGTTCTTGTGATTTCTTGTATTTTGCAGGAACAACGACACATCTACTTGGTGTGATCGGGTAAACGGGATCACGAGCGTGTGGTTGGGCAAATTCTTTTGTCGCAGTTCTTTGTTTTGTGATGGTTGGCGCCATTGGTTCGTCCGATTGCGGATCCAAAGTTATCATCGATCCTCGTCGTGAAGATCGGACATCCCTCCGCATCATTTTGGTATCAGAGCATCGGTTGCCACGGTAGGATAAATTTACCTGTAGTTAGATCTATTTTTTTATCCTATACACAAAAAGCCACAAAAAAAATCCCTTTAGCCTATAGTTCAATCTGTTAATTCTTATGAGTTTCGTTAGATTTTAATCCAATAAAAACTGTGTTTAGTCGTTGATCATAGTTTTTATTTGCGGTACTGATCTTATGCTCAATTAAAAAAAACACATCTAGTACCGTAGCGCTGCATCAGTACGCCGGCAGTGCGTTGAAAAGAAAAGATCTGCCGGCAGCGTGCGCTACAGTAGCTTGCGCGCTACAGTAACTAGTCTACAGTACGGGCTGCAGGGCGCTACAGCACTAAAAAACAGCGCCAAAACAACCTCTGCGCGTTGGAACTGCTACAGTAGCACGAAATTACTGTTTCTACCACAGTAACGATTGCTACAGTATGTGACTACTTTTCCACTACTATAGTACGCGAACTGCTACAGTGTCACGATTTTTAGTGTTCGCAGTACGGTACCAGTAAAAAAAAATCCCTTTGCGCATATTTTTATCTTTGAGAGTCAATTCAATTCTTTGCGAATACTTTACTCCTATTGAGACTGACTTGTTGATATTACTCTAAGGCTGCTCATTTTTATCTCATTGCACAATTTAGCTTGTGAGTTTTTGCTGTACCTAATAGGCCTGTGCTGCTCTTTTGTGAACCTTTTGTTGGCCGAGTACCCAAAAAAAAAACAGCGGAGAACAAAAAAAAAGGAGACAAAAAAACAGAGACAAAAAAAAGAGAATTAAAAAAAAAGTGCTTGGCTAACATTGTTTTGAGAGCACACCTAGCTAGTATCTATTTTCAGATTATGCTATTTCATTGTTTTGAGCAATCTTGTGCCCTATTTTATATCATTGAGCAATTAGCTAGCGTCTCTCCATAACTTGTACAATACGAGCTAGTTGTTCATCACTTATATCTTTATATCAGCTCATTCCTTTGATTGCACTAAGTTCCATCATCTTTGCGTGTGAGTTGCTTCGTTCTTCGCTTATATCATAAGATCGGAACTAGGCATTGAATTATAGTTTGGATTGTTATCTAGCTTTACAATATCTAGAAATTTCAGATTGCATAGGTAAACACTTTTCCCTCCAAGCTCTACAAATAAGTCATTGTCTAACAGTGCTTGTGCAATTGAATTAAGCAATCTATCACCTTGTGTTGTCTCACCGTCACCAAAGTGTGTGCGGCTCTTCAATTCCAACAAGGACGCATAAGAACTTCGGTCGGTAAGAGAAGGTGAGGTTGAGTGATTTCCACAAATAAAAACTTCCACATCCACATATATAGTTTTTCTTTGTTTGCACTAACCATGTCAGGAAAAGAATGAGAACCAACATATGTTACACAAGCTGATCTTGAGAAGCTCACAAATGATTTCAACACTCAGTTGAATGACAACATGAGCGTCTTGAGGAGGGAGATACTAGAGGAGCTTTGCAAAGAGCGGGGCCCAGTTGGTGCACATGAAGAAGACATTGAGCTTGATGAGACTGATGAGGAGAGGGTCGCACGATTAGCTAGAAGCTCAAGCGGGTCGAGTCGCCGCTAACGCAGACGTCCACCCCTTCGGGCATGGGGAGGTGTTTTAGCCGACCATGGCCAAGGAGAGACCGTGGCTCTGGGCTGGCCGTGGGCGTGGTGCTGCCCACATTGAGGACTTTGGCGATGACGTTTGGTTACACCACAATGATAACTATCAACGCCATGACCATCGTCATGATGAGTAGCACGTGGAGGGAAAATTTGGGAAGTTCAAGTTCAATATTCCCAAATTTGAAAGTATTAGATCTAGATGCATATCTCACATGGGAACTCAAGGTAGAAAGATATTCGGATGCACAATTATTCTAAGAGAAGAAGCTACACATGGCGTCACTTGAGTTTGATGGGTATGTGTTGATTTGGTGGGAGCAAGTATTGAACCAAAGATAAGATAATGGAGAACCACCGGTTGCATCATGGGCTGAAATGAAGCAAGAGTGAGAGCACGTTTTGTTCCTACTACTTATAAACGTGATCTTTTGATAAATTGCGAAATTTGAGGCGGGAAGGTCGCTTCGGTGAGGAATACTACAAGGACATGGAGCAAGCTATGATTATGGCACATGTGCACGAAGATGAAGAATAAACACTTGCGTGTTTTCTGTTTGGCCTAAATAAAAATATTAAACGCATAGTGCAATATCAGCCCTACAGTACTATTGTTGACTTGGTGCATCAAGCGACAAAGGCGGAGAAACAATTGCTAGAAGATATGAAACCACCACCAAGGACAGCATCTTTCAACTTGAAAGCTCCATCATCTTCATCTAATGCCACCAAAGCACGCTTGAGTTTGGGACGAGGTACATCTTCAGCTAGTACTAGTTCAAATACTCTTTATTCGTTCTTCCCCGATTGCAAAATCAGCACCTACATCAAGTGAGAAGAAGGTGGCTCCATCCCCTACATCTTCAATTAATGCTACAGCAAAGAGTAAAGAAATTCAATGCTTCAAGTGTTTGGGGCGTGGGCACATAGCTAGGGAGTGTTCCAACAACCAAGTCATGCTTGTGACAGAAGATAGAGAGTTTGAATCCGCAAGTAAAGATGAGGTTGAGCTCAGTCATGAAAATGAGAAATATGAAAATGCATCCGATGACGATGATGAGATTGATGTGTTGAGTTATGAAACGGGAGAGGCACTAGTAGTCACTAAAAATTTGAGCATGCTTGCACAAGAAGGAGATGCACATCATGAGCGATTCAACTTGTTTCAAACCCAAGCCAAGGTAATCAAACTTATTATTGATAGAGGTAGTTGTCATAACTTGGCTAGCGTTGAATTGTGTGAGAAGCTTGGTTTAAAGAAGTGAAACATCCGTCCATATCATGTGCAATGGTTTAACGAATGTGGGGATGTGAAGGTTCGATTATGTGGTGCATGTTACTTTCAAGATTGGTGATTATGAGGACACCGTTGAGTGTGATGTGGTGCCTATGACCGTGTGTCATTTGCTGTTGGAAAAACCATGGCAATATGATAGAAGTGTGCAACATGATGGCCGTTCCAATATATATGCTTTTAAGTGGAAGGGAAAGACAAAGGAGCTTCATCCAATGACTCCTAGTCAAATACATGCTGAATTTCAGCAAAAGAAGCTTGTTGAAAATGATAGTAAAAAGAAAGAAAAGAGGGATTTCCACCCATCGGTGAGTGAGAGCCACAAGCCAAATATGAGAGGAAAAAGTAAGAGTGAGGGAGGGTTGGTTATGTTAGCCACAAAATCAGATTTGAGAGATGTGAGCAATGACCCATCACAGATGCACTTTGTGCTTGTATACAAAGATGCAACTGTTTTGCTTTCAACTAACGAATTAACCTCTCTTCCTAGTGGTGTTTCCTCTCTTTTGTAGGCATTTGAGGATGTGTTTGAAGGAGATACCAGCGGGACTTCCACCATTGCGCGGATAGAGCATCAAAATGATCTAGTTCTCGTGTGACACTTCAAACCGTCCACCATACCGTACCAATCCGGAGGAGACCAAAGAAATTCAGCGCCAAGTGCAAGAGCTATTTGAGAAAGGGTATGTGAAAAGTCTTAGTCCTTGTGATGTTCTGTAATTCTTGTTCCTAAGAAAGATGGTACATGGAGAATGTGTGTTGATTGTCGTGCCATTAACAATATCAGCTTTCGATATCGTCATCCTATTCCTAGGTTAGATGATATGCTAGATGAACTTAGTGGTGCTGTTATATTCTCCAAAATTGATTTGAGAAGTGGATACCATCAAATTAGGATGAAACTTGGTGATGAATGGAAGGCGCTTTTAAGACTAAATTTGGATTGTATGAGTGGTTAGTCATGCCTTTTGGTTTATCTAATGCACCTAGTACATTCATGCGATTGATGAATCATGTTTTAAGAGCTTTCATTGGTAAATTTGTTGCGGTATACTTTGATGATATTTTGATCTATAGCAAAAGCGATGGATGAACACATTGATCATACTAGACAAGTGCTAGAAGTGCTTAGGAATGAGAAGCGTATGCTAATCTTGATAAATGCACTTTTTATACTTGATAAAGTTGTGTTCTTAGGCTATGTTGTTTCGGACAAGGTATTGAGGTAGATGAATCTAAAACTAAAGCAATTAAGAATTGGCCTACCCACGTGAATGTTAGTCAAATCGAAGCTTTCATGGTCTTGCTAGTTTTTATCGACGTTTTGTTAAAGATTTCAGTACCATTGCTACCCCATTAAATGAGTTAACTAAAAAGGGTGTTGTGTTTGAATGGGGTGCATCACAAGAAAAAGCTTTTCAAGAAGCTGAAGAAACGCGTTTGATTGAAGCACCATTGCTTGTTTTGCTGATTTCACTAAGACTTTTGAAATTGAATGTGATGCTAGTGGAATAGGTATTGGTGGTGTTTTGATGCAAGAAGGAAAACCCGTAGCATACTTTAGTGAAAAACTAGGAGGTGCTCAATTGAATTATCCTGTATGATAAAGAGTTGTATGCTTGATGCGTGTGCTTGAAACTTGACAACATTATCTTTGGCCTAGAGAATTTGTTATTCACTCGATCATGAAACTTTGAAATATTTGAAAGGCCAAGCTAAACTAAACCGTAGACATGCTAAGTGGGTAGAATTCATTGAAACTTTCCCATATGTTGTTAAGTACAAGAAAGGAAAAGAGAATGTAAATGGCGACGCTTTATCTAGAAAACATGTGCTTTTAACTCAATTGGAAGTAAAGGTACCGGATTCTGAGTTTGAAAGATTTATATGTTTCTAACCATGAATTTTCAGAACCATATTCTAAATGCAAAGATGGAAAAGGATGGGACAAGTTTCATGTTCATGATGGGTTCTTATTTCGTACTAACAAATTATGTGTTCCAGATTAGTTCGTGCGTTTGCTTTTATTACGAGAAGCTCATGCGGTGGATTGATGGGACACTTTGGGAGAGAAAAGACCTTCATGATGTTAAGCGATCACTTTTATTGGCCTAAAATGAGACGTGATGTCGAAAGGTTTGTACAGCGATGTGTGACATGCCACAAAGCCAAATCTAAACTTAATCCACATTGTTTATATACCCTACTTCCTGTTCCTAGTGTACCTTGGGAGGATATTAGTATGGACTTTGTTTTAGGACTGCCTAGGACTAAGAGAGGAAGAGATTCAGTTTTTGTAGTTGTGGATAGGTTCTCTAAAATGGCACATTTTATTCCCTGTCACAAAAGCGACGATGCGTCGCATCTAGCTAACTTGTTTTTCAGGGAAATTGTAAGATTGCATGGCATGCCAAAGACGATTGTTTTAGATCGTGACGTTAAGTTCATGAGCTACTTTTGCAAGACTTTGTGGGCCAAGCTTGGGACAAAGTTGTTATTCTCAACAACTTGTCACCCACAAACGGATGGACAAGCGGAGGTGGTGAATAGAACACTTTCAATACTACTACTGACGATGATCAAGAAGAATCTAAAAGAGTAGGAAGATTGTTTGCCGCATGTGGAGTTTATGCGTACAAAAGGCGTTACATTCTACTACTCAATTGTGCCCGTTCGAGGTGGTGTATGGCTTTAAACCAATCACGCCACTTGATTTCTTTGCCGCCGCTACTACGAACATGCTAATATGGAGGCGTCAAAGCGTGCTGAATATGTGAAGCAAATTCATGTCAAGACTAAAGAAGAAATTGAAAAGAAGATGCGCTACTATACTGAGAAGGCAAACAAATCAAGAAAGAAGATGTTATTTGAACCAGGTGACTTGGTTTGGGTGCATCTACGCAAAGAACGTTTTCCCAACAAGCGTAAGTCTAAGTTGATGCCCCGAGGAGATAGTCCATTCAAAATACTTGAAAAGATCAATGACAATGCATATAAGATAGAGCTTCCGGGTGATGATTATGCTGTGAGTTCTACATTCAATGTTGCTGATTTGTTACCGTTCTTTGGACCAGAAGAATCAAAGTCGAGGACGACTCCTTTTCAAGAGGGGGAGGATGATGAGGACATCCCGCCGATTGGACCGATTACACGAGCACGAGCTAAATTGATTAATCAACAGGTGAACTCGCTCCTAATTGAATTTGGTTTTAATTTACATGAGAGCTGGTTACTACCTAATGCTAGTATTTTAGTTGTTCTTAAGTTTGTGCGTGAGGAGATTTTGGAATCCGAAAGAGCCAACTCGATCTATTATTTTCTCGGCTTGCTTTACTTCGGGTATTCCTTTCCAAGCGGATGCATGCAACACACATACACGCAGCAGAAGGCTGCTCGTTTGGCGTCATCAAGGCTACAATGCCACGGGAGAACAATAAAACAAAAGGCTGGACATGACATGCACGAAGCTACAGGCGTTGCAAGTGTAAATGTTGGGCCTCACCATATGTCTCTACATATGCACCAGCAAGAAGATTCATTTACAATTGCCACTAATTAATACATGGGACCCACAAGGAATTAGGCATGGAGTGGCCTGTTGGACCATGCATGTGTGTGTGTACCCACACACACGAGTCGGTTGAGTCCAGATTTCATCGTTGCAGATGGACATAATTAATTAGGAAGTTTTTTTTTCGAGTCGTTTATTGGTATCTTTGGTTTCTGAATTTGGGTCCGATACTGTTAGGGAGTCGTGGCCTGTTCCGAGGACACAACTGGGAGGTGCACCCTATATAATGCTGTTTGCGCCACGTAACTCGGGGACAAATATTTTCAGATTTTAATATACTCTTGATTCTAGGGTTTGAGCAATATTGCCCCCACTAGAATAGGGAGTTCTAATCTGTTGTGCCGTTCCGTCGTTCTTGTGATTCCTTGTGTTTTACAGGAGCAGCGACACGTCTACTTGGTGTGATTGGGTGGACGGGATCACGAGCGTGTGGTTGGGCGAATTCTTTTGTCGCAGTTCTTTGTTTTGATGATGGTTGGCGCCATCGGTTCGTCAGGTTGCACGGATCCAAAGTTATCATCGATCCTACGTCGTGAAGATCGGACATCCCCCCGCATCAGCTGCTACTTTATACTCTTATTTCAATTTGGCCGGTCGGCCACTTGTAATAGTTATAGAATTAAACTATTATGATGTATGTCTTTTGAACTATCAATGTATGATTGTTGTATGGATGTGATCAACGTTGTATGAGAGTATGAGCATATTGGTCACTGATCTTGGGAGCCAATATGATTTCATGCTCGCTGTTCATGGCTTCCCATTTAACTCACTAAGTGTAGTGCTTGGCTTGTTGGAGAACTGACAATCATGTAGTACTTGCAGAGGAGCAGCATGCATGATCGTCGGGGCTCTAGTTCAGTTAAGCCTCTCGCTTAGATGGGGTTAAGTTGGAATCAATTTACTTGAGGCTCAGAGTTATGTCCATAAGACCATGCTTAGTCTCGGTCTTACAGAGATAATCTGGGGGTCCTCACAATCAATGTCTCAAAATCATAGTGGAACATTTAAGCTAAAATCAAGAAAATCATACTTCAACGCCCCTCGGCCAGTTTGACCAACAAGCAACCAGTGGTCTAACTACTCATGGAGGCCGGTATGACCGCCCCCTTAACAGAAAAACAGCACAACGATGGATCCATAAAACAACAAAACTTTTGATCTAGAGATCAAATAACTTGAGGTTTCAGACATGGCTCAATAAGAAGGCCAAGAACTTGTTCCAATCGATGATCAAGACGATCATAGCTAAGATTCCATGAATTTCTTGATTGAGGACAAGAGAGCACAAAACCGGGTGAAAACCAAAACTTGATCTAAAGGTCTGCTTCGTGGATGAAAGATGGTTAAAATGATATTAGATCAGATCCCACAAGTCCTAACAAGTTAGATCACATAAAAAAAACAAGGCAAAAGCTGTAGAACACCAGAACTCCATAATCACAAGAGTGGAAGAACCAGAAGGAACTCATCTTTGCACGAATTGATTGGATTGATATTGAGAGATTGAAGGTTTACAGCCACTCAACCATAGAGGACAAAAGCTCACTCATGAGCACTCAATCCCACAATTTCTCTCAATACATCCCTATCAAACCCTAGCCTCCTCAATTATCTCAACTTTCCTCAAATCATATAATAGGGTTTGTAGACTTCCTTACGTAAGGTGTGCAAATCATGTACCACCCCTTTTATAGTGGAGCCTAGGTCTAGAGAGAAATCTTAACGGGCACACGTTAAGCCTACATACAAACGAGTCACACTCACGCACGCTTATCAAAGCGGGTGACGATCCATTGCTCCCGAATCTGTCTCTACGTGATCTTGTACTTCTCATGACCAAAACCGCTTCGCCGTTGCGTCATCATGCGCCGCGGTTTCTGCAAGGTCATCAACCCGGTATAATACCCATTCTCGATCCTTCCGTCCTTGACCAAATCTAATCATCGTGAAGCAATCTCATGCTTCGCCACGTATATGTTCATTAATGGTTTTCTTCATGCCAGTAAGTCTCTCATCCGGCTCCCACTTGATCGCCTCAACACTTGCAATGGGTCAAGCCACTTGATGCAACCCATTGCACTAAACTTGTCGTTCATGTCCATCTTGTGCCTTGCTTGAGACCAACCACTTCACCTAGCATTCTCGATCATTCTAGACCTTGATTTCATCAAACCAAGTCCCGATCATCCTCGCTGTTGACCGTAGTTGCCTCCAATCTTCCCTGCACAACAATTGACCAAGAAATTGATTTCGGGTACAAGTTCTTCGTAACTTGACTCACATTAGCTCAAACATGCATCATGTAACACATATGCATTAACCCCATGACTTTGGCCACATCCACAAATCAGCACAACTCACTGTGCCTTAAACTGTAATGGCTGGTTTGACAACCCTAGGCCAGTTTGACCACACTCCCTGGTAACAAGGGACTGGTCAAACCACCGTCGATCTGACTGTCAGCCAACGGCCGGTCAGATCACTTCCTATTTTCAGAAACACCTCTTTTTGGACTTTTCGGCAAAACTCCATCTAGTTTCACGTCCAATCTCCATTTTCAGTGGCATCTGATGCAAACACATCCCTAAACACCCCCCACACAAGTGTTTGATGTCCGATTCCCCAAACATTGCACCACCGGTCAGACCGCCAACACCCTGATATCAATCCGGCAAATTGCAAAACTTAAAGTTCACTACTTAAGCTCCTCGACAACGATGTCAATTATTCAATACCTGGATTAAGACTATACCATATGGCCTCTACACAGCTTGATCAAATTAGACAACATAATTTGCATGACTTGCATGCTGCAAGAGAGTACAACATCGTGACTAAGCCGAACACGAGAGCTTTTTATTTAGACAAGTCGAACACCACAACATTTTTCTGATATTCCACTGCCAAGTGTCACGAGAATTATATTGTTATCCACTTCATGATATTCCGTTTTTCCTTTTGTTGCCATCTATGTTCTTAAAAGGATGCCAAAAAATTATTAATACTAGCAGCACAATTGCGCAGGTACAAAGAAAAATCAAGACGTCAGATGCGTTGTACATGGCTAGAAATTACCACGTTAACTGATTGGGGAAAATTAAAAAATCTACACCGTTGATTGTGGTGGAGCACCATCGCTGCCGTCATCGCCATCCGCCGCCGCCGCGCTGCCGCCGTCGTCGCCATCCACCACTGTTGCTGTCGTTGGTTGTCGTCTTCAACACCCGCGGTGGGCTGCAGCCGCCTCGAGTCGCCGGGTGACAACCGCCTTGGGCTGCCACCAGGCCATCGGGCTGCCCGGGCCGCCGCCACGAAGAAGCCGTCAGCAGGGGATGGATCTGAAGAAGAGAGGGGAAGGCTAGATCTAGAACCGATCGGATCTGAAAAATAGGGGAAGAATCGAGATAGGGGAAGGCTGGGCTAGCGACTTTGGCTTGATCCGAAGGAAAGAGGAAGGAGCTGAGAGAAGAAGAAAAAAAACAAAAAGGAGGTTCTCTGTTCGGGAGTAAGAGCATGTACAATGATGTGATGTCAGCTATCTGTAAACCTTAACATGTAGGACACAAGATGATGTGGAGAAGAGAGAGTGTGCATAGAGAATTGGACCGTCTCTTATGCAGTAGTCGACTGTAACACGAGAAACAAGACATATTGTACATGGATTAGCTGTCTATAGAGCCATATAAAGAGGCAATCTATTATAGAAGCTATCTTTAGTGCTGCCTATAGATGACATGAAGGGATAATATAGAAAACAGTTGTCTATACCATTATACATGCCCTAAAAAAAGAAAAAGGTCTGTTCGGGAGGGGACAAAAAGGAGGATTTTTTTATCGGGGGAATTCATTGTTTGCTCTCTACTTAGGTCCGTTTTTAGAATTTACATTCATTGCTGACGTAATACATTTTTTGCTCCTCACTTAGTCTATTTCTTCGCTTTTTGCCCTTTTCACATTATTTTAATAATATTCAGCCGTTTTTCCCATTTTGACCATGATAAAATACAACTTTGCCCTTGCCCTTGGCTCATTCTTTTCCCCACCCTCTTCCTGGTCCTTCTCCTCTCCCCATTTTCTTCTCTCTAGTGGAGTTGCTCTGGCCGAATGCACCGCCCGGCTGACCTTGGCTCGACCGTGCCCTGCCTCCCTCGCACACGCCACGGCTCTCCCTGCGCTCGCGCCTCCCATCGGCCTCCATGGCGCCGCCTCCCCCGCCGCCCATCACGCCTCTGGCCTGCTCCTCCGACCCGCAAGCCTGTGCGCCAACCCACTGCGCCTCCACCTCCCCTGCTCTCCCACGCACCTCCCCGGTTCGGCATGTGCCTGGCCCGTATGGCATCGGCCCATGCCTACTCCCAGCTGCGCCTCCCTTGCGCCGCCCTCCCGTGCAGATAGCACTGAATCGGTGTCATCCGTACCACCCACCCCTCAACAACGTTGGCTACAGTGCCCGCCGAGCCGGGTTGAAGAAGCACCATGGGGAGCAGGCCGGAGGAGACGCAGCGGCAGCAGATCCCACTGTGCCCACCGGAGAACCGAGTGAAGAGGAGGTGCGCCAGAGGGAGGCGAGGAGGAGCCGCAGCGGCGGACCAAAGCTGGAGGCGGCGCCGGGTCGAAAGAAGCACCATGGGGGAGGTGAGCCGAAGGAGACCCGAGCGGCGGCGCTGGCCACCAGGCCGTGCCGAAGAGCCGGGTGAAGCGGAGGTGCGCTAGAGGGAGGCGGGGAGGAGCCGCAGCGACAGACCAAGGCCGGAGGCGGTGCCGGGTCGGAAGAAGCACCATGGGGGAGGTGTGTTGGAGGAGACCCGAGCGACGTCGCTGGCCACTAGGCCGCACCGGAGAGCCGGGTGAAGCAGAGGTGCACTAGAGGGAGGCGGGGAGGAGCCGTAGCGGCGGACCAAGGCCGAAGGCAGCCCTGGGTCGGAAGAAGCCCCACGTGTGTGTAACCGTGAGGAGATAAGAAAGAAGGGGTAAAAATGTCTTTTCGCATGTCTTGTAACGGAAAAACAGGCAGATATTATTAAAAAAAATGCAAAGAGGGCAAAAAACGAAGAAACAGACTAAGTGAGGGGCAAAAATGTATTACGTCGGGAATAGGGGTAAATTCTGAAAACGGATCTAAGTAGAGGGCAAATAATGAATTCCCCCTTTTTTATTTTGGCCCCCTGACGCCACTCAATTGCAAAAATGGCTCTTGTGCCGTTTTATTTGCAAATCTAGCCCCCCCTCCCTTTCCTTCCGCCGTTGTCGGGAGTGGGAAGGTGACCTCATCGCGGCGGGCCTTGAAAGGACGACGACGCACGAGAGGTGGCCCAACATGGACCAACGCCGTCGCCATGAGTGGGCAACCGACCACTTATCATGCAGTGCGAGCGCGGGAAGGGCCTTCCACGATGGCCGAGCGCGAACCCCGCCGGCCCACCTCCTTCATGATGCCGTTCATTCCTGCGTGTGAAGAATCTTTCTGGCTGGTCACCCAACAAGGCTGCACCGAAGTGGGAGGAGATGGAGGGGGCTAGATTTGCAAATAAAACAGTGCAGGAGCCATTTTTGCAATTGAGTGGCGTCAGGGGGCCAAAATAAAAAATTCCAAAAAGGAGGTCTGTTCGGGGAAAAAAATTACGTCTCCGCATGATTTGAGAGTCATAAGGTTCGATAGAGCGTTGATGCGTGAAAGATTGTTGTGATTGTGAGAGATACGTACGATATATTTTTGTACTAATAGACATTGCTTCTGTTGTTTGAGATGATAGCTCCTGAGGAGATTGAGGTTATAAGAAAGAAAGAGGAAGAAGCTATGATCCACTGCAATTAACATGTACTGGTGATATTGAGGCTAATAGGGTGTTGTTATAATGCAGACGGGTTACACACTTTTTAAAGGGACTGAATCCAAAGTTTGAAAGCAAAAAGGCCGCCATATTTCACTTAGCAAAATTATCTACTATGAAGAATGCTATTACGGCTATGATGCAGGGGATGATTCGACTACAAGCAGTGTGGATAACAAAATATCTACCTCTGGATATTGCCTGTTGAGTATGATTAAAATAATATGGATGATTGGTTTATTGTCTGAACTTCGGGTGTGGAGGAATAATCTCTTAGTGTTGTATTGTGACAAGAAATCTGGAATCAACATTGCTAACAACCCAGATCAACATGATTATACCAAGCACGTTGAGATTGATAGCTTTTTAATCAAGGGAAAACTCGATGGCAAGATACTGAAGTTATAGTATGTAAGTTTGGTAAACAGTTGACTGACTGTTTCACTAAAAGGTTAAATCCTAACGAGGATACTACAATATGTAATAAGATGAACATGATTAATATCTTCGGCCTATCTTAAGAGTAAATATTGGTGAGTTAGTATTCGGATCTAAATAACGAGTCTATGTTAGAGTCGGATCTAACTTGTATTAGTGCTATATTCAACTTTTATACTATAAATAATGAGTGAAGATACTAGGGGATGCACACGATTATTTTCCCAAAATACCAACAATAGGCACCATCTAGCCAATTCATATGAAAGGCATCATTTGGCATTTTGGTCACAGTGCATCAAAAAGCAGCAGCCCGTTGAACAACAAAATCTTCCCTCAGAGTTTTCGAGACTGACGACATCACCCTTTTGAGAAGCACACCTTGCAAAAAAAATCAATTCTGCACCTACCGACATAGACGGGGATACTGGAGCGATCGTGGCTACATGGACGCATCATATCATGGTTGATGAAGCCGCTGATGCCTCAGCTATCAGCCAGAGAGGTTGGCGTGCTTGAAGGCAGACACCGATATCGAAGGGATGTAATTCTGCTCCATCAAATATAAGATTTACTCCCGGTAAGACTACATCCTTGCTGTCTGCGTCTTCTGGATCTGGTTTTCCTTCATGGGTGGATGATTGTTCTTCAGAGATGGGTTTGGTGGCAGCCTCGTCATGCTCAGGAAGTGCATATGACCTTTTGAGGTTCAGAACATAAACATTAGTCAACAGTAAATAGATATGAGAAGAACCGTGTGAAACTTATGGCATGAAATCATGAACCCCAATTCCAAAGAATGTAACAAATCACAAATACCTGACAATGCTCCCATCAAAGCCCACAACTTCTGTGCGGCATCTCTGCCGTCCAGCAAGTTTCAGCCTCTCGTGTTCACTTGGGGCTCCTCCGTTGGTTGGTATTGAAGGATCATTAAAAGGATTCCATCTGCCACTAATACTATTGATTAAAACGCGGGGTGAGTCCCTTGAGCTTCCCCGCTTGTTAAATAACTTTGCTATTGGACCAGTTGCTTGATATTCACTGCAAAGCTCTCTCAGCCGCCTTCTTACATTTTGCATCACAACATAATGTTCAGTGAGATCATCTTTCTGAAGTATATGGGATGCAACCACCCTTTCACAAATCCTCTCACATAACTTCGGATTGAACAAGGGAATTCCAAACTCCAAGCTCAAAGGCACCCACTGATAACTTCCATTTTCTGGGCAAAATTTATCTGATTCAACGAGCCTGTGAAGTCTTAATAAACGAAGGTAGCCAAGTGTGCTCAACTCAAATTTACTGGATAGGTCTTTCAATACTGAGGTCAAATTTAAGACATGTTCCTTTGGCAAATTAGTTTGAGCTACCACAGATGCAATTGACTGATCATCATTCTTCAGGGGTAATGGGATATCCACAGTTACAAGGTTTCCTGCTGCGTTAAGATCATTTATGCTAAGTGGTTGCACCAGCACAGCAGATTGTTTAAGCATCGAGTTCAAGCAGTGTAACAGTAGGTTGCCCTTGACTAAGTTCCCCTCAAACTTCCCTCCTAGTCCACCTACCACAGAGCAATCCCAAGACCATATCAGTGCCTTTTCACAACCAGCTAATGGTTCAGGCAGCAATCTAAAGCGTTGTCCTTTCATGAAAACAGTAGACAATGGTCCACAATGCCCTGCTGTATACAATACTAGCTTCAACCAAGGTGTCATGGACGAATAAGAGGGTGGACCAAAATGAATTGGGCCCGAAGGACCAGGAAGAACTGATGAAGAAGGAAGAGGAACCATTGACACAATAATGTCGTAGTCCCGGAGAAATAGCCGCTCCAGTGTTGCTGGAGCAAGCGAAGCTAAGCTCTCACATCGAAGAATATCAACTCTGTACTTCCTTTTAGTCTTCAACATATTAGTGTCAGTAGAGCCATCTAGTTGCGTAGTCGCACAATTTTCAGAGTCATTTCTCAACATGCTTTCCCCGCTTTCTGATAAAGCCATTGACGGTGGCAATATATTCCCATCTTTATTATCTAAATCACCTATAGAGTGGTTATTCTGGAGCAATTCATCATGGCCATCCTCATCAGTGTCCTCAATGTTTACCTTGGTCAAATGGGCAGTAACATTGTCATGCAAGGAGCTTGTTGGAATCTTTTCTTCACCAGCTTTATCATTATTCTCATTTGTAGAAACTCCACCAGACTGTAAGCACTCCAGGAAGCATCGCAGACTGAATGCATGATTAGCAAACTCCTCTAGCACACCCTCAAATTTCTTTCCCTCTAAACTAGCCAGATCACTGCATAGTTCCGCAATGCAAGAATCACCTAATTTTCCAGCTTCGTATAGAGTGACAGCATGAGATTTTAAACCTGCAACAGTTGATGAAGGTGCTCAGTGCAGTATCTAACTATCTATTAAGGCAGTTGACTATGTATCAAACTATTAATCATTACTGCAAAACTGTCATTTGAATTACCAATGTACAAGAGAACAAGAGATCACTACATCTCTATATTGCGTAAAATATACAGAAGTAGAAAAAAAATATCTAAGAATCCTAACTGTAGAACATGAGTGTTCCAAGTCAATGATCTTAAAGAGATTTCAGCTCAAAATCTTACATATTCTGCATTTGAAATAAAGAGAATCTCTAACCTGGGGACAATGAACCCATCATCAAGTATGAAGTAACATTGGCATCCACAACAAAGCCTACATGAGCAATCCCAGAGATTTTCCTGGGTCCATCAGCATCGATGCTAAGCAACTGTTGACCAGATTTTTCTGAGTTGATACTTGCATTTGAACCTTCTTCATCATCACTAAGAATATTACTGGGAAATGCAGGGGCACCTTCATCAAGTACAGAGTCTGCATCCATAAGTTTTACAGCCCAGCCCAGTCGACAAGCAAATGATGCAGCTGCCTGTAGCTGATTAAGGTCGGCTTGTAAAGTTGCAGCCAATTCAGCAACAGTAGCATTAGCACTCGACACAACAAATACAGCATAAAGTAGCCTGCGATAGAGAAAACCAGGTAATCACTATGATGGCAATAGAGAATTACAAGTGAAATAGATTTGAATAGTAAATCAAGGTCGTCAGATAGAAGAATTATGGGTACTTACTCTTCAATTGGGTCTTCATATGATTGCTCCTTGTTAGAAACAAAGCCTTCGAGCCTGGAAACTGAACAAATAGCAACAATATAAAATCTTTGATAAACTAGATTAGTAACCTGAATACAAGTTTTCTTAGCACAAATCAGCTCAACACATGCACAGTTTACCATTTATTCTAACAAAGGAGGCTCATGATCAGGGTATTTTGATATGCTGTTTAGCAAGGTTGCACTAACGCCATCACATTACTGTTGTGGTTGTTGGTTGGATACGGGTCCGAAGACTGAGGGTGGGGCACTCGCCCTCATCTAACCGCCGGCCGGGTTCTTCCCTGTCGAGGTAGCGAGGCTTTGAGACCTGATTAGCTAGGGAGACGAGGGATCACCCTCCAAGCTCGGCCGGGACTCTTCCCGACGAACAAGGAGGCTCTGATCTTTAACCAACCAGTTAGGGACTAACTTTGTTTATTTCTTTGCTTGATTGATAATGGATATATGTTATCCCTTTTATAGGGACGACCTGACTTGACCCCTAAGAAATAATCTATAAGGAAACTTATCCCTAACAATCCAATCTAATAATAACTTGCCTAACTAATAGATAATACCAACACCTAATAGATAGATTCCTAAATAACAGACCTTGCCTAATATTTGTGCTGCTACAGCAACGTGATGCTACAGTACCGCCTAGATATTTGACCGTGATATTACACCCCTCGCGACGATGCTCTAATACCAAATTGTTATGATCTAACTTAGATCATAAGGATAAACACCGCCGAGAGGATGGCCAGGCGGCGGCGGCGGCCTTGGAGAGAGAAGGGATACTAGAGATGGGATGAACTTTGTTATTCTTTCTTTCTTAATACCAACGATTACAATATGCCTCCTTATATAGAGAGCTCCTCTAACAACTATAGATAAAATCAATCTAAATAATAACCATCCTAACTAACATATAGCCTTCCCAATTAACTAATCCCTATGCAAAGAAACTAATTAACTATTTAGGAAAATAGATATTCTTATTGAGGAAGGTAACCACTCTCCTAATCCTAATGCTACAAGATTTTAGCATCGTTTCGCAAGCAGCGTTACTACATTCGCACAAGCGTCGTTGTTGCGATCCGCATCTTGGATTCCACGCCATAACATTAAACCCCCTCTCGGCGAGACAGCTCGTCCTCGAGCTGTCAGGTGGCGGCCACGGACTAAGACCTTCGCGTCCCCATGTCGACGAAAAGGCACGATGACGACGCGACGTCTCGTGGACAAGGAGCAACGAACCTCCAATAGACAATAGCCTCTTGACGTGGCTTGATGTCACAGGAGTCGTCGGGGGCATGGGCAGCCAGTGTGGGGTAGCAGCGACACCCTTCCTACCACGGAGCACGACGGTGTTGGGAGGGGCGTGACGGCGTCGCAATCCCCTACAAGGCATCCGTCGTGTTTTGCAGTTTGCACCTCTGTAGGAACGACGTTGGTCAACAAGAAGGAGAAGACCGCGAAACCGCGACGATCTTCCTCGCTGCCGAAAGCACCGACGGTGGCGGCCACTTATGTGCGAGGCGTCATTGGTGGTGTTGGAAGTGTCTCCGGCTGTGGGACAAGTAGCACTGGTGGTGGAGCCAAGGGTGTTGGCAGCGCGGTCGATGCAGACAGCACCTCAACCAGTTCCAGATGTGACGCCGGTAGTGGAGGCGCGGCCGTGAGTGAAAGTGTCGCTAGTTGTGGTGGCACGACCAGCGCAGCGATACGCTGCCTCTTCTCTTTCATGAATTCCGCCTTGAGCTCCATCGCGAGCCTCGTGCACTCTTGGATTCCTGAGCGAAGCTCAGTGTAGAGGCCCCTCATGGCCTTGAGTTTTTCAGCATCGGAATCGAAACCCTCATCGCCCATCTTAATGCCAATGATTACAATATGCCTCCTTATATAGAGGGCTCTTCTAACAATTATGGATAAAATCAATTTAAATAATAATCTTCCTAACTAATAGATAACCTTCCTAATTAACTAATCCCTATGCAAGGAAACTAATTAACTATCTAGGGAAATTGATATTCTTATTGAGGAAGGCAACCACTTTCCTAATCCTCATGCTACAGCACTCGAGTACTGTTCACGAGCGGCGTTGCTACAGTACCGCACACACTGTTCGCGCACGTTGTTGTTGCAGTCCTGCATCGTGGATTCCACGCCATAACATATACTTTCTCCAAAAATACCAACATTCTGAGCTACCATGTTTGATTTTGCATATCACATATAGAAGATTCAAAATGTTAATTTTTTATCCAACACTAGCATTGCCTTTTTGTATGAACCACAAACTAGCTTATACAGCAGACACAAAATGCGAAGTGTCAAACTCTTGTCTATTGGTGATGCGTCATCACTATGTTGGAGAACAGAATTTGTTTCTTTTAAAGCAGAAATGACTGGTACTTCTTTAAAATGTGTTGTAGCTGTGAAGAATGATGAGCACATGTCAAAATAGCAAAACTATGTACTAGGATCTTTGTTCAACCTAGATGTTTGGTTTCTGCCAGCAAAAGGAAATTTTAAAGAGATAATTTAGGCCATAACGGGATGAAATGGGAAAAGGCTGTCCAAAACATTTCTTGGCAGTCATGGAACGAGATATTACATTCACATCATCCTGGATGGCGTGGGATGAGGAAAGAATGAATATATAATCTAGGAGAAAGACAACACGAGCAACAATGCCAATCAACTAGCTTAATTCCCTTATACATGAGTTCAAAGTTTGAGCACTACACCGATCAACCTAAGCATTCCATGAGTATCCACGGAAATATTTCAGGAATACCTTTGAAACGGTTGTCGGGGTACACAGGCACATCAAAGTACACTAACCCTCTTTTATAAAGGCCATCTATAACCTTCGGATCAAAAAGAACATATGAATTGGCTTCCTCTTTGCATATTTTGTCTATTGTTGCTGTCTCTTCTTCTGAAACTTTCTACAATAAACCAATATTCCAATATTATGAGCTCTCATTGGTGCTATGTAAGACTTCATAAAGAAATATTAGCTTCATATTAGAAAAAAAGAAAACTCAAGAAAGACCAGACTGTATCTTCCATACTAAGAAAAGGAAGAAGCTTCACCATATTAATATATTATTTTACCAAAAGTGTAATATTGTGCAGCAACAACAACAACAAGAGAGATATGTTGTCGCAAACCTGACCTTAAACTCTTCCAATGTAAAGTTAACAAGATAAACTCCCCACCATGGCTCAATTGGGAAGTCAACAGGCTGTGTAGGCAGTAATTCTTTTGCGATCGATTTGTTCAGCTTCCACATTAGTTTCTGAAGAATTCAACAGAAGAAAAACCATTACCTGCTAGCATGATAAACCTTGCTGCGACATACTATTTACTAGAACATGAAAGGTCACTCCAGGTTTACTGAGAACAATAACCTGATAGTACACTCATGACTATTCACACGAACTAGACTGACTGGTCCACGCAATTGCGTGGCATGGTCTAGTATATTACAGAGACCTCTATTCTTTTACAACTCAAATTTGATTTAGGAGTATATCTGAGGGAGATTTATTTTTTATAATTTAGGATTTTGTTATCTTTTTAGTTGACATATGTTCAAGATAACATCCGATTGTTATAGTTCAGATGTAATTCGGGTCCACAGATTGTGATTAATTTTTTTTATTCTTTGTGAGAATATCTAGTATTGTATGTTTCACAAGATTGCAAGAGCAAGTGATATTGTGCAAAGGCCATGAGATTATCGATGATACTACCTTTGATCTGCATTTGTTCATTATATCAATAAATTCATTTCTTCCGACACCAGTAAGCCTTAGGGTATCAGCAGCAGTGAAGTTTGGAATACTATCATATGGTTGTTCTGCAATATAGAGAAACGTGTTAGAAACATAAACAGGAATGTTGTCCGTCAATAAAGCAAATGGAAGTTTCCTCATTTATGATATCCACCTCTGTTTCAGAGGGTTACTAATACTAACTTACTATTATCAGAAATCATAAGTAAAAATCCAATGTTAATAAGTTCACTGTACAAACTTAAAGAGTATAATACTTCGTTAAGATTACAGAAATAAATCCACAATGTAGAGCAGAAACAATCCAACTTCAGACAGCATTATCAAACATAAGGGTGTGTCACGACTCACGAACTAACAGGATAGATCAATTTTATAAGATGGAGTGCACAAGCATGTAATTGGTTATCGTCTGGCAGATTTTCAAAATCATTGCTCATGTCAGTATATTAAGAAAGATGCAGTAATGTCACCTTTTATTGTAGATTTGGCAAAAGAGGGGTTATTGCTCACAATTCTTTTTCCAGGCTGCTACCAGCGGTATCCCATTAACTTTCAAAAAAACAGGATATACACCACTGAAATCCTATGATGATACCTCTTTATCAATTTGAGCATACTCCAATAATGATTATAAGATACACCAAAGTGAGTTTCATGAAAAATTTCATTAAAGTCCACTTTTTGTTGCAAAATCCATGTATATACTTCTTTTATATATGAAAAAGGGTATATAGCAAAAATAAAATGCTCCAATGAAATTTTTAAATAAAGTCGTATTGGAGTATCTTATAATTGATATTTAAGTATTCCGAAAGTGATAAATAAGTATAATATGTTCATTTAAGTGGTACATTGGAAGTGGAAGTATGTACTCCTGGGAGTACGAAACGGCCGTCCTATATATATATATATATATATATATATATATTGTAAGAATAATTCAATTACAGTGACGGGCCCCGCCTTGACGAAGACACGCCTATAGACCCAAGAAATACTGTTGTACTCATAAAAGACTGTAATGCCCCTCACTTGTACTCATAGGCTAGTTATCTCACTGAGGGGCATTCCCGTCATTTATACCGGCCCAAGAGCCTATAAATACCCCATGTATCTCTCATTTGAGGGGGAGCTCTCTTGAGCAATAAAGAAGCATATTAAAACTGGTGAGCCCTTGGGGGCTCCCTCTCCGGAGGTAACCCCCGTTGGCTCACCAACAGGAGTAGAGCGGTCCTCTTGGACCCCCTCACTCGTGTTCGGTTTTTACACCTACAACAATATATATATATATATATATATATATATATATATATATATATATATATATATATATATCTGAAATTTGCATATCAGTGCACAAAGCCCATTTGGTGCACATATGGAAAAACTTTTTGTTTAGGTATCAAATTAGCATAAAAATTACGAAAAAATTCTAGACGTAATTTATGGTGTTTTGTTCCACCCTTTAAAATTTGAAGTTCAAACTCAAAGTATGTTAGAAGATACAAAAAGAGAAATTCGACGGATGATAGATCAAATGGTGCCGGAAAAAAAAAGCAGCAAATGTTACTATTCACATTAAACTTCTCTTTTTGTATCTTCTAACATACTTTGAGTTTGAACTTCAAATTTTAAAGGTGGAACAAAACACCATAAATTACATCTAGAATTTTTATGCTAATTTGATACCCAAACAAAAAGTTTTTCATATGTGCACCAAATGGTGCTTGTGCACCTGATATGCTGCCTATATCCTGGGAGTACGTACTTCCACTTCTCATATACCACTTAAATCGTATGATGATACATCTTTATCGATTTGTGCATATACTTCTTTATATATGAAAAATGGTATATAGAAAAAATGAAGGGCTTCAATGAATTTTTTTCAATCAAGTCGCATTGGAGTATCTAATAATTGGTATTTAAGTATACTGAAAGTGATAAAGTAGTATAATATGTTCGTTTACGTGATATATTAGAAGTAGGAGTACGAAACGGGCGTCTTATAGGAAAATGGTATGGTACTCCTAAGAGTATGTACTCTCACTTCTCATATACCACTTAAATCGCATGATGATACCTCTTTATATATATAGGAAAGTTTTGAAACTCGCATGATATTTTGAGAAAGTTGTGTAGAGTAGAAATAGCAATTTTGTGAAACCTGCATGTTCTACACCAGGACCTACGTGAAATTTATTAGAAGACTGATAAAGGAATATTTTCTTCTTCAACCATTACTCCATTAGTGGGTATTGAACCTGACACCTCAAAGGTGATAACTGGCCATGCTAAACACCCAAGTGCATTAGGTACTCATGGAACCATAGTAAAAAAGCAAGAGGCGGAAAACTCAAAATAGTGAGAGAGAAAAAAAACGTTTCAGGCTGGCAATCACCTATCAGTACATTGCCCTGTTCTGCAACTAAAACGAAACAAAAAAGAATTCAAAAGAATATATTTGGTCAATTTGGGCTACCGGCTTAGGCCAGGCATTGCCCAAAATTGCAGTCTCATTAAATCTAAACAGCAGGATACATTTATTAGTTCTATTCTATTTTATGTGGCATTTTGCCAGCAGAAAAAATAATTGAAAAATCAAGAGTGATCTGTAGGACTACAGGATGCTAAAGAAATATATGAACGTCATGAAAGAAATTATTGGTGTTAATGAGGGATTACCATTCTTCATAGTTTCAAACAGTATATCACAGTAATATCTGAATGGCGAGATCCTCAATACTCGGCATATATAGTCTGCAAGATGGTATGGGTATAACTGCAAAACATTGTATATCAAGTAAAGATCATCTACGCTTTTGGGTAAACTATTCAAACATAGGAGGACAGTGTTACTCTGTACATAACTTAACACATCAATCGAAGATCCATACAAGCTTGCAGAAGTAATTACAGAAAAATTAACAGAAGCAGTAACTGAGCAGATACGTGGTATGCAAAACAAAGTATCTAAATAATCACAAACATGTGTATAATAATGTTAGGAGGTGTTTATCAACAGATAAGTAAAAAAAATGGCCCCAGCAAGGTGTGACCAAGCTTTTGCATAATCGTCAGCTTAAAATGTTATCAGGAAGCGGGAAGTTGAGGCACATACTGCAAGATTCCTCCGGAGGTATTGCATCATTTCTTCATAGTATTCCCCTTCTCTGCACACTCTACGGGCAAAGCATATATTCCATTGTAATCGTTTTCGAATGCAATAATCCACAATCCTGCCATCAAAATTAGTAACCAGAGATTAGGCCTGGAAATTGCACTCTATATCAACAACAGGAATTAGGATATGCAATTCAGGCACTTTAAATACTTGAGCAGGGTTGTTCGAAAAGGCCCTTTATGAAGGAATCTACACTGGCATGCCACCCCAATACACCACTAAGGCACTAACTATAGGTGAGGAAGGAACCACAATGTGCACATGAATACATTAGCTTGAAAGGGCTTTTGCAGACACTTTTCTTTTTTGAGAACCAAATATCATGTCCTTTTCCAGGCTCATGATCCCTCAATTTCACTCAAAACCGGTTCTAGCGCTCAAGAACCTTGGTTCAATTACACTTCTCCCACTCTGTCTTCATTAGAAAAGGCAAGGTTACATAAGTTTGTTCGAGAAGTAACTACAAAGACGCAATGATTCGCCTACCAGCTATTCTAAAGGCTAACCCTGCGAATGTCTCGTCCCCCACCATGATTGAGATCAGCGAATGCAACTCCGAAGCCTCCTACCTAAATGCAGCTAGTGAGGATGAGATAGATCTAGGCAAGGGCAAGGTATTTGGGTAAATTCACGCCCCCGATCGTTGCACTTGCACGAGTGTCACCTATGCAGCCCTCCAAACAGCCTTGCCTCTACTGAATACTGGTGTATAGCTCTTAGAGCTCAAAAGTAACCAGCATAGGCTAGGTTGCAGCTTGCAGCAGAACAAATCCATGGAGGGGAGGTGGAGGAGTAGTGAGTACCTGCGGTGCCACTCGTCCTTGGTGTGGAGCGTGGACTGGAGGCGCCTGGGGAGCGACTCCCACGGGCACTCCTCCCGGATCGCCTTCACCACCATCTGCTCCTCCACCGTCGCCGCCATCCGGGAGGAGTGCCCAGCGGGATGGGTGGATCTGGCAGCGCAGCGGCGGGATCAGATCACGATCTCGCGGGGAGGAGTGGGAGCAGGAGGGCAGGAGCGTGCGATGCCGCTAACTGGGAGCTCGCCGACGCCAGCGGTGGCGCGTCGCTGACTCGCTGTGCTGGGGGAGAAATGGGAGCTCGCCGCTCGGTTGGAGGGGAGGAATTGGAAGGTAAAACCACAGACAAACCTGTGAAACTTGATAGCTCCACCCAGTCACCCACCCACCCTAGTCACTCCGATTTCCGTGCTGCCGGTTTCGGTAACTTCCTCAGCTCAGGTCGTGTGCAAGGACAATGATTTTTTTAAAATAATATTATTTTAAAAGATAATTCAAAAATAAATAGTCGTCTCAAAAAATACAAAAATGCCCCTCTGTTGTCGACAGGTAGCTGAACTGGTGACAGGAACCCTATTGACCCCCTATCGCCGGTCCAGCTCCGTCGCCAATCTCATGTATAAAAACCCCGAGAAATCACTCCAAAACTCATTTTAATTCTAGAAAAAAAAACAAAAGAAGGCGAAGCTCAGCTAGTTCATTGCGGAGTGTGGTAATTATTCTTTTAATGCTGAATATTATTTTTAAAGTAGGAATTTTGGTTTTTGTACATGTTTCGTAGTCTTTACAATGGATGCACTTAATTTGTAAGTATGGCGGACGCAGCCACTACGAGTTGCTTGACCCGGTGATTGACGCGCATCACCGTAGCCGCATCAGTACCATGCTCCCCCCGAAGGGCGAGATGCCGATTGAGCTTGGTACGTTGCGGCTGCACACGCCCATCAAGGCATGGAGGCTGCACCCACACTAGGTTTCGAGGTACGTGTAGTTTTGACTCCTTTACGTGCAGTCACGTTTGTTCTTAATCTTTTCGACGCAGGTTGAGAGCGAGGATGGTGGAGGCGATGTGGGAGGACAACCAGGATCGCAGTCCTGGTTATACGTTTAGGCGTTTTCCATATGACCGGGTCCTATTGACGACGCTGGTTGACCGCTGGAGGCCAGAGATGCACACGTTCCACCTTCCGTACAGAGAGATGGCACCGACCCTTCAGGACGTCACCTTCCTGACCGAGTTGCCCTACACTGGCTTCCCTATGGCAGCGTACGACATCCAAGCCATGTGGCGCACGGACCTCCTAACGAGGTTCCACGATGTGTTGCCGCCGGGCAGTGGATACACGGAGTTCAGCAGCCCACACAGGCCGACGTTGAGGTGAATCTGCCGGTTCTACGTAAGTCTTCGTAACTATTGTCCTCTCGCATTAATTCTTATGTGAACCTTGCTAATGTGTACGTGTCTTCTTGCAGCCCAAGCGTATGGCGGAGAACGCAGGCGACGTCATTGTTAGGAGACACTTCTAGGCCCACCTGCTGTGACTGTTTGGGTGGGTCATGTTCCTGGGGTCCCACGGCAACAACGTCGACAAGCACTACGTCCGGTACGCACGTGAGCTGGTGGACTAGCCGATGGCCGAGATCCAGCCCTATGCCTAGGGTCCGACCGTGTTGTCTTGCGACGTCACAGCGCCTTGTCGCGGCGACGCTACCTATCGGGCCCGTGATACCCATTCTCTCCGGATGCTCACATTTCGCGGCCAGTGGTCCTTCGAGTGCTTCCAGACGGACGACCACACCGGACTTGGGAGCGACGTCTGTGATCGGCTTACCTGAGGACGACGTCGTGGACCGGCCGACCATGGGCACGGTGTGGTGCCGCCGACGGGTTAGTTTCATGATCATTTATTATTTTTTGTAATGTAATCACAATTTCGAGTGATGAGTTTCCGTTGTTATATTCCACAGGTCACCTACATGCCGATCACTTCGTAGAGGTCCTACCCAGAGTACATTGCGATGTTCGATCAGCTAACAGATTACCGCGTCATCTAGACACCGTACACTCAGGAGAGGGTACGCACGCGCGCCCGAAGGACTGTCGAGCCTATGCACACGAGACTACGTGTACTGGTACACGTGGAGGGCCTTAGTGCACGAAGTCTTCGTGGAGGAGTACCAGTCAAAGCGAGTCATGAGCGCCTCGATCATGACAGAGGTCCCGGCCCATGGGGGGCGTGGAGTCTTGGCGCATGTCCATGCGTAAGTTTACGCTTTACTTCTTTCGTACAATGTGCGTTACGTGCCGACCAAATAATTATCTTGTTGTCCATAGGTACACTAGGAAGGGAGTATGTGGCACGGGCTCCTGGTTGGACAAGATGTCCTCTTGGGTTGAGGCTTGGCTCTGCGCCTACGACGACCTCATCCAGGAGGATGCTCCCTACGACCCCAGGACATACGAGGAGTACATGGAGTGGTACGTCAGTCGGATGAGGCTTCGCTGCGTCCGGATCGTGGTCGACCCACCACGACACGAGGCTACGACGTCTGACACGTACCCCACCCGGCCGGACTCCGCATTCCACCGCTCCGTACGTATTGAACAGTCCTTAATTCATATTTAATTTACAAGATTTATGTTTCCAACTTGTTGATTACTTGTGCAGACGGATCTACACCGGGAGGTTCTCGAGTTGACAGCCTCCACGTAGCAGATGACACTGGGGGACGCCAGAGGGGTCATACTACGGATCGTAGAGAAGGCGAGACGAGGCATCCAGATCGCCACTTGTCGCACGTCGAGGGACCCAGTGGACCGACCAGTGTGAGGATGAGGGGTCAGCCAAGGTGGTTCACGGCCACGGGCTCCTACCCCGGACGTGGCGGGCGTGTCGTCGTGGCACCGTGGTGGGAGCACCGTGGGACATTTTGGAGGTGAGCATGAGACATTCACTTAACTTCTTTATTTCGAACCGTACTAGTTACTAACGGCAATCTTCTCTTACAGGTCATGTACCCCACCGGCACGCGGGGCAGGAGTACGCTGAGTCGTCTGGGCATGCCTTCGTGCCACTAGGTATGACCACCTTATTTGCTTACGTAACGTCCTTTTTGTAGTTTTCACCATGATTACATGCGTAACGTAATGCTTCTTTATTTCGAACCCCACTAGTTACTAACGACAATCTTCTCTTGCAGTTCCTGAGCTCCACCGACACGTGGGGAAGGAGTACATGGAGTAGTCGGGATATGCCTTCGTGCCACCAGGTATGACCACCTTGCTTGCTTGCGTAACGCCCTTTTTCTTGGTTTTCGCCATGATTACATGCGTAACGTCATGCTTCACAGATCAACCACCACCTTAAGGGGAGTATTACTTGTCGCATGACGAGGCATGCTTCTAGGACTTCTATTTGGACCAGTGTGGCATCTAGTTCTCCGTGGGGGCTTCTCAGTCATACGGTGCGCCGGGATCGACCCAATCGACGTAGAACCCCCCCTAGCAACACCACCTCAGGCTACTCGCGACGGTCGGGTATTGAGACAGCCTGATCCTCTGACGTACTTGGACCATGGCCGCTAGTAGATATTTGTTCCTCCAAATATCAGTCATGCCATGTTAATATTAATTTCTGTACAACTATTATTATGCTAGTCTCGTGTTTTGATAACTATTTTTTGCGTGCAAACCGCGACCACGTGAGGGATTATACAGCGGGACACCCCACACTACCCTCTTTCTATGCCTTCACACCCCCTTACCTTTTAGAGTAACAGCACTGGATAGCTTTGCCCAACGACGTGACCCAACGAGTTAGCTTTGCGTGGCGACGTGACCCGATGTCGAGACCCCAGATATGCAACTCCAGGACCCTCTGTGTATCCCGAACTAGTCCCATGATCAGTAGCTAGTCCACACAATTGCAACAATAACGAAATCATATCCATACAACAAGATAGCTAAGAAAATGCGAATTAATATTACTTAGTAGCAAAATAACCTTATGGTTAAGTTTTACAGAGCTTGCCGCGTAGGGCTCAATGACAACAGAGTAAACTTGCAGCGGAAAGAAACCACTCGTGGTGGCCATCCGACATGCCTATAGGCAATCGACTGGAGGACGTGACCTAGTTCGTATAGTCTTCGAAGTAATCATCCTCGTAGAACTCGGTGCTCCCCCGGCCTGCTTCAGCGACTGATCAACAAATGGCGTAAATCCGTGAGTACTTAAAGTACTCAGCAAGTCGTAGGGAAACGTATGCAAGTAGTATTCATGCAAGGCTTGACAAGAATAGCTTTATGGCTATTTTGTAGAAAGCAATATTGGCAGTAAATACAGTAAGCATATTGTAAAGCACAATTTGAAAGATTAATACATAAGTAATCAAGTTTCTTTGTAACAACTAGTGAATACCCCATTCACTTCCCAATCCGTCAACCAAAACCAACTACTTGGATCCATCCAACCCAATATTATTTTAGAAAATCCACCCCTCGTGTGAAATCACCAGGCATTGTCCATAACCGGGGACACGGCTATTCGAATAGTTTTACACTCTGTAGAGGTTGTACAACTTGACCCACAAGAGATAATCATCTTATACTGTATGCTCACACACTTCCGAAGTGTGCGACTAAGAGATTATCACAAGGCTTTTACAAAGCTCCATTTTGACTCGGTTCTACTCGCTAAGGATTCACCGTCCCGGCCCTCTCTTACGCTACTTATCAACCCAAACAGAACCAACTCAAAACATTACTAATTAATTAGTTGGCCAGATCCACCCCATAAATAGACTTGTGGTTGTACGATATGGCCTAGATCAGTAGCGCACAAAGTTAAGTCCTTAGAGACTACTCATGCGAAACATCCCCATCCCAATGTGCTTTCTGCACCCCTTTTACTGCACGATCATTCGTCTGAGTATGAAATCATTTTTTGCTCAACCCGACCAAATGGCAACCTTTGCCATGGCACAACAAATTTTATCAACAGTGGCTTTGTCACAATTTCATATATCATTAAGTCAAATTTATCATCATTGAATCATGTGAGCGGGAGACCATCGCATAACTAAAGCATGAGGGGCAAGTAGGGGAGGAGACAAGAGGGGGGAACGAGCGCGGCGGAGGTGATGGCATTTAATGCGCGAGGACTTTTACGACGATCGTGATGCGACGAGAGGAAGAAAAAGGTGAGTAGGGGGCTGACAGGCGGGGCTGGACGAAACCGAGCGGCTGGTCAAAACCGAGAGGGTGGTCGACACAGAGAGGGTGAAGCGGGTCAGCGTGCAAGGAAAGGAACGGGTCAACGGGAATTCGGAACAAACAGAAAAATGGGATTTTGAATACTAGCGAACTCCAATAAACTCAAAATAAACCAAATTTTAAATTAGTTGAAGTTTGATTAATTCATATTAAATTGCTTTTTAAATTTCAAAAATCTCCAAGTTAAGCTTTAGCATTTCAACAAAACCAAATGGTTATTTTATTTTGAAATTTTTCAAGAAGCCCTGAAAACTGGGATGTTACAAACCTACCCCACTTAAACGAAATCTCGACCCCAAGATTCGGGCTGACTAAAGATTAGGTTTGGAAACTCGGCCTTGAGGTCCTCTTCATGCTCCCAAGTGGCTTCCTCTTCAGTATGATTACCCCACTGAACCTTGCAGAAACGAATGATCTTACTTCTCGTCACTCGCTCTGCCACTTCTAAAATCTTAATGGGTTGCTCCTTGTAGGTGAGATCTTCCTGCAGGTCAACTGCTTCTAACGGCATCTGCTCTTCCGGCACACGCAAATACTTCTTCAATTAAGACACATGGAAGACGTCATGCACATCTGACAGCTAAGGCGGGAGCTCTAATTTGTAAGCAACTTCTCCTCTTCTGACTAGAATTGGAAAGGGCCTGATGTATCTTGGCGCAAGCTTCCCGCTCAATCTGAAACGACACATTCCTTTGAGAGGTGAAACTTTCAGGTATATGTGATCTCTAGGTGCAAATGCTAAGTCTCAACGATGATTATCAGCATAACTCTTTTGCCTGGTCTGAGCGGTCCTTAGCTTTGCGCAGCGACGTGACCCGACGAGTCAGCTTTGCGGACATGACATGACCCGACGAGTCAGCTTTGCGCAGCGACGTGACCCAATTTTACTTCAGCCGAATTACAATTCAGCCGCGTACGTAGCGCCGGCTCGGTATTTAAGTACTACCCCTTCCACGCCGTGTTCTCCTGCATCCAGACTTCAACAAAATCTCACTCAGATAGAGAAGCACTTGGAGGAGATCCGCAAACTGCAAAGGGAGTATGCGGTCTTGGAGGAGCAAAGAGGGCATGATGGGAGGCCACCTCCCCGCAATAACGTCATCCCTCGTAGTAGCAACCCCTACCAGAACATCCCAACCGAGCATTCACCGCTACACCCGCCCGAGGGGGAGACGCCGCCCCTCTGTTGGTGCAGGGACAAGTGCAAGTTCTTCAAGTCCAAGCACCGGCTCAGCCTGGGCATGCGTTACTAGGGTCGCACGAACTACTCTTGTGATTATCCCGACCGTCGTTGGGACACGAGCAGCTATCAGCAGCCGGTAAGGACAGGTAGCAATATATTCCCCTATCATTTCTCTTTCAAAGTTCGCACTAACATCCTCTCTCATCTACCCGTAGTCCCTAGATCCGCTATGTGGCTACCGCAAGTGGATTAACCTAGAGATCCACTCACACGACCAGTGAACTCTCGACTTCGAGGAGTGGGATGCCAATAGGGACCGCAAGAGGAGGGAGGAGGAGCGCTGTACCAAAGAGCACAACTAGCGTATCCGGCGGGAGACGTAGGCCCATCTCGAGGCGTGCAGGCACAGGGAGCATGAGGCTCGCTAGAGGGAGCGTGAGAAAAAGAGGGAAATGGCGGCCGAGGCCAAGGCGGCCAGCGAGGTGTACAATGTTGAGCTCACAAGGAAGGGCAAATGGCCCCGGTCCACGTAGTAGTCGGACCCTCTTCGTCTATATGTCCTATGTATTTCTAATTACCTAAAGGCATGCGTGTACCATCCTTGGTTCATTAGTATGCGTGCCATGTAACACTTCTTGTTGGATCAAATGTCGTGTTGTTATCGTTGTGCCATGTGTTCAAAATTATGCACCGTGTGTGAATTCTCTAGCGCATCGCTAACTTACCTTCCTACTTACGAATCATTAATACCTCAATTGTCCTCACAATTTTTTTCATAAATTCACCACAAGACAACAACATACAACGATCACAAAATGTTATTGCGAGTCTAACATATTTCGTACCATTCAGAATCTACAAAAATCACAAACATACCAACCAGTCTAGGGTTTAGGGTCTCGTCGCTAGTTCAATTGGCGACATCTCCCTATCGCTAGTTGAAATGGTGACAGGTAGCTATCGCTAGTTGAAATGGAAATAGGTAGTTGTCGCCAGTCCAAATGGCGATAGGTAGCGGTCGCGAGTTCAAATGGCGATAGGGAAGCGTGACCCTATAAAAACCCCTTCAAACCCTAAAATTCGGCACATGACTCACTTTTATTCAGAAAAAAGAGAAGGAGGGAAGAGAGAGGAGTAGAGGGGAGGAGAGAAGCTAGCAAAGCGCTGCTTGTCCGGTTGCCCACCTGTCAGGTAATTTTTTTAACCGAATGAATTACATAGTTTTAGATGTACGGCTACGCAGCACGGCACACACAATGACTGAAGCTTCCGGAGTTGCTGATGCTGTCGATGAAAGCCCTACGGAAGTAGCTCCTTCGATCAGGCAAGCTAGTGGTCTTGCAGATGACGAGAGTGAGGAGGTGGAAGCCGTAGTGCAAAGGATGGATCTCGAAGACCAGGACTACATGGCATTATCAGAAGATGAAGGTTCCAACGACGAGGATGATGTGGACCAGCAGGTGGTTTCATCCAAGTGGAACACGTACCAGTTCAACAACCTTGACGTCAACGAAGGCTCCCGTGTGCTGTGGGAGTACGAGAGCGATGTTAGGCAAGGAGCTATGTTCAAATGCAAGGAGGTCGTGTAGGACAAGGTCAAATTATGGGCCTCATCGGTGCGACACACATTCAGAGCCATCAAGTCTACCCCAAGATCCTACGATGTGAAGTGCGACATAGAGGGATGCCCTTGGCAAGTGCACACATTTCAGCCTATGTGGGACATCTACTGGAAGTGCTCTATAGTCGTCACTCACATATGTGTCGTCGGTGAATCAGTGCAGTCCCACAGGAACCTGTCATCAGGTTTCATCGCCAACCTCATGTACGGTGAGATCATGGATAATCTAGATTTTGAGCCACAGTCCATCATTCGGGCGATTGAGGCAAGGTTCCAGTACACAATTAGCTATGCCAAGGCATGAAGGGCAAAACAGAAGGCACTGGAATTAAGGTTCGGTACGTTCGAGGACTCCTACCACAACCTCCTCGGGCTACTCCGAGTCATACAAAACAAGAATCCCGACACTCATGTCGACGTTTCCACACATCGGAAGTAGGCCAATAAGAAGGTACTGCAGCAAGCATTCTTTGCCTTTGGTCCATGCATCAATGCATTCCGGCACTACGCCAATCTTGTGTGTCAATGGCACATTCCTGACTGGAAGGTATAAGGGCCAAATACTGACTGTAATAACGACGGATGAGAACAATCAAGTTCTTCCCATGGCATTCACTTTCGTTGAAAACGAGAACACGGATAGCTGGTTATGGTTCCTGAACAATTTGAGGATTTCTATTGTACGGGGCCATCCAAATGTATGCCTTATACATGATCGGCATGCGGGTCTGCTGAGTACAATAACTCAACTACAACAAGGAGAGAATGTACCACTTTCGTGGGCAGATCTGCAGAGCAGGTGGTGCATAAGGCACTTGGGTGAAAACTTATACAAGTAGTTCTACATCAAGGACTTGATGAACCTGTCCAAGCGGTTGTGCAACTAGAACCAGCAGCGGAAGTTCGAAGCACTCTGAAAGATTCTGGATGAGCGGTTCAAGACGCACAGAAGGGAGGCAGCGAATCGGGCCACCCCAAGCGCTGACCAGGCCCCCGAAGCATTGCCACAGCTACCCACAAATGCTCCTAGATTGACGAGGAGGACAGGGGCGCATGTGAAATGCTTCTCGGACTGGATTGAGCACGAGCCTGAAGAGAAGTGGTCGCTGCTACATGACAGGGGTGGTGCTCAAATGGTGTCATGACAACCAATCTAGCCGAGGTGTACAATGGGGTCATGCGCGGCGCAAGGTGTCTCCCTTTGGTTGGTATTGTGGTGGAAATTCTCTACGATACGACGAACTACTTTGTTGACAGAAGCAACAATGTGTCGCTCGCCATGGCAATTGACATAGTACTCTACTCCGCCATGGTCACCAAGTACATGGAAGAGAAGAGCAAGACGGGTGAGATGCACCGGGTATTCAAGATGGACACAAGGGAGCTTCGCTTCGAGATAATGTGCAGGGATAAAGGATGTCGCGGGACGAACCGCGAGAGGGTCACCCACGAGGGCACGCTACGCCGCGGTAGTTGCATATGCACTTGCAACAAGCCCCTTCTTCTGCATAGGCCATGCTCCCATGTCATGGTCGCATGTTCGACGGTGGCGCAGCATCCCGGCCAGTACGTCTTTGACTATTTCACCAAGGAGGCGATGATGCAAACTTGGAGTGGAGAGATGTATGGTTACGCCATGGTTGGCCATTTCACTAGCTATCCGACCTGGGAGCAACTAATCTGGGCCGCAAACTATCTGACCCCCGGGTGTGGAATACCCGTGGATCTTATGTGTATATTGTGCTAGTCCCATGATTAAAAGCTAGCACACACATTCACAATATTTGGCATCATATCCATACAATCACATTCGAAAGTAAAGCAAAAGGGTGTAATCTACTTAAGCTATTACAATAGTTATTACAACAACGGCTGACTGGCCAAATAAAAGCAGTCATAAGAGAAAAGTAAATAGTAGCGGAAGACATATAAGTAGAGGCAAAAGTCTAGCAGTGTGCCCATCTGATCCCGTAGGCAACCGACAAGGAAACAAGGCCTAAGTAAACCAGTCACCGAACCCCTCGGTGCCAGGTGCAAAGAACTCGTCGTCAGGTATCGGCTCATCTGCAAATTCTAAACCAACAACAATAGCAAGATTGAGTACTTGTGTACTCAGCAAGACTTGTAGTGTATCACAAATGTTATATTAGATACAAGGTTGTCAAATGTATGGCTCTATTATACAAGTTCTTTTGCTCAAAGCCAAGTTTATTTGCAATAATCATAAGTAATAATTTGCAACGGAATTTGAAAGAGCAGTTTAAGAAAAAGTAAGTACAGGATATTAAGTAAAGTAACTGAACAAGTAACAATAAACACTCACAACCCTACTCGGTTGTAAGCAAAAATATAATCAAGTTTTGTCATAGAAATGGCACTGACAAATTTATATTCAACCATAGAAATGGCAGTCCTACTATAGAAATAGCAAATCAGTCATAGAAATGACGGTTCCGCTATAGACATAGCAACAAAGCCATAGAAATGGCAGTTAACTCAACAAATGAAAAACCCTATGTCATTATCCCGATCATTTGTAACAAAACAGTTTTGAAAAACAAAGCTACCACCATACCAGCAGCACTAAGCATGCTTATGACCGCGAGTGCGGCTATTCGAATAGTTTATCACTTTGCAGAGGTGTACAACTTTACCCATAGTACGCGGTATTCTAGTTGCCTAGAATATCTCTAGTTTGTTCGGCATCCGTCGATGCCACTGCTCACTACCGAAGGTAAGCAGTCTAGAGTTCGCGACGCAGCCTTTACATTATCTAGTCCTAACCTTGCACTAGCCCTGCGAATGATTATCCCCAATTACTCGGATAGAAACCTGTAGTATGAGGAGTCCTCACTTACCGGATAGAAACCCGATAAGGAGTCCCTCACTTGACGGATAGAAACCCATCAGGTGAGTCTTTCACTCCACCCAGATAGAAACCCGAGGTAGTGAGCCATTCACATTTGTTTCGACAATAGAAATTGCGGACACTGCTCCTGCCTACTATCATGCAAGGCTAAGATTTCGATAACTTAGTTAACTACAACTATCCCATACTAGCACATATGGTTGTACGATTAGGTCTTAGTCCCGGATTTGCTGGCTTCAGTCCTTAATCGACTACAGGCGAGAACTCCACCCTATCTACTAGTGAGTCACAAATCCTCACTTTTTCAGAATACATTATAACTCGCCCGTGTCTAAAGACTAAAGTTTTCATGTCATTTTCATGTAAAATAACAGAGGTAACTCCTCTAAGCACTTTTCAAAATATCCCAAATTCTCAAATTATCATATTGTCCTTTTATCAATTTTTCAGAAAATCTATCGCTCTAGTTGCAAATTTTGTACGACAATCGTACTAAAAAAATTCCCAATTGAAATTACATAGTGTCTAACCCATATTCTAATGGTTACAACAGTAGGGGATCAATATTACAAGGAGATATATGCAGCAAATAGGATTACAACTACCGATTTCCCATTCATAGCATTTTCATACAAGAAATACACACATGCATAATAGGATTTGCAAAACAAAGTACAATAAGTAAAATACTAGGATCAACATGATCAAAGGGGGTGCTTGCCTTGCTTATATTGTTCAGATAACCTTGATTCTATTTAATGTTCTGATAATCTCACTCTCATTGGGAGTGTTGTCCCATCACAGCGGCAGAGTCTAACTACACAAATTACGATTAAATCCAAGAGTGTCTGAAAATAACCAAATGAAATCCAATAAAAACATATTCAAACCAAATGAAACACTTCGAATAAGACTAAACATATTTATTGGCATCTTGAAAGAAGGGAGTAATTCAGATAAGATCAATACATACTCATCTGGAGCTGATGAAGAAAAAACTACAGATGAATTATCTTCAAAAGAAGTTGATGAAGGAAATTCTTCAGACCAAAGTAGATAAATCTAATAGGGAGAGAGAATATTTGCAGGAACACTCCTCACTGGCTACCTAGGTGGGAGATATTACCTGGTTAGGTAATACTCTTTAGATCTGCTTTCGGATCACTAATCGTCCGATCACTGGGGACGGATGACAACGGACGACACCTAGAGCCTAGGTGATGTTGTTTTCCTTAACAGGCTACCTAGTACTCACAAACACTCTCTCCAGGCATTCTATGTATACATCCATGATGATCATACAGTCAAAATCAGTCCTCTTATATGCTCTCATGATTATTTTAGTTAATCATTAACTGACTTGATACCGGTTTATTAAGAGTTTCTTAACATGACTTGCACAGAAGGTCCAGCTCGTGTTAATGATTATTTTTGTTATTATTTCCTATTTATCAAGGAAATTCCATGTTTTAAGCGTGTCCTTTTTATAGTCATTACATGACTAAGCTTATACTAGGGTGCACTTGTTACACAAGGTTAACTTTTAACTAAAATATGTATTAAGGACTATGTCTAATTGATTTCAATTTTTATCCTAGGCATTAGGGTTATTGACAGGTTTTACTTGATTTTTAACTTGGTCATCACTATCTGTTTTCATATTAGGTTGCCTCTATTAGCTTCATATCCAAAGCTTAATTGACTTAATAAACTTTCTAACTAGTTGTATTAGCAAAGTCATTTGCCTATTGTTATTTCTAACTATTCTTAGATTGCCTTCCCTATTCATCTATCTTGAAATCAATATTTCTAACTGAAGTGTTGTTGTTAGATAAAGGTTCAATGGCTAATTGAGTCATGAAAATTTCTAACTACTTGTTTTGAACAGTGTCATTAGCCTACTGTCAATCCTTATTATTTCCAGACTTCCTTCTCTGTCCAATCATTTTTAAGAGAGTTGATTAACTAATCTTCTTACAAATTCACTGGTCCATTGGTTAAATAAATTTTGAGTGATCAAATAGCTCATCATAACTCTTAAGCTGAAAGGGCTAATTGAATTCAGTGATTTTCTAAATACTAACAGCAGCTTATTGTTATTTGATTAACATCATATTGTGATATTTGTTCATACTTTCTCCTACATGACCTTTGAAGTATTGTTTACCTGGAACTCTTTGATAATGCAAACTTCAAATTTTGTTGACTCATCTGAGTTGGTTCAGTTGTTAGTCCTAGGATTAGTTAGCAGTTTGTTTCACAAGTGGGTTCTTTTGACATTTCTAAACATCTTCAGATTTTCCATCTCTGTGTATATGGCTGTTAAGGCTACTAAGCATTGTCAAACATGTGTAACAACTAGACTTTAGCTAACATCATTAGAGTGGTTCCAGCAACCAGTTGAAAGGGTTATTAGCAATGTCACTAGTTCTCTGCTACTGTGATCACTATGGCATTCATAGTTTTGCTTCCCTGTTCAAACATCATACCACTAAAATGTTTTCTGAAATGACCTGTTGCTAACTAAACTTCCTCTACATTTCATACTGCAAATTTGTCAATACTCTTGAGTGATCTAAATGACATCCACAAGTCTTGTTAGTATTAGATGATTTGATTAACAAGAGGGGTTCTTACTGACAGTTCATTTCTTCTTCTACTCTTCTCTGTTCATTCATTCAAAGTAATGAAATATTCTGAGAGTGATTGTTTGTTGACTAATTCAAATATCCACTTAAGCAATTCTTTTGAGTGATCAATTAGTCATTCAACAATTTTGAAAGCCTACTATTAATTTAGATTTGCAACTATCACTTCTCTGTTCAAAAACCTGACAACAGAAACTTTTGACATTTTTTTAGATAATAGAAGAGAAAAACTCTCCCGGCCTCTGCATCAAAGATGCACACAGCCCAATTTATTAAAAGGTTTGAAGTACCAAAATAAACACAACTGTTAAAACTAGCTTGAAGCCTAACAACCAAACGATGACCACTAATAGCTTAAGCATTACAAATCTTGTGACTAAACCGCCACCCATGGATGCTTAACAATTGCTTCGCCACCAGTTCCAATTTGTCGCTTCTAGCCAACATGGACTCCTTCTGGGACAATTTCTGCAAAGATGCCCAAGCCCTCAGCTATTGTCCACTCAAAAAGATAACCTGCAATGGGTTAGTGACAATATTTTTGTCAAAAACAACATTATTCCGACATAACCATATAGACCAACATAAGGTACTAACTCCTACTAAGAGTTGTGACTTTAAACTTTTTGGGATACCTTGTAACCAATTCCCAAACATGTGTGTTATATTCGCAAGAGGAGATAAATTGAACGCACCTTGAATCGCCCACCATGCAAGACGTGCAATGGGACATTCAATAAAAAGATGTTGAATTATTTTCTCTTTAATACAAAAACAACATTGTGTGCTTCCCCTCTAATTTCTTTTGAGCAAGTTATCTTTACTTAACATGAAGTGCTTACTACTAAACTTTCTTTCAAAACACAAACTTCAATTTTTGTTAATGCATTGAGTGACTAATGGATAGCCAGGAGATGGTTAGCCTTATGAGTGGGTTCCAAATTTTCAGTGACAGAGGGAGAGCACACAAGGAGTAGAATGGAGCTGGACAGGGAAGCTGCGGCCGAATTGGGGTGGTGGTCGTCGCCGGCGGTGGAACGGCAGCGAGGCGGCGACGACTACTAAAATGAGTTGACAGGGGGCTAATGAAGCTACAGGAGGCGAGGTTGCAGCTTCGGCGGCTCTGTGACGGTGCAACAATCGCACGTGGCGGCCGACCATGGAGGCGAAAAGGGGGTGATAGTGTAGGGTGGAGTAGGGAGCAAACTAGAGGGAGCATGGGCATCCATGGGGGTACCTGGAGCATGATGGAGTCGTCAGAGGGAGACGCGGTGGCCAGAGTCAGCTGGTGACGCGAGCCGGCGGCGGCGCAAGGAGGCCTCATGGTGGCGGTGACCTGGGGAGGACAAGGGAGCAAGTGAGTGATAGGGGGCGGTAGAGGAGTGTATAAGGATGCTCATGGAGGAGAGAATTGAGCTCGAGCTCACTGGAGGAGACACGACAGCGGTGGAGGCGATGTTGGCTGGTCACGGGGAAGAAGAAGCATGCGTGGCTCCACGGTGGATGAAATTGTGAATTGAAAGAGGGATTAAGCTCCTGGTGAGGTGGGACGCGCTGTGACGCGCTCAAATGGTGAAGGGGCTCGCCGGCGCGGCAAGGGGAGGTGTGAGCGATGCAGCGGCCGCTCTGTGCACTCGACTCCTTGGTGTTCAATGTGGAGAAAGAGAGGTCGGGGAGAGGAATAGCTAGCAAAGGGTGAAAGGGCAGGCTACGGGCAGCTATTTGTAGGCACAAGGGTGGAGGACACAACGTGGCCGGTGAAGCTCTCAGTGGAAACTTAGGGCGATGGACACGACGGCATGGGCGACGAGCTGGTGGGATGGGCTTGACAAGGTTGGACAGTGGCATGGGCTAGGGGAAGAACCATGGGCGGCAGGCAAAACCAACTGCGGTGGTATGGCCATTCCGATGGTAGGGCGAGGCAGCATTGGCGCATCTTGCGCCACAGCGTGTCTTGGCACTTGGGCGCTGGCTTGTCGCCGTGGAGAAGAAAGACTGCACAAGGGGCGGGTGGTCAGTTGGGGAAGAAGGTCTGGCCGTGGGCCCGACCGGTCAGTGAAGGAGAGGGGTTTTTGATTTCCAGAAATTTCAGAAATGCTGAGAGTGATTAGGTATTTTGTTAGACCTAGAAATATAAGTCTAAGAATTATGAAAATTTTATGGAGGGCTTCTGACATGATGTAGATTTTTAAGTAATTGTTTTAGAATTTTATGTGCTTTGGATTTTTTCTAAAATTCTGTTAAGCTTCTCCTGTTTGTATGTATTGTTATCATTTTATTCGAGAAAAGTTTGTAAGGACATATTTTAATTATTTCCCATTTTGTTTATAGAATCATTATACCAAGTTTGTATTATCATAATTTGTTTCAACTTATTTTGATCCTTAATGAATTTTGTAATGCTAGAATTTGATTCTCAAATTCTTTTTATTAGAGAAAAGTCTTCCAAACAAATCCAGAAAAACAATTGTCAATAAAATCCATCAAAAGTTTTTTTAAAAGTTCACATTTTTATATTTTTGAAAATAAGCCCAAATTTTGGGCTGTTACACGAACATTGATAGACTCAAGGGAAAGGTTGGCCGACGATAGGCACGACGCATCAGGAATGACATGGATGAAGCAGAAGCCGGACGTCGTACGAAGAAGTGCTCTATTTACAAGGAGTCTGGGCACACCTTCAAGAAATACCCCACAAGAAATCTTCAAGACGAAGGAGACATCGGCACTCTGGACGTCGCCGCGGGGACCTCATTCGGTCGCTTGACTCGAGGTAGTCCACATGGGGAACGTTGAGGTCACGGCCACGGGAAAGCACATATAGTTGTGATATGTTATTGCCAGTGTTCTAAATTATCATTTTGATTTGAAAAAAAATTAAGTGTTATGACGTTTTGCTGAATGTTATGTAATATCAGTGTGATTTGTCGTAGTTTTGATATAAACTAAGTGTTATGACGTTTTTCTGAATGTTATGTAATATCAATTTAATTTGTCGTAGTTTTGATAGTAATGGCAAATTCACATTTGTTTCCTTACATAATATGTAGTGCATGTACATGAGCAATGTTATGCAAGAGGTCATTTCTCCGAAAGTTCTCCACCGTGTATGAATTCCCTAGCGCATTGCAATATCACTTACCTTCCTACTTACGAATCATTAATACCTCAATCGTTCTCACAAAATTCTTTAGAAATTCACTGCACTAGAACAACATACGATGATCACAAAATGTTATTGCGAGTCTAACAAATTTCGTACAGTTAAAAATCTACGAAAATCCCAAACAGACCAACTAGTTTAGGGTTTCAGCTACCTGTCGTTAGTTGAACTAGCATGACTACATCCGCCAGATTCAAATGGCGGCGATTACTATCGCCGATTTAATGGCGACGAGGAAACTGAACCAAATATAGAGGTCAACAGGGTCCCTATCGCCAGTTCAACTATGTAGTAGTAAAACTATGAGTTGGAGTAGGAAACGAAATTCATATCACACTCAAGCTCAACAATCTTCACCTTGAGATGAATTCTTCCTTTAGTAAAAACAAAACGTGATCTCTTCCAAATAGATTAGCATGAACACCATGTGCACCGAACGTCCATGGGACTACTGAATAATACCAACTAAATCTGAGTAAAGCCCAAACTTATCGGTAGGAACTAGCTTTGTTATGGTATCAACTGGATTATCATGAGTACTTATCTTGCTGAATTAATGTCACATTTCGTAATGACACCTCGAATATAATTATATCTGATGTCAATGTGTTTTGTTCTCTTATGAAACATATGATTCTTCGTAAGGAAAATAGCATTTTGACTATCGCAGAATATTGTAGTGCAAAACGTACTTTCACAAAGCTTAGTAAACAATCAAACTTAGTTCGTATCACACTCAAATTCAACAGCATCCGTAAAATAGTTGTTGCATTGGAGGTTGTGGCTGTTGTATAGATGCTTCATGATGTGGTATTGTTTCTCTCTCTTTAAACATCTATCTAAGCGTCTTAGCATCAGACATGGCTTTATACTGTTTAGAAGCACAGAACTTAAGTATAGTATATTTGATTCTACTCCGAGTCTCACGTTTTCTCTTTGTAATCTTTTAATCCTTCGGGTTTCCTTAAAATAAATCCTTTCGATTAAGTCCCACGTGTAAAATGACTGAAGATGCTCCACTCATCCTCGTCCATCCACCCCCACCCAAAAGCACCTCCACGAGCATCCCCATGGCACCCAGTCCATGACACCATCCCTCTGTTTCCCTCCCTGCCTCTGGGAACTCAGCTCGACGAACTCTAGTCAAGCTGCCACCAGCGAGCTCCAGTCGAGCTCTCTCTGGCGAACCCCTCCAGTAGGCTCCGGCCAAGTGCCTCCGACGACACATCCACACCTTGCCACCACCAACACGCATGCCTCCAGCAAGGTTTGACAGAGCCGCTTTGTTGGGACTCAGATTTGCATATAGACCCTCTGTGTATATCGAGCTACTTCTATGATTAATAGCTAGCTCACATCTTAACTACTACTAGTCATGTGCCCGTGCTTTGCAACGGAAGCTCATACTTTGCACCAATATTTTTTGTGCAATAAGCACTAACTGTGTCTCAAACATATTATTCACTTCAATGTGCAATCATATAATATTAAATGAAGTATATATTGTTCCTTATTGCAGGTTGTTCATGTGTCAAATAAGGCTTGAGAGCATTAGAAGCGAACAATATCACAAAGCTCTTTTCGCATTAGAAAAAAGAAACTTTTCTTGCATTGATATGTATATAATTATGTCACCATCAAATATGACCGTGCCTAGCAAAGAGAACGAGTGAGAGCAATCATACATTGGAATATGCAAGTACACAAGAAACAATTGTTATGAAAAACCTAATCAATATACAGAAGGTTTAGCTGCACTCTGTAGCGTTTAAGCAACCATATCTTTAGAGCCTTAATGTTATCTGACTAAGACCCCTTCAATTACGGATTACACTTGCGTAAGTGACAACAAAAAAAAAAATGTCCAATTCTAATCCGAAGAACAGATAATATCAATGAGCATAGCGATTGAGAAAGTATATCTTAATCGTGTCAAGAAACCAAATCCATCGCCAATCACAAGAGATGGAACCCCAATAGTTGTTGTTTCAAGAATGGCATCAAGAATGGCATCGATTACTCTATTGCAGATCCTCTCAATCTCGATAGAACTAAGCTGAAATTCATCATACAAAATGAACAAATGAGTCATGTGTAAGTAATATCAGTAAATATTAACCAGTGGAAGCTTAAGTTCTCCCCGAACAGAAATGAGCAAGAAAAAGTATAGTTTCCTAAAGGACTCGTAAACTAATATTGCAATAATGGGCTAGAATTTCTACAGAACATTTACTCCACGGGTTTTTAAACCTTGAAATGTAATGAATAGTTAGCAAAGCAAGTAGTGACTAATTCAGTTTTCAACATGCGATATGATCGATAGTTCATATTGCGATTGCACTTCGATTTGAGAAAGAATGCCATAGAGGAAGAAAACAGGAAGAGTCAAGCAAGAACAATAAGGTTCTGAAATACAGAATAAGGATGCCATTACCAACAGTATGCATCATTTACTACATAGAGCAACCAGTGAACCTTGAGAGTATAGATACCAACCCAATGAACATGTTTTAAAAAAGGATACCAAAAAACCGTTGAAACTAAGACATAGAGGAAAAGTCTAATGTGCAACGAAGGTAACACCAGCGTTATTTTACACAAACAATTAATAAATGAAGTAACTTAGGACAACTAATAATGGTACTATCCAACAAAAATCACCAACAAAGTTATATATAACATACCCAGTTAGAGCACAGAGATAAGTACTCTGAAAGAGGAGATAATCTTAACCCGAGCACAAAAAAACACTTGGGAAGGTGGGCAACAATACAAATACAAGTGGGGACAGGCTATAAAACCTTTATATCCAAGACCTTCCTGAAAAGATTGCTTAATTTGCATTCACTATGTCTCTAATCAGAAAAAATTGCCAACAAGATTAGTATTCCATTTAAATGAAACTAGTCATGTACCCGTGCGTTGCAACGGAAAATCAATTTTTTTCATAGAATATGTTGTTGCAACTCACACCAATCACCCTATTGCCATTCATAAGTTAAAACTTTCATGTCTTGCAACAGAGCCAAGAATTATCATTGCATCATATCAAAGTTGTATTCAACTCATGTCATTATTGATCACCTCAGCAGGCTATCTTCATAACTGAATCACAGTTTTGATGTATATAATCTTAGCAATTTCATAGCATATCTACCAATCCAACATATGTATAAAGTCTGGCCCAGGTCATTTTATTGATAGCATGAAGTGCTAGTAATGGAGAACCTATTGCATGCATGCCATAGCTTATACAAAAACAATGATGAAAGAAATCATGAAAACAATAGTAGCAAGGCAGCTACCATAGTCCATATTTAACAAACTTATGTACATTGCAGAAGGTTCACATCAATCAAAGACAATAAAAAAATTCAACAAAGGTAGCCAATGACAATGACTTATGGTACATCAAATGATCAAATTAGGTTCACATCAATATGGAACCAAAGACACACCAGCTTCAACAAACTTCTGAATAACCAGCACATACAGTATCTCCTCTAAAGTCCTCTGCTCTGTCTTCATAACCTCAGCAATCACCTATTAATTCAGAAAAGGAAGAATTAGCAAGATTTCCCTAACTCGCACTAAATCATTACAATTAGCAAAGAGACTTTCAGTGGAATACAAAAGGAACATGGATTTCCCTCCCAACTCGAACTGTGAAAACTCTATTCCTCTTTGTCGGAAATTATGACTCAGAAAACATTGAAAACTACAATTCTCATATATGGACTATGGTAGCTCCATTCAAATCAAACAATCCAGAAGTTTGTTAAAATGGTCTAGGATACTCTTCTGTCACTTTCATGGCCTCCTACAACAATTATCGTGGTGGCCATGCTATAAAGGTTCTACACGATAATTTCTGAACAATGTGCTTAACATGCACACCTTGCAGTAAATATCAAGAATTTCATGCCCAAGTGGTGGTCTAGCACGCACATAGATGCATTCAACAGCTTAAAAACTTGACAGCATAATGAATTTGCATAAATAGGATACAATCACTTTTGCAAGGAGGTGAAGATGGTAGACTACCCAGCTACGCTTCTACTATCTCATATACATCACATCATCAGGTGTAAGCGCATTCCTATCAAAAGATCAGTTTTGGTACAAAGCCCATGCATCACTTTTCTTGGGAACAGTCTTGATAATTCCCAGAGGACCTTTACTCTAGCTAACTCTGTGGGAAAAGATGTTGATCTGTTTCCATAATCGATATCTTCAACCCTAAAATCACCACATGTCTTTGAGAAACCGAGGCAACCCAACTAATTGGTGCGATTCACTATTGGACTTGGAATTGAGGAAACTCATTCGGATCTGAAAGGATTCCTTGAAATAACTTCTGCACCATTGCATATAGGCGAGGCATGCCATCTTATTTGTCATATGTAGCCCATACCGATCATTGTCAAAAGTTCTTTCTATCGATCTTTATCAAAATCATGGAAGTCCAGGTGCAGTACATCAATGGACACAAGCACATGTACATTAGTATTGTAATGACAGAGTGTGGGACTTACGAGGTTACTAAGCCATGTCATTCAATGTAAGCACTAAGCAATGGCACCGATGAGGCCTTCGAAATCTGAAGTTTAAAATTGGGTTTTTCAACTAAACTCAATCTGGATTGCCCCATTACATTCAATATAAGTGTATGTCTTTGAAACTTGCAAGCGATGAAATTGGGCAATAATACTTACTTCAATGAACCAATCTTGGGTGAATGAGTAAAGGCTGCGTTAGGCGTGTGACCATCACATAGAACCTTGTGGCGTTCCCAACCACGGCGGTCTCCATCTACACAACCGAAATGCTCAACCACACAATCCAACAAAGCAAAGTAACACAAGCGTGTAAGTAACCAAGGGTGGATGACATAAACTATCCTTTATTCATCTGCGGATAACATACCCATCCTGTTGCCATGATCGGATCAAAGTACTTCAACACCCAACGGACCATGATAGTTCTAAGCGCCATGCTTTGAGTGAGAGGAACATCCACCATTCCCCACTTTCCAGTTGTTGTCTCATTTCCTTCAAGCCGACAAGGCCGGAACCTAAAGTGCTGACTATACACAATCCATAAATTCAAGCAAAATAATGTGCAAAAAACATTAAATTGGCACACCCAATGTCTGAATTTAACAAAGTACAAAATGGCTCGCAAAAAAATAAGAGCATTTTTCACCATTTTGCAGATGATATGTCATATACTATATCTTTAGTTTTCATAAAGCAACGATTGGAAGATTTGAGCGTCCATGAGAAGGCAATTCTTTGTAAGTACTTCTATCAAAATTTAGACAAATCAGATAAGTAGGCTCAGTTCAAATAATATTGCAAGGAACTTCTGGCTTCCAAAATTATGCCATCCATGTGGAGAAAATAGTGCATCATCGATGTAACTTGTTGTCATAATCAATATCTGGGCCCCAAGATTGGTAAACTCTACACTGCATACAAAAAGTTAGGATACACATTGACAGAAAGCGAACCTCGAGAAGCAAAAGCCCAATGACACCCAGTACGAGCCCTCCAACTCCTATCGCACCAATAGACTCTCCAAAGAGTAGTCTTTGCAAGGATAGCAACCGTCAATGGTGGGAGTCAATTATGACTACTGTGAAGATTTCGGTTTCATAAGGGCATCGCTCAGCAGCACTGAATGGCAAGCCGCTTGCTTTCTCGAAAAGCTAAAGAACAAGCGAGAGAGTTAAGCCTTACGCTTCGAGGTCGGCGATGTCTTCGCAAGCCCTCTATGAAAGCCTGCGAAGGAGAGCAATGCATGCTTGCATCGAACCGCACAACCACACGCTAAATTGGATAGGCGTCGCATCTTTTACCTAGAAGCGGTGGCGTCGACGAGGCCGGCGGCGCCCAGCCGCCCACCCGGGCTGCTTCTGCTGCGTGTGGCGAAACCCACGAGTAGCACGCCTTGCATGGGGAGCAAAGGGCGCAGCCGACGAAGAAGGTCCCGGTCTTGGTATGACCCCTTCATGGCCACCATGGCCATGCCCCGAAGAAGAAGGGTGACAAAACAACCCCACTCCCACCACTCCCTCCCCATGAGCGCCATGAGGTCAGCCTCGTTCTCCCCTCCTCCCGAGCTCCTCCTCAAGTGGGTGGCGGCGGCTCTTTCATAGCTATGTCCTAGAAAAAGAACCACCCAAGATTCGACCCAAAATCAGGAGAGGCGCTTACCAACGGATCCAGACGAGCTCCCCATCTCCTCGGCGCCGGCACCCGCGCCCGCGCCCGCGCCCTTGCGGGACGTACTCCCTACGGCCCCCTCCGCGCCCATGCATCCCGCCACGCCCACCGGACCCGTACCCCACGCCCACCACCGCTGACCCACGCCTACCATGCTCGTAGGGCCCAAAAACAGCGGAGAGGAGGGGGGGAGGGGCAGTGGCGATCAGATCGGCGGTGGAGGAGGCCGAGTCTGTGCGAAGAAGAAAGGGGGCACGGGATGGGTCTGAGTCTTGTGAGCCGAGGCCGAAGGTGCGAGGGTGCCACCGCCGCTAGGGTTTTGAGGGTCGGCGCTGCGGCGACGAAGAGGAATGGATGGGTGAGGATGGAGGTGAGGGGGAGAGGGGGATGAGGGCAGCGCAGGAGGGGATGCGGTGGCACGTGAGGATGGAGGGACGGGGGAGAATGGATGGACGTTGGAGATTTGGAGGGCGACGCGAGGAGGTGGGTGACGTGGGTGGGAATTTGGTGAGAGAGAGAGAGGAGAACGCCCAGTTGTCGTGTAAACGTTCCACCATAATGAGATCTGGCCATTGGTTTTGGGCTCGCCGATCCAATGGATATAAAAGAGAGTGGGAGGACGAACGACGGTAAACTTCATCTTTTAAGTAGTAGAGACATCATAGTCCAACAAATAGCACTACGCAAACCACTCAGTATGTATCAGTGAAGAAGCATTACCCTTTAGCAGTTCCAAGAATTATGTTCATCTGGATATCCTGTCGTCAAGGCTCACTTCACCAACATCACCATCAAGCCAGCGATCAAGATTACCGTTGTCTACATACTCATACACAAGCATCCTGTGCAACCATTTATTAGAACAAAGTACAAGCTTGAGAAGAGAACTTTGGAAACTAATGAACCAAATGATGAAGAGATTGCATTTTACCTATAAGCACCCTCCACACAGAAGCCGAGCAACCTAACGAGATTCTTGTGCCGAACATGACCGATCGCTTCGACCTCAACCTTGAACTCCTCAGCCTGGCCCCTGTTAAAGCAGGAAAAAGAAGAGATTTTTACTATCAGAAAGCAGAATGAGAATTAACAAGCATACGGTATGTAATTGGTTTAAAAGATGCAAAGTCCGCAAGATATAGCCAATTCATAGAAGTAACAAGCACATTCTCACATTTTATGTCACCAAACGCGAAAAAAAGCGATTAAAGCATCAATGACCAAAAACAAAATTACTGCCAATGCAAGGAGTAAATACCTTTACTCTTGCACAAGAAAATACTTCAGAGAAACACATGCCAAAACCAAATTTTCTAAGGAAGCGGCGGTAGCATTATTACTGAATCACTAGACTCGGCGAAGCCAAATCGGCGATGAAGCGAGATTAAGAAAGACATAACAAGATGTTCTATTGAGATTGGATTATTATTACTTTATTAATAGGATTTTAGCAGCTCGGTATTTTCGCTCCTAGCACATATTGGAGCTAATAACTCTAGCATTATGGCGGGGCATAGCGAAATGAGCATCCTGTCCTACAAGTTGTACCCGTGGAATCAAGCAAAGCATGAACCTTATCTTTGCCTCAGATGCTCACACACATATCTCATCCATGGCAAAATCATATCGAGGCGATTAAGCCAAATAGCGAAAATTGTGGCGAGATAAAGCAAAGCAACCACCTTTGCAATGTGATATCAATTATCTAAGCCGTATCAATCGTAAAACAGTACATCAATGCTCACCTATGAAACAAACATCCTCTCTTCCCAGGTATCTTATTGGTTTCATTTGTCATTTAGGAACCAAAACTCGCTTTCTACACACATCTACACATGACCGGGCATTTCATCGAACACCTAGCACACACAAGCCGAAACCACCAACACCGATGCACGCGTACAAAACCATAACACCGTCACGAAATCTACTCACTATGAACAACACAACAATGAGAAGAAGCAACTCACGGAGCCTAGGAAGGAGAAGCGATCCCCCAAACGCTTTTGATTTGGTCACCGAGGCATCTCACGTCGTCGGCGCGCGTATCAAGCGCTCCCTAAGCCGCCGCCGCCGCCGTGAGAAGCCCGAGGAGGACAGGAACCAAGGCGAGGACGAGGAGCAGCTCGGATCCGTAGATCCTCGCGTGCCCTCTGGCCTAGCGCCGCGCCGCCGCGAGCTCCGCTCCAACCTCTGCTCGTGCTCCTGCGACACCACCAGCCAGATCTCATAATGCAATTCCACACACCGCCAAATCGAAGGGATTCGCGAGGTACAGAGAGGGGGGGGGGAGGCGGCGTTGGGACACTAGCGTTACCTTGAGGTCGAGGGGCTCGCCTGTGTGCTTGAAGTAGACCTTGACGAGGAGGAGCCCCTCGTCGTGCTTGCAGCGGACGGACTTGAGGAAACGGCCGCGGCTGATGACCTCGACAAGCAGATGTAACAGCGGCACCTAAATAGAAGTGGAGGGCGCGTGGAGCGGCAGTAGCGGCATGAGTGGAGGCGCGGGTGCTTGGAGCAGCAGCGATGGCGTGGGCGCTCGGAGTGGCAATGACAGTGTGGGTGCGCAAGAGGAGGAGGCGGTGGCGACCGGGCAAACGCAAATCGGGAGAGGAGGGGATGGGATGGGATGGTAGGAGGGAAAGAGAGGCGTCGGGGAGAGAGAGAGGAGAGGTGTTGGAGGCGATTAGTCGGCGGGGGGGAGGAAGAAGAGCAATTGCTTTGTGAGTGGGGAGGCGTGAGTCAAGTGGGAGGCAGGTTCCTCCCTGCGCTAGTTATCCGGTGTGAGATAATCTGAGCCATCGATTGATCGTGATCGGACGGATGCCGAAGAAAGTTGAAGGACGGACGACGGTAAACTTCTTCTTTTAAGTAGTAAAGATAATTTAGAGTTTACTCCCATCGTCCCAACCCCCCCCACCCCCACCAAATCCCCGCGCCAGCAGATCATCCCCCCACCGCGACTTGCAAGTCACTACCGCACCTCCCTGCATGCAACTGCCCGCATCATGAGGATGTCACCCCAACTCCCCCATTTCTTCTGTGGCAACTACTCCCAAGTCCCGAGTCCATCTCTCTCACCTCTCCTCTCTTCCACCTCACCCGCCTCCCTCGCCTCGCGCCGCCCCCTCGCCGCCGCAGCCCTCGCCCTCGCCCTTGCCGCCGTCGGAGCCACCGCTACGCCTTCCACTTCTTCCCCACATCCAAACCCTAGCCAACTCCCTCTCCCAGTTCACATCTCCCTCCTCCCTAATCTGCTGGCCCCTCTGATCTCCCTGCGGCCTGCACAATTAGGCCCCAACGATCTCAATCCCCAACCTCTCACAACCCCTAGAGGTAGCGTGGTGAGGATGACGAGATGAGAGCCTGGAGATGGCGGGGATGCCGACACGAAGGCGGTGTAGGGCGGTGGGAGCAGCGCACGACGCTCGTGGGGAATCCTGGAGGAACACCAGATGGGCAATGTGAGGCTGGAAAAGGAGATCGTGGTGGGTGAGGACGCTGCGAGGAGGGCGCAAGAGGAAGTCCAAGAGGACGGACGTCCAGATTTGGTCCTCTCCTGCTTGGATCTGATTGAATCTTTCCGGAGGTGGTGCTGATGCAAGGACGCCGGTGGGACTGTGGGAGGCAGCGAAGGGATGTGGAGGGCTCTGGCCGCCGGTGGGAGGTAGTGGTGAATGGCATGAGTAGGATGGCGAGAGGCTGCAGAGGAGTATGCTTCTGCTTAAACCCAATAAATGGATTTGTAAACCGACAGGTTAACAAGTTGGGTGAGAAGCTTACTACAGATGGTTAGTGATTTAGAGATAAAGGTCACCAGCATTCTCATGCCTCCAAATATAATTTTCACTTGTGGATGTCCTCCTATTTTTGGTTTGAAGAAATAATGTTATGTTACTATCTTGAGCTAACATATATCCTCTTTTGTTCGTTTCAGGCTTTCAGCATGGCAATATTTCTGCTATTCGTTCTCTTTCTTGTATATGATTTGTCAGGGTGCAAAGGTAGCTCTTTTTATATTGTACAGTGAACCCATTATGGAAATATTTGATGTGTGGTTGTATTATGAACTGTCAAGTGTTGAACAAGATTTCCAGGATAATGCCCTAACATTGAATTAAGCTTTGGGGTTAGATCATCCACTGTCCAGAAAGTTCAGTATGTCAATTATCAATGATCAAGTGAGGTTATATATCACTTTCAGCAAAATGGTAATGTATTGCCCCTATCACCACCAAATATCAATGAAAATGAAGCCATGAATCAGTGCATCACTGATTTGGCAATCACTTGGCAAATCCTGTAACGAACGATTTAAGTTTTGCACTTTCAGTTTGTTTTTTACAGATAATGATTTGGTATCTAATTGGAGAACCGAAAATGTTTACAAATTTGGTCAGGTTCTTGAATTAGAGGCGGAAGCTTATCCATTACTAGATGAGTTGACAACAAAAATTAGTACCCTTAACTTGGAACGTACCCGGTGCCTAAAGAGCAAGCTGGTTGCATTGACTAGGAGGGCCCAAAAGGTGAATGGACTGTTGTCATTGTACTTTTGTTTACTGCATTCATTACACAGTTTTTGCAATAATCGATCCATGTTTTCACCATTAAGGTTAGGGACGAGATAGAGCAGCTGATGGACGACAATGGTGATATGGCTGAAGTGTACCTCACAGAGAAGAAGAGGAGGATGGAAGCATCTTTGCTAGACGAACAGGCTCTTCTGGGAATTGGGAGTAATGTGTTTGGTCCATCTATCTCTGCTCCAGTTTCGTCACCCCCCACATGTCGGAGGCTTGAGAAGGAATTAAGTTTTGCCAGAAGTAGGCATGACAGCTTCAAGAGTTCTGGCAGTAATCAGACTCAATACAACATAGAAGAACTGGAAATGTTGTTGGAGGCTTACTTTGTGGTTATTGACAACACTCTCAGCAAATTAATTTCGGTATAAAGCCTGTATTGTATTTATGTTAGCCTCTTTTCTTTTTTCCTTTTAAGAACTACATCGGCTGACAATTTTGCTATTTGTATTCATTTTTCGGTGAAGGAGTACATTGATGACACAGAGGATTTCATCAACATCCAACTGGTATAGTCCCTAATTTCTTCCTCTATAATAAATTAAACTTGGTCATTACTTAGATGTGATTTCATCAACATCCAACTGGTATAGTCCCTAATTTCTTCCTCTATAATAAATTAAACTTGGTCATTACTTAGATGTCGATAACGAGTCAAGCTCACAACATGAATTCGACTATTTTTGCACTAAAGCAAGCAAATGATATGCCTCGGCCTTGTGTTATCAATGAGGTTGATACACGCTTCTCGATGGCACATTTACATAATCAATACTATGTCCATCCACTTTCACATACCTTTTAGCTTATTTTTAAACTCCACATACCTTTTAGTTGTTACAACACACAATCGAGTTGTATGACAACACATAAATAATTGTTTCTCTCCAAATGGAAGGTTAACTTAAAAATGTTAAATAGCGTTAGTAAGCAAGGTTGAATGCTTGTGTTTTAGATGACACCATGATAATATAGGTAAAATAGCTATGTAAATTTAAATATAAACTGTTGACAATAACATGAGTTACATAGTTCATTAGCTGAAGTAGTAGTAACATGTTTACTCACATGAGATTAATGCTGGGATAGATGAGGTAGTAAATTGACTATAAGCAGTCTCTTATGTCAGAAGCTTACAACAGGCTGTTGGAGCTATGGCTAACTGAGGCCTTCAACTAAAAAATCTTCCATGTCACTTTATGTGGGATCCGGATTTAGCTAATCCTCTATGAAGCTTTTGATTTTTTAACCCGTACTGGGAATTATTGGTTGTCCGAATGATTTCTTATGTATGCAGGAATACTGATTAGTTGGAGTTAATGTTGAACTTTCAGTCTTCATTGCTTCTAGCTGATTGTAATAGTTTCTTGAACTTTCAGTTTGATCTTCTTAATTGTTTCTAGTGATTGTATTAGTTCTGGTTGCAATCAATTGGACATTTTCTTAGCATTCATTCACCTTAGCAATAAGATAGTTTATGAGTTGACTGTTATATGCCATTTCAAATAAATTATTGCACTTTAATCAATATTTTTTTTTCTTAAGTGGAATTAGGCTCTAGATGTTTTCAGATATAAACCAATAAATAGTAGTTGCAGCTGAGTAAGGTTTGTGATGTTGAGCTTGAGCTATGCCAGGTTAAGCTCTACATCTGTTTATAAGAATATTGCAGTGCTATGAATGTTTGGCAAAAAAAAGTAGTTCCTTTGTAATGTAACATATTAACAAATAGTTGCGTACAGTCAAGATCAGGTTGAAGAAGGCATAAATGGATAGTAATGCTGATAATTCTTGTTAACAAGGTGTTCTTTAAGAAACTTTGAGGTTTTTCTTCCAAATTAGTTCATTATTGTTGATTTTCCATGCTACAAGTGGATTTCCCATGCTTGCCAAATATATGGACATTTTTTTTAACGCCCGGGATATTTTTCCCCTCCGGTCCACATTAAAGAAGAAGTCGTGCAAGGCACCCACAAGAGCCAGCGTTCGATCGTGGGTGGGCTGGGTGCCTCAAGCACCCCGTAGGCAGCTGAGCCCCCGTTCAGTCCTCCAAATATGGGTCGGAGGGGAAAAATATCCCGTGCGTAATAACAATAATAATAAAACTGCCCATATATTTGGCAAATATATGGACAGTTGTCTCCCATTTATTTGACTCGTTGGTTAGCTCATCTATGTAAGTTGGGAATATAAACATCACTGGAAATTTGTGTTTGTAGGTGGATGCAGCCCTTATAGCCACAGGAAGGGCAACATTCACCAAAGGACTTGGATTGGAAAATGTGAGTACTTGAAAGTTCAAACTGTGTGCTATTAGAACATATGCTATAGTATAATTGCAAGGGACCACATCCTAAATCATTTAAGCAGGTTTCACTCATCTAGATATTAGTATGGTTGGGTTGACAGAGTAAGTCAGGGTCTTAATTGTTATTCTTTTATAGGTCTGCCCTGTTCATGCATTCCTTCTTCACCTATACTTTTTTTAAAAATCATTAATTGATTTTTTTGTCTTTTCATTAATGTAACTAATTTGTTACATCCTTTTACTGCACTTGATATCTGTTCATTGGTTCTTAGAGGATGGAAAAGATGCGGTATTTATAATTTCCTAGATTGAATGTTTTTTAAAAAAATTGCAGCCACAAGCCAGGGAAAAGCTGATAAAGAAGGATTTGAGGTAAGTGTTGTTAAGACCAGCTTTAAGGCTAACATTAAAGCTTTGGCAGAAAACGAAGGAGATGGGCTTGCTAAGGTAATTCTATTTTCCCATTTCTTTCTTTTTTTATAGCTATTGTGTTGTCTCTTGTCTCCAAATTTTGCAATTGGGTATTGCAGTTTCTCATGGCTTGCATTCACTGACACACTTTAAATTTACCAATATATATTCTCTCTGCAGTTGATTTACAAGCCTGACATTGGAGAAATTCTTAGGGTTCACATTTTGGGTTTGCATGCTGCTGACCTCATCCACGAGGCATCAAACACCATTGCCTTAGGAACTCGTGTGCAAGTGAGTATAGTTGATAGTTTTTTTCTTAACTTATACCCGTCTTTGCGAGGTTCAGCAATTTAGCTTAAATTATCAGTTTAGCACATAATCATGTCCATCATGTAGGATATCAAGTTTGATGTTCATGCACACCCAACATTGTCTGAAGCGCTAGATGAACTCTTCAAAGCAGCCAAGGTACACATCGATGCTTTATTCCTTGTTGTGTTTAGAATTCTCGGGCCACAATTCTGACCAACTACAAGCTATGCTCTCTCTTTACAACAGGTTAATTCTCCACTATAATTTTGCATTTCCATTTTAGTGAAAGTGCTCAAGTGTATACCTAGGTCGCACCGACAATTCTACCAAGTAGCATGTGTGTGTGTGTGCTTGACACGTGTTGGACAACCACCACTTCTTTGGTGCATGTTAGTGCTAGTGTAGGATTAGGTATTTAATAACTGTCGGTCTTTTTATGAAAAGTTTGACGTCTTCCACTGACATGGTGCCACATGGCAATGATATGATAGTGAAGTTTCGATATATCATTATCAACAGAATCTTTGAAATTTTGGACCTGATGATTTGCATGTTATCTAGCATTTCAGCCAATTGCATGGTTGAAGACCAGGTCTTCAAATCACTTGAAAAACAAAAAGACCGGGCCCTTATTTGAGAAAAGTGTTATCTAAAATTGTGTGCCATAGGAAGCTTCCTCCTGAAAAATGTTAGCAATAGAAGGCCAAAAACTGTTGATTTTACTAAAACCAACAAAAAGAGTGAAATATAGGGTTCTGCGAACCTAGCAACTGTGATTATCAGACTATTAAACTGTTTGCTCGTATTTCTCCATTTCACTTCTATTCTTGAGCACATTGAGCTTTTCCTTTTTTACTATGCAACTGAATTTGTTCTTTTGCATGTGGGTAATTGAGCCACCTTTGGAAGTTGTCGTTCCTGCCAAGCGTACTTCATGTGTTAAAGATAAATATTATTTCTGTAAGATTTGGAGTTCCGTTGCAACGCACGGACACCCTACTAGTAGTATAACATCGATGAATATCACATTCATACATGCACTTAAGTAAAAGAGTACTTAATAATGCATAAGTAGCCCTAAATAAGCCTTAGGGAGAAGTTATTATATAACAGGCCGATATGCCGCCGAATCAAAAAGAGGAAACAACAGCAAAAGGCAAATAAACCAAAACAACATCCATGATCTACCATAGGCAATCGACTGGGATTACGACCTAGTTATCACCGTCGTCTTCATTTCCAAAGCTAGACGAATAGAAATGTCCATACACCAGTTCTTGAGTCTCGCAGTCTGAATCCACATATTTGAGCAACAATTAGTGCAAAGGTACTCAACAAGCCCTTACACCAAATGCAATTATATTGATGCGTGTCTTGCCAAAGGAGGGGTCTTATGTTATTTTAGCATAAAGCCAGTTTTAGCTCAAATACCGTAATTATTTTACATGCCTTTGACCTAGCCATTTCAACTTAAAACTAAAGTGACATTGTATAGGAAAGTTTTATCATAAAGCAAGATTCCATCCACCTATTACTACTCTTGAGGTTCCATCCACCTATCTCAAGATCACCGCTACAACCACTTTTACGTCAACATGCCCCCATCCCACATTTTATCAAAACTAACCAAGTGTGGCCTTCTTCACAATGCCCATAATCGGGAGCACGTCTATTTGAATAGATTATACACTCTGCAGAGGTTGGACAACTTTACCCACAAGATATGATCAACTAATAATGCTGGCCAGTGACACGCTTCCTTAGACGTGCGACGGAGATGGTCAAAACAAGGCTTTCCTGGTACCTAATCCCTGCACTTTTCCCGTCCGGTGGGTGAACCCATCAACATTGGGACAATGACCGTTACGGGGCACACCCAGAATACTCCCATCAGTGGCTACATTTTCAATGAGGAACCCGCCGCTTTGAGGGAAATCTGCATCCCTTATTGACGATAGAAATCCAACCTACGACTATGCATAGGAGTTATGTCGAAACTAAGCAAAGTACTTGGCCAGGTCGTGCCCATACTTGACTTGTGGTTGCACAATTATTAGTTCAGAAATACGGCACATGATTCGGTCCTTAATCAACTCAAGCGAGACAATCCACAAACCCAATTCTCGTGTAGCCATTGCACCAGTCTCATACCATCCACTCGCCTAAGTCTCAACCATTTTATAAAACATTTTCCCTGTTTCGAGTGGTAACCCATGTTAGACGTTACCATACTACGAATCATATTATGTCCCAATTGTTGTAATGGCAATGTTTGTGTCATAATCAAATTAACCACTAAGCATTCTAGGCATGACCATTATCCAAGTTTACTTAACCAAAGGCAACCTTATTATGATAATAAACATAGGGTGACAATGTAGTCATAACATCAATAATCAAGGAGGACAATAGTAGGTAACAATATGTGGAGTAACCATGCATCAAAATTTAACATGGCATTTCATAAATAATAATAAGCATGCAAGTAATACTTTAAAGCAAAGTAATTTGTATTTGAAAAGTCGGGTTAACATGATCAGTTGTAAGTACTTTCCTTGCTCAATAGTGGATATCACTTGGTCTTGATCAACAACGACGGTGGCGTCCGAAACGACAAAGTCTATAATTGCAAACATAACAAAATTCAAATAAACTCCCAAAAAAATGATTTTAGTACTACTGGAAAGGTTTTGAATTTATATGAATTTAGAAACAAAAACAAAGTTATTTGGATTTAAAACGAGAGAGAATGGGCTCTCCAAAGTTTGACTCGACAGGAAATTCCAGAAAAAGGGGAAATCCTGACAGGTGGGTCCGACCGGATTTTAATTTCTTTTGTCAATTATTTTATTTAAGAAAAATCCTCTGCACCTGACAAGTAGGGTCCAACCAGATTTTATTTTATTTTTCAAATATTTTATTTAAGAAAAAAAATCGGGAGGCTGACAGGAGGGGCCACGGTCCACATGGACTCGGTCCACCCGACGGTTCACAGGGCGAGGGGGCCACATGTCAGCGGCTTTGGTCTACGGACTAAGTCTACATATGGAGTTTTATGTGGTGGGGCCTGCATGTTGTATACTCAGACACTAAACTATCTCTTAATTAGATTTTCTAATTACTAAGGTCTCACATGTCATATTAACACTAACTATCGATTAAACAATAATTAATTACCAGTTAATCTAATCTCCTAGGTGGGGCACACACATCAACATCTCTGGTCATCTTCTACCTACGAGGAGGGAGGCCATTGCTAGCTCGGGCTGAGCTCGATGCCAGCGAGGAAGGCTCTGGTGTCCACCAGTGACCCCCAAAATGGGATACGGTGACCACGATGACTCTAACGGTTGCGACGGTGCAGCGAGAGACAATCAGAGGTGGCGACGCTACGGGAAGGATGGCGATAGTGCTACTGTAGGCGAGGACAACTGCTAATGGCAACTAGAAACTGCAAATTAAAGAGGGCATTGACATCTACTGGCTACAACTAAGCTAAAGGAGCTCCCAGCGCTCAAGATGAAGCAGTGTGTTGAGCTCTCCACAGCGGCGCAAGGCGGTGCTATGAGGTGGCGACACTGCGGTCATCTAGATGCGACATTGACTAGCCTACAATGTTTGAAAGATACTGGAACACAAGGGAACAGATAGACTCCCCCGGGGTCCAAGCGAGGAAGGAGATCAATGGTGGTGGCGAGGGTCGCGTGCTCTGGGCTGACGACGGTGATGAAAGTGCATTCTGACTGCACTAATGGTGTGTGGAAAGGAAGACAAAAACATACAATAGAAAGAGGAGGTCGAGATGGCCAAGATGTGCAAGACAACGGAGGGGGAGGCTCACCTCAACGGTTGGAATCGACAGCGAAGACGACAACCAGAGTTGGAGAAGGTGACCAGTGTAGCTCGAGTTCTCCTCCACCCGAGATAGAGAAGAAGGGAGAAATTGGGGGAAATGCAGAGGAGGAGTGGGCGAGCAAAGTGACACGCTCGACCAAGGCTTAAATAGAGAGGAGAAGGGGGAGACATGCGCGATGACATGGCTCGGCTCATGCATGAGATCTCGCGAGTGACACGCGTCAGCTGGACGTGTTCATGAGGTGACAAGGTCACGACAGGGTGCATTCGAGGTGGCAGGGTGATCTTTGGGGTGGTGTCGACCTTGTGCCTGACAGCAGCGTCGTCTGGCGCATAGCAGGCGGCGAAGTCTGGCGTGAGGGAGAACACAAACAGTGTCTCTCCCTCCGTGCTGATAGGTGGGGTCGGGGGCCCGCTCACTAGCGAGCGCGCGAGAGAGGAGAGGGAGTTGGGCTAGTGGCCACGGTGGCTGGGTAGGCTTGACTCGATCATGGGCCAACTGGGCCGCGGCGGGAGAGAATGAAAGGAGGGAGGGGCGACGGCGCGGGCCGATTGGGCTGGGCCACGGGGAAGATAGGGGGAAGGAAGAAAGAAGTGGTGGCTCGGTGGGTTTCGACCCGAAGGGGAGAGAGGGAAAGGAAAAAAAGGTTTAAAATTTTTATTTGCTTTGCAACTTTGATTTGAATTTAAATTTTGAAAAGATTTTGCAACAACTAGGTTTTAATTATTTTGGGTTTGCACACAAATAAATTTAAGTTTATGCAAATCCGACTTTTGAGGCAAGGAAATTGTTTTAAATTTTAAAATTGTGAGGCAAAGCTTTTGGACATTTGAAATGCAACCAAAGTTTTTGAAATTCATGAAAATCATGCATATTTATAATAGAGCCAAAATTTGGGCTGTTACAAAAGATGCATACGCGTGCGGACGCGAATGCGCCCCCTTTAGCACATGCCTAGATGGACCTAACTCCTATTCTTGAGAAAATCACACTTCCAATTTATCAGTTATTGTTCTCTTTATTGGATCTACACTTTTTTGCCCCATCTAAAGCTACCTCAGCTGGGCTTCTTATTCACTACAAGCTCACTCTTTGATTTCTCTCTTTCCTGGTGTTGAACTATTGTCATATGTTGGGAATCAGTTTAGTAACTTTGCCTTCATGAACCGTGAGTAATTACTAACATTAAAGGCTGGGAGAAAGGTGAAGGGATCTACTACGTAAACCAAGAAGCCATGCAAGCAAGAGATCATAGATCGTTATCACCAGACGCGCAGTGCAGCAGAAGGAGAGTTGGAGTAGCCTGATTCAACGTAGAGCGCGTCAATGTAGTGGTCGTACGTAGTCGATCGTCCAATGTTTCCGATGTCGATCGTCTCCTCCAGCAACCAATCGCTTTCCTTATGAAGTCGTGGATCATCTTAATCGCAACAACAACCGCAGTAGAGCCTCTACGGTATCAACATGTCCAGGGGTGGAACACCGTACGTCGGTGTGCTAGCACCAACTCGCATGGCAGGGCTCTCTCAAGAAGATGGTGGCTAGAGTTTCGGTGAAGCAACTCACGTCCTCACGTGTGTCTTATATTCCATCATCCTCCCAATAGCCTCAAGCATCTCCTTATATAGTGCCCTTGACGGATCCTGAACACGTTTGTTCCAACCTGTTAAGTGTGTGACTCGGAAACTCCTTTCCGATCATGAGTCGTTAGCAGCTCATAGCAGGACATAATGATTCCCGAATACATACAAATTATATCAGACAAACCTTAATGCAATATGATCTACGACTAGGTCCTTATCACTAACAACTAGCTCGTATCTCTATACGACCAACTCAAAATTAGTCTCGACCAGTTTATAACTCCTTACGACCAGGTTTTGACCACTTAGTGATCCTGTTCGACCAGCCTACGACTAGCTCGTATCTCCATACGACTAGTCCGTATCTGCTCAAACTGAATGACCTTCTCGTGTATTTTCTCCCTTTGGCTCATGATATCTTGTTGAACTCCAGGTGAGATATTATGTCATCCATGGACTATTCAATACTTTCTCGATCAAATGGCGGATAACTTTATGTGGTCGAACACTTCGGCCACTAGTGGCATGGCCATGCACTTTCTTTATCCGACCACATCGAGGTGCCCAAAGATATCTCTCTTGTTATGTTAGGAAGGGCAAATCCCATATCCGACCTGACACATTCTTCCGCATGTTTCATAGCATACCCGAAAGCTACATTTATAATTACCCAGTTACGGAGTAGCGTTTGGCAGCCCCTAAGTGTACTATTAGACATGTAGGAATCCATGCTGATCTCAGATCTACGGATTATACATTATCATTTTTTGAGACCAACCGATGACACATAAAATCATAACAATCTCAACAGTATCTCAAGGTGGGTCAATCCAACACCATATTCTCTAACATGTGTTCACATTATTGATTTGATATCCCTATATCCATGACTGGTGAAACATGGTCATCAATCAATACATATGCTAGTCGATAAGTTACTAGTGCTCTGACTAGTGACATCCGACCAAGGATACATTTAGAATGACATCATATAAATTAAAAGAGCTTCACCAACAAGTCACATACTTGATAATCTTTATAACCGATGATTCATTCAAGGAACAAAATAACATTTATTCAATAACTCATTAACATAGACGTGATACCATCATCTCTATGATTGCCTCTAGGGCACATCACCAACAAAAGGGCCTCCTCCCGCATCCATTGTCGGATCGCTTCGCACTCGGCTCAAGCCCGCCCGATTGGAGCTGGTGCGCTTGCTGGGAAGGGGCGGTCAAGATCGTGTGGAGTGCGGACGGACGCCATCCTTCGAGTGCAGCGCAGACCCTAATCCCGCGCCTCTCTCTCCTTCGATCTCTTCTCTCTCTCGCTCAGTCCGGTGCCGCCGCTTCTCCCCTTGCTGCTTCCTCTCCGCCTCCTATCCCCCCTTCTCCCTACACAGCCGCCCCTCTCCACTAGCGCCACCGGTCCTTACCTATTCTTCTCGTGTCACCCCTTCGGCCTTCCTCCCCCGCCGCCGCCGCTCTCTCCCTCCTCCACCCTCCCGCCCCTTCGATCTCCCTCCCTAACCACCACATCAATGTCGTCCCTTGCTCTTCCTCCCCCGCTGCCTCCTTGGTATCCCTCCCCCGTCGTTGCTACCCCCTCCCCCTTCCTCCCCCACCACTTCGTTCTACCTCCCTGACCGCCGCCTCAGTGTCTCCTCTCCCTTCCATCCCTCACCTTGCCCCCGCTTATTCCGTCGCTTCCTGTGCCACCGGCCGCCTTGCGTCATGTCACCTGCCCTCCGGCGTCCTCGCCACCTCCTCTCTACCCCACGCCTGCGCTCCCTCGTAAGCCACCGTTCCTCTCCTTCTCGCTCTCCAGAACTGTCGTTCCCACGCAGTCACTAAGCGTCCTTGGACTCCCCCTCGCAGCAGCAATGTCCTCGGCATCCAGCGACAAGACAGTAGCATAGTCTCACCCGCCCGACGACGACCCCTCCCATGTTCCAGGCCATGTATGCTGCTTTCCTCTATGCTACATCCTTCCTTATTCAAGGTACCTTTCCTTTAGATGCCGACTTTTGATTTCGATTACTGTCAAGAAAAAAAACGTCTTGCTCGGCACCTTCACAGTTTGGATGGAAGAATGGATGAACAAGCGAAGGTCTCTAGAACTATTAGGAATGAGTTTCGTTGATTTATCTTGATGTTAATCCTGAGCAGTGATACGATGACATGTTAGCTGATTCACACATGGGACCTTCTTAGGTTTGCGATTATTGTTTCGTTCCTTTTTCGACACCAAGTCTGATCAACACCTTCAGATATTTCTACACTATTCGTTATTAGATTATGTTTATGTTTCTGTAGTTCATCCAGGAAGGTGGATCAGGACGATGGGTTATTTGATTGTCTCCCTTTATGATAATCTCAGTCCAAAAATTATGAAAGATATGATTGCACTTTCCTTTTACTATTAGCTTGAATAATAGTCGGTTAGAAACTCTATGCCTTAGTGACAATTTTGTGTGCCCGAGAACACTTATAGGCTATCATCGTGTCTTATAAGTGTTTCTTGCAGCTTCACATGTCTTACCACATAGTTTACATTAGAGAAGTCCGCATGTCTTCCCTAGGTTGTTCCATTTTCGAATAATGCATGGTATGTATTTTTTATGAGCTGGAATTAGTTTATGAGCACTTGAAGAATCTAGACCTGCCATTATGAGTTAATAGAGTATTTTGGTGGTTAATGACAAATCTATATGTGAGACTAACACTTTTATTGATATACCTATTGTGTAGTCTTATTTGGATAAAAAGGTGAAAATCATGGAGGTATGCACTCGACATCATATTCTTATATCTTGGTGCATTCCTCGAATCCAAAATATAGGTTGAACTCCACTAAAAGTTTAACTTGAATATGTGCATATGTTTTCATTACACATTCGTGTATGCACACATTTAGGGGGGCTTCACTCTATGTTTTTGCAGTTTCATTAGTATTGATCCATATTTCTTTATCAACCTACATTGGGGATCTCTACTTTGAAACGTATCATTTGAGTATATAAAACTTGTGTAGTTCATATATACTCATATTGCTTTATATTCAATTATTTGCAATTGTGTTGTGGGACTAATGTGTGTGCTAAAATGTTTTTAAGGCTTAGTCCTAGAGTTTGAATGATGATATAAAAAGGTGATGCAAAGATGATAAAAGATCAACATGGCTCAAGACAAAGAAGTCATGCATTGCATTTCGAAAAGCTTCTGGAAGAATTTCAATGGAAATCGGTATGACCACATTTCGTAAGCGGTACTACCGATGTGCGGTAGTACCGGAGTTTATTTGGCAGACCTACTGCGTAGCGGTATGACTGCAAATCCTTTGGTAGAACTACCGCTAAATGTTCAGACCATCCGAATGCTTGGTCCGATCGGTTTCGGTATGACCACTTATCCTGAGCGGAACTACTGCAACCCGGTCTTTCTGATAATTAGTTGGCGGTACGTTTTTCTCAGATAGGGCCAATTTTGGACCTCACAGGAAAGCGGTCATACCGCCCTTGTGATTGGAAGTACCGGAGAGTGGAACTATCGCATGATCAACGGTGGTAGCACCACACATTTTTGCAACGGCTTGCTAAGAAGCATTTATTACAGGTATATCTTGGTAATTAATGTTAATCATTGTGGGACTAACATTTTCCATGAGTTAGATGAATAGGTTATGTTCCATAGTAATGGAGACTTTGGATGACATCATAAGTTGATCGTCATCAAGTCAAGGTTCAAGAAGAGGATGTATCATGTATTGATACATATCAAGATCTCGAAGAGGAGATGATCATGAGTTAATCATCAAGTCAAGAGAAGACCATGAATCTCACCTTCTCAAAGAAGACACTAGCTCTAAGGTGGATATAGGCATTACATGTAATTTACTAGATGATATGCTATGTATAGCTCCTAGCTCTTGCATTTCATCCAAGGTTAGTATATCCACCTCTTGTGATGATTTGCTTGATATGCCTTGTTGCTCCAAAATAGGTACTTCTATTTCCTCTATGCCTTGTGATACTAATCTTATAGAGGAGAACAAAGAGCTCAAGGTCCAAGTCACAAAATTAGAAATTGACTTGGAAAGAAGCTTCAAAGGGAAAGCCACTCTCGATGAGATATTGAGCAAGCAAAAATGCTTGCAAGATAAGAGTGGAATTGACTTTACTCCAAAGAAAAAGGAGAATAGTAAGAAAAGGCACAATGCAAGACACACGAAGAATATCAAGTGCCTTGGTTGCAACAAGAAGGGTCACTTTGCCTCGATGTGCCCAAACTAGTTAAATGACAAGCAATTGTTATCAAAGAAGAGACAAGCCAACAAAGAGCAAGTAAAAAAGACAAAAAGGGGAAGTGAAAGTCCAACTTGCTATAATTGCCAAAAAAAAAGGATATTTTAGTAAGGATTGTCCCAAAGGTATCACTCATAAGCCTATTATCTATAATAATCATTATTTGCTTAGGAAGGCTAGAGATGGTAGGGTGATTGCTAGATGTGTTAGTTCACCTAAGACTATTCTTAGATCTATTTGGGTGCCCAAATCTATTGTGACTAACATTCATAGACCCAACCGAGTTTGGATACTACAAAGTGCTTAAATGATAAATAGGTACTTGGAGAGGTATTGGAGGTTTGGCTCACACATGAAGGGGTGGATTCCACCATATGCAAGATTGGAGCCAAGCTTGAGGATGATCATCTCATATCAAGAACCAATGCTATCTTGATAACAAGTATTTACATTGAAGTATCTAGCCCCTATCTTGTATAGGTTGCATTGCATTCATGAAAATCCTTTATTAAAAAAAACAAATTGTGTGTTCTTGCTCTTGTCCAACAAATTCATTATTAAAATCTTGAGCAAGATGGTAGTGGCAAATTAAGGGGGAGTACTAAGTCATAATCATGTATATCACATTCCTAAGTGTGTCCAAATAAATTAAGTGCTATTAATATTTTTCAAAATTGAGCCTTTTAGCCAAAAGTCAAAAATTTCATAAATATTATTAATCTTTTGAAAATCGAGTTGTAAAATATACACAAATGCTTTTCAAAGGTTTACCAAAGGTTTTGGCTCAAGAAAAATCTATTTTAAGTGAAAAAGAGTTTCTAGCCAAAATCCAAAATTATAGTATCTTGTTTTTAACATAAACTAGTTTTTTTTTGTATAAAATCTATTCTGAAAGGAATTTGAAAACCATCCCTAAAGGAATATCCTAAAGTTGTCTATTTTAAACCTTTTTGGTATTCACAAGATTTCCAAAAGGCCAATCTAGCAAAAGTTATTTGATTTTGTAACTTACCAAAATACTAGTTTAACCTAAGTGGTCACTCTCTATCACTTAAGTGAGTTTTGCCATTTGAGCCAAATTTATTCACATAAATAGGTCCACAATGGTATTCATGACTCATACATGAAATTGGATGCTTTAAATTCCTTCATATGCTTAGTTTTGCTCAATTGAAGAAGTTTCATCAAAATAAGTTTCATTTGTGAAAACAAAAGCTTAATTCATAAAAACTATATTCTTAGATACTCTTTAGTCTCTTCAATGCATAATGATCCTGAATGATATTTATTTGAGTGCAAAACTGAGGATCATTTGTATATTTCTCCATTCCTAGATCTATCCCTGGAGTTCCAAAAAAATCGGAATTACCGGCTTTATTACAGCGGTACTACCGCTTTGCGGTACTACCGGCGTGTAAGTTGAGGAACTACTATTCTTCTGTGTCAATTGGTAAAGCAATCTCCAGAGTCTAAGTTGACGGAGTGGTCGGAGAAATCCTACGTGGTCGAAAACCAACGGATCACCGGTACTGTCGGCCATTGAAAGGTGGTACTTCTGCATATCGGTACTACCACCATTTGCACGTCGGTACTACCGATTTCTCTGATAAGACAGCATTTCATTCCATTCAATTTTAAACCTACTTTGGTTGCTTCCCTTGGTCAAGTTGATCCTTGTTATATTCGCTAGCTACCCTCAAGTACTTTCTTGACTCCATATGCCTTTTTGATCGCATTGTAATGTTTTTATCATAAAAATGGTATTATTTTTAAAAGTGGTAGCTTCTCTTGATCATCTTGACCTTGGCATAAGATTCATCTTTTCACATAATATCATCTTATTCCTTCAAAGTGGTATCTAATTTCATTCCTTGCCGATCATACTTCTTTTGACCAAGCTCAAGTACTCTTCGTGTACGAGTGGATTCTCTCTTTCCCTTTTCTCTTTGGATGCTTTTTTTGAGGATCTTTGCGAGAGCAGTTCAAGCACTTTGCAATTTCAATTCTTGTCGATGCATGTTTTCTACAAGAGATGTTTAAAGAATATCCTTCAAGTGTGATCCACATGTAGATATGTTTTGTGCTTAATATCAAAGAGGGAGAATTTGGTCGCAAATAATTGTAAAAGGAAAGAGGTTGAAGTCATCATGTGTTTTGGATGGATATATCCCAAAGAGATGACAAAGGAGAAGATGACAAGATGGAAAAAAAAATCCTTTGTGCGTCAAAGGAGAAGAAAGAAATGTCAAGAGGAACGTTTACGTAAGGGGGAATTTTATCTTTGTGAAAAACATATTAAATATTTTGGGCTTACTTAAAAATTGGGTAAAATATTAATATTGGGAAAGCTATTTTACCTATTTTTCCAAAAATAATTTAAGGATCTTGTGAATGCATGTTTTTCATTCTCATTTACTTCATTTGGTATTTTTAGAGTGTGATTGTCAATGATATGCAAGTTTATCCTTTTCAAATAGTCTCTTTGGTCAAAAGTCAAATATCTTGTTTAAAAGACCAAAATTTATGAAAAAACTAGATAAAAGTACTTAAATATGTATTTTAAATGTTTTTAAAAGATTTTGAAGTAAAAATTCCTATTTTAGAAACACAATAGTAATTTTGGTCTCAAAAGGATCTTGTATGATCTTGTTTTTGAATTAAATGACATATTTTCATAAACCAAAATCTATTGAGTTTTTGAAAAATTTGTCAATACCAAACTCGATGGGTTGGTCATTTCAAACATTTCTCTAGTTCAAAGTTTTTACAAAAAACCAACCGTTGAAAAGTTATATTCATTTAAAGTTCACCGAAAACTAGTTTTTACCCAAAATGACATATTCTTGCATATAGTGAGTTTCGCTATTTGAGCCAGATTTCTCTGTGTATGTTGACTTAAAATAGTATTTATAATTCATACAAAGCCAAGAAAGTGAAAAACTCCATGATATTCAAATTGGTTTGCATTTTGAACCTTTAATGCAAAATTATCATCTTTATGTGCCTGCAAAGCGCATTTTGCCTTATCTTTAAAAAACAAAAAACTCTTTTTAACAAAATTATTTTTGAGAAACATTGTAAGTAGTCCAAATTCAATATTTTAAAATTTTCAAAGCTTTTGGACTTTATTTGAAAAAGTTTTGTTTTTTCTTCACTTTAAGCAAAAATCATGCCTTCAAAGCTCAATTTGGCATATCTTTTGAATGGAGATTCCTTTTTCAAACATTCTTCTTGGAAAAGTTTCTCAGGAGTCCAAAGTTTGTTTCTGCAAAAATTTAAAGTATTTTTACTTGATTTGAAAAAGTTTTGACTTTTTCTCACTTTGATAAAATGCTGAAAAATTCAGACTTTTGCATGTTTTGAACTGATTTGTGATTTTTGTATATTCAAATGGGTTCATAATTTTAGGAAGATATAATTATGAAATTTTGTCCTCTATAGTTGATCTTCTATGCAAAATGTTCTTAGATTTATTGGATCCATTTTAACTAGTTTTTCAGCTATGTTTCGAAGCTCAAATGAAATATCAAAATATGAAAACCTGAAATTTCCAGTTTTTTTTAAACTTTGTGATTTTCATATCTTCAAAATGGTTGATATTTGGTTGAGCCTCCCAAAATTAAAATTGTGTGTATTTGCAAAGACTAGCTCCATGATTTATCTCGGATTTTTTGGAGCTTGCTTCCATACATTTTCAAATGCTTTAAGAAAATTTGTAGTTCAACATGACTTCCAATTTATGAAAATGAGCATGGTTTCCTCTTGAAAAATGTTTATTAGGGGGATTTAAAAAGTGTGTTTCCTTGAATGCATTCCAAAGACCATCTCTTTTAGTTAAACTCAAATATGACCTCATTTCACGTTGCTTTGCTCTTTTCGGCCATACAAAGGGAGTTTGTGACTTAAACTCTATGTTGGCTTAGATTTGTTTTGAATTTTTGGTGTCTAATGCCAAAAGGGGGAGAATATTTATATGATCAATATGTTTCCACATTTAGATGATTAATATATTCTATCCTGTTATTTCATGCATGTCTTGAGGAGGAGCATCTCATTCATACACATAGCCACCTATATGCATCATGTGCATAAGCTTGCCATTCTCATATGCATAATGCTTGAAACTTTAAATTGCTTAGTGACATGCATGGATATAGTTCAATAGTTTAAACTCTTATCTTATGATGATTTATATCCAAATGTTGTTATTGATAAAAGATTTGTCATCAATCACCAAAAAGCGGGAGATTGAAGAATCTAGACCCACCATTATGAGTTAATAGAGTATTTTGGTGATTAATGATAAATCTATATGTGAGACTACACTTTTATTGATATACCTATTGTGTAGTCTTATTTGGATAAAAGGTAAAAATCATGGAGGTATACACTCGACATCATATTCTTATATCTTGGTGCATTCCTCGGATGCAAAATATAGGTTGAACTCCACTAAAAGTTTAACTTGAATATGTGCATATGTTTTCATTACATATTCGTGTATGCACACATTTAGGGGGACTTCACTCTATATTTTGTGGTTTCATTAGTATTGATTCATATTTCTTTATCCACGTATATTGGGGATCTCTACTTTGAAACATATCCTTCGAGTATATAAAACTTGTGTAGTTCATATATACTCATATTGCTTTATATTCAATTATTTTCAATTGTGTTGTGGGACAAATGTGTGTGCAAAGATATTTTCAAGGCTTAGTCCCGGAGTTTGAATGATGACATGAAAAGGAAATGCAAAGATGATAAAAGATCAACATGGATCAAGACAAAGGAGTCATGCATTGCATTTCGAAAAGCTTCTAGAAGAATTTCAGTGGAAATCGGTATGACCGTATTTGGAAAGCAGTACTACCGATGTGCGGTAGTACTGGAGTTTATTTGGCGAAACTACCGCGTAGCGTTATGACCGCAAATCCTGTGGTGGAACTACCGCTGAACATTCGGACCGACCGAATGCTTTGTCCGATCGTGCGGTCCGATCGGTTCCGGTATGACCGCTTATCCTGAGCGGAACTACCGCAACCCGGTCTTCCCGATAATTAGTTGACGGTACGTTTTTCTCAGTCAGGGCCAGTTTTGGACCTCAAAGGAAAGCAGTCGTACCGCTCTTGTGATCGGAAGTACCAGAGAGCGGAAGTACCGCATGATCAATGGCGGTAGTACCGCACCTTTCTGCAATGGCTTGCTAAGAAGCATTTATTACAGGTATATCTTCATAATTAATGTTAATCATTATGGGACAAACATTTTCCATGAGTTGGATGAATAGGTTATGTTCCATGGTAATGGAGACTTTGGATGACATCATAAGTTGATCGTAATCAAGCCAAGGTTCAAGAAGAGGATGCATCATGTGTTGATGCATATCAAGATCTCGAAGAGAAGATGATCATGAGTTGACCATCAAGTCAAGAGAAGACCCATTATGTGTTGATGGAGGTCACGTGAAGGATGCATCATGGGTTGATGCGTATTAATACAATGACCCGAACTTGAAGTGAAGATGTGTGTCATCAAACTTCAAGAGGATGCTCAAGACAAAGGTATGACTAGCTAGGGCTAAGGATGTGTTCCTAGTCTTTTACCGGTCTTGGTGTTTGGTTGGAAGACCGGATTGCTAGTATACGTTGCCGTACTATTAAGAGCAGTCTTCTCTAGTAGCTTGAGTCTCATCATGTGTTGATAGCTCAATCTTGCTTGCTCTAGCTCTCCGTGGCATGATACTATTATTTGTGAATGTGTTTTGCAAATAGTTGAGGCTCATGCATTTAATCCTTATAGCATGTGACTATACTTTGCAAATGTGTTTTGCAAATGGTTGAAGTCTATGTATGTACTCCTTGTGGCATGATCTAAGTTTGCAAATGTATTTTTCAAATTATTGGGATTCAAGCATTTTCCTTTGGCATGGTCTAAGATTGCTCGTTGCTATTTCTTTGGACTTAGACTATGGTAGTGACTCTTTGGAGTTGTGCTTTCGATTTGATCAAATGTGTTTGAGTCAATCAAATAGGTGGGTTGTGTAGCCCGCTGAATAAGCTTTTCCATAGAGCCCAAGATCACTCCATTCCGATATCGGTGTCAAAAGTTATGATATTTTTACCGAGTGTCGTCTGTACTAAAATTGTACTACGGTAATACCATCCGATAAGAGAGGTACTACCATAAAATAGTAGTACCGGCCTTTGTACTACGGTACTACCGCACTAAAAACTTTAACGGCTGGTTTTTGAGCATCTAATGCACCCGTTCCGACCGTTGAATAGTAAAAATGGTAGTACCAGGGTTTGTACGGCGGTACTACCGCAAATCCTGATTTTTAGAGATTTTTGCTCCCAACGGCTAGTTTTTATGTGTGGGCTATAAATACCTACATTGGCTGGTTGAGAGACAATCTTTGGCAACCCATTTCACTCACTTGAGCTAGTGTGAGCTTCTCCTCTCACTTGTGCAAGTGTTGCACCTTGTGAGCAAGGAGAGAGGTCTTTAGTTGCATGTGTTACATCTAGAGGTGGATTTCGTATCCAATTAAGCTTGTGCATTCGTTCCACGTGGTGAGAGTCAAGCAAGGGGCTTGACTTATTACTCTTGGTGTTTGCCGACACCTAGACGATATGGAGGCGTCGTGTCCGGTGATCTCTTCAAAGAAGATTGTGAAGAGGCTCGACGTGTTGTGAAGGTTGGAGCTCACCTACCCGGAGCGGGAAAGAGCTACCACTAGTGGAATTAAGGTGTTTGGCTTAATTCGTGGAGCCAATCCAATTAGTTTGGGCTTACCTCAACATGGATTAGGGGAGACCGACAAGTCTCCAAACACCACGGTAAAACATCCTTGTGTCATTGTGGTTTGCTCTCTTGTGATTTACTTTGTGCAATTTACATTTCTAGAATTAAATTGCTTACATGTCATCGTACGATTTCTATCATTATCAATAGTCTTATATTGTTGGTGCACTTAGTCAAGGCTAGTTGATTTAGGTTTTAATTGAGCAAAACCGAATTGATTTACATTTCCACACAAAACTCAGTTTTAGCCAAATGATTTTAAAAACCGCCTATTCACCCCTCCTCTAGTCGGCCTCCTGGATCTTACAGCACTAACATCAGAGAAATCTGAGCGCAAATCATTTTTTAGTACTCACATCATTCTACTACATAATATGTATTTTTTAGTTCTGATTTGCTATTTTGTTTGCATTTTTCCCTTGAAGTACCAGCTCCTCAGGTCTGCGATGACACTATATGTTCTTAAAATTTGTGTTGATCAGTCAGTTAGATTCAGCTACAAGTGTGTTTAAGTTTTGTTATCTTCATTCTATATTTTTAGTTGTTCTTATTAGGGACGTTTTAATATTTGTAGGAATTAAAAAATATATATCCACAGTTCCTAGAACGTGAAACTAGAGCATAAAACTAACAAGTTTTGTTACCCTAGATAGAGATTGAACGTTACTAAATCCTATCCTCTTTTAGTATAGGAAGACAACCAGAAATGCAGAACTTTTGAACCTCACTTCTTTTATCTTACATTTCTTTTCTCCATGGACAGCTATCACTTTTGATGACCAAAGAGCGCTGGCACTGTTTTTCACTTCCCAAATTTCTTATTCCATGGAAAGGAGGTCTACTCTATCATGCAGCTTGTTTTCAATAATATTGTATTCTTTGTGTCTCCCTGTCCCAAGGATTAAGATTTTGTAGTCTCAAATCACGTGTCTTACCACATAGCTTACATCAAAGAAGTCTACATATCTTCCCTAGGTTGTTCCGTTTTTGGATAATGCATAGTATGTATTTTTTATGAGCTGCAATGAGTCTATGAGCACTGACATCAGAGAAATCCAAGTGCAGATCAATTTGTCAGCACTGGCATCATTCTACTGCATAATATGTTTTTTATTAATTCTAATTTGGTATTTTGTTTGCATTTTTACCTTGAAATACCAGTTCCTCAGGTTTGCACTGCCACTATATGTTCTTCAAACTTGCACTAATCGGTTAGATTAAGCTACAAGTGTATTTGATTGTTGCCATCTGCATTCTATATTTTTGGCTGTTCTTATTAGGGATGCTTTTATATTTGTAGACATAAAAAGATATACATCAACGGTTCCTAAAACATGAAACTACAGCATACAACTAGCATGTTTTGCTACCCTAGCTTTCAATAATACTCTATTCTTTGTGTCTCCCTGTCCCAAATATTAAGATTTTGTAATCTTAGAGACATTCCTTTAACCAATCATGGGTCCATAATTTATAGCAGATACGGTGCACGTGTTAAGTTTTGTTCATTTTATTAGTAAGTGCGTACCTCTTTCCCTGTTCCGCTACTCTACTTTTGCATAGTGCTTAGGCTCCCTCGATTCCTTTTAAATTTTTCGTCCTAAAATGTTGTTGGCCAGAATTACCCTACCGGAGATTGATACCCTATCTAAAAAATATGTGTACGCTGGTAGTACAATGTGTCGTGCTAGTGTGAAAACGTAGACATAATGTTGCCTGGTTGATCCTGCCACCTTCATGATAAAATCTTGGATAAATACTCCTTTACTAATCTTTGCCAAGCCATTTATATGTTATCTCTACAGGTCCTATAGAGTTGTGCGCTTATTTGTTGCGAATTGGAATTTAGCGCCGTGTTTTTGTGTTTGGTATGCATTACTATTTTTTCACTGAGATCTCCTATGATAAAAACCTACCATTGTTGTACAACAACCATATATTAATACAGATAGTCTATGCATGTAGGATTCAATCAGAATTACTATTGCTGCCCAACTAATTATGTTTCATGTGCATAGGCCTTTTGTTTTTTTTTTACAATTTGTTTTTGGCCTTTACTGAAATTCTTCTCATGGTGATAATTTTTTTCTCATGGTATAGTAATGGTGCTTCAGGATAGCAGAAGAGGTAACTACTACCCGACGTGTCATAGGCAGGTGAATTATTATTTCCTGACCCTGCTTTTCCTCTTTAACGAAGTATTGTTGTTTCCTCCTTTTTTTAACGGTAGATATTGTTATTTCCTCACCTTGCTTTTTTTTTTAAAAAAAATACTCTGATCTCCTAGCGATTTTATTTTGTTTGTTAACCTCTGTACAACTGTAAACATAATAATTACATTGAGAATTACAAAAACAAGGAAACTATTATATGTTGCATGTAGCTGTAGATGTACCTCTTCTATTCCCAAATAACAGTTAGTGCAGAAGGTCCAGCGCATTTTGGTATTGCCAATTTGTTCTAAAAAAGCTTATCCCCAACTTACTAATTTTCTCTGAAGAGGGTTATCCTCCACTAGCTATGCGTTTATTTAAATTGGTTCTAATGATTTATGCACCGCCTATGGCACAGTTGATCTTTGAATGAGGTTTTTTTTCCTAAAAATATCGTCAAACAAGGATATGATTAATCCAATTGTAAAGACAACGTTTCCACTATTTCTAACTTTGTATAAGCAGATGAAATAGTTTTTTTCCTACTTAGAGTTTGCACAAAAAAGTTTAGGCTGACTGTTATCAGCATCTGTTAGTCTTTATAGTTCTATATTTGTTTATAAGTGAGCCAGTCGTATAGATATTATTAGTTGACGATAATGCTGCCTCTACCATCCATATCCTTATACGTAAACTAGTTGTGAAGACAACGTTTCTACTATTTCTAACTTTGTATAAGCAGATGAAATAGTTTTTTTTCCCTACTTAGTTTGCACAGAAAAGTTTAGGTTGACTGTTATCAGCATCTATTATTCTTTATAGTTCTATATTTGTTTATAAGCGAGCCAATCGTATAGGTATTATTAGTTGACGATAATGCTACCTCTACCATCCATATCCTTATACGTAAATCATGTGTTTATTAAAGAGGAGCTTCAAGATGAACTTAGTTTGAGCTTTAAAAAAAATGGTTGGATTACCACTCTAGGAAGACATTGCTTATTTTTTTTCCAGATTTGTTGCTCTATTGCCTATGAATCCTTCATATATTCTCTAATTTTTTTTTTGCCTCATAGGTGTTTTGTATATTTACTATCAGTGGGATGTATTTTTCTCTTCTATTATACTGATTGGCTGACGGGATCAAGCTACAGCTCCTCTCGGTTTTGTTTTTAGTCCATCGATGGTTAATTTGCTCTGCTTTTCTTATTTAGCGTCATCTATAGATTCCCTTTTCCATACCCTGAATAGCTATGCCCTACAGTTTGTTCAGGCCAAGAGTTACTGCATCATCATATATCCTCTATCCATAGCTGTGTGCTGCATGTTATGTGTCTTTATTTCGATCATGTAGTTTCCTGATGATCTTGCTTTAGGCTTTGATCTCCGCTACTAGAATTTCTGTGTTAGTATGTTATCGTTCTAGATAATTTAATGTTTTCGCTATCGCTGGTCCTATACACTTATCATGTTATTCCCTTTTATATAAGTTACAAGATGTTCATCCTCAAACAAAGCCACCCTTAGCGATGAGGCTACATTACGCCTCTGATTTTGCCCTGTATTCAGCCTAATCATCTCGCATGATTTATTTTATTTGGTTGCTACGTAACTTTCTGTCTGATTACAACATATTTTTTAGGTTTCCACTAGCTGCTGTTTATGAAGAACTTAAACACACAGTTATATCATGATCTACCTATGCTTATTTGTTGTTGAAAAAAGAGGAAATGCTTAGTTGTTTACATTTTTCCCTATAAATTTGTCAGTTTGCTAGGTGCAAATACAATTCGTGTTCCCGGCACTACTCTCATGAGTCAAAAAAAAACAACTTTACTGTCACCGTAAGCCATAACTCAAACATCACTCATATAAATTCTATCTGTGCAAAAAAAAATGTTTTTCCCCGCTCAATTTGTATCGGTCCTGCAAAAAAATAAAAGTAACGAAGCCGCGATTATAAACAAAATATCTATATAAGGACCTTGCCACCCACAGAAAATAGCACCATATCATCTTCTTATTTGTCGCTACGGTGAAGTTTACAATAACTGATGTGACCCACGGAAAAAATGTTGGCCGGTTAACGGTAAAAACATAAGGGAATTGCTAAAAAACAGTCGCATATTTTTTTGAGGGAAAACAGTCAAATTTCTGACATTACGATTTTGTTTGGAGATTCGTGCTTCGGTGGGATGAGCTTGGGTTAGGATTGGGTTGGGGATGGAAATAGTTAGTATAGGATGGGGGTGATATCTAGGGCATTGGATCTCCATCTAATGGCTAAAAAATTTGACTGTTTTTCAAAAGAAAAACAGTCACATGTTGTATAGACACTCCCAAAACATAAATCTAAGGGCGCGCCTTTTTGGGGTTCCTAAATCCATTCGACTCTTTTTCTTTGGCGGGGTAGTTTCATTTTACCTTCATATATATCAAATGTTGAAAAACTCACATTTCAATAAAAAATCAAACTATGTCTGGTTTTCGGCAAACAAGGTTGCTGAGAATGAACTGGAATCGCATCCTCTGCCATTGCCAGGCAGAGGAGCACAATACCGTGACATTAGGTGTCAGGACCCCGGGTATGCAACCCCAGGACCCTCTGTGTATTCTGAACTAGTCCCATAATCAGTAGCTAGCTCACACAGTTGCAACATTGGTGTAATCATAACCACACAACCAAACCAAAGATGAAGCAGACAAATTAATAATATTAAGTAAAAGGGACCTTATGGTGAAGTCTTACAACGGTTGCCACACAGGGCTAAAGAAAACAGAGTAAACTTGCAGCGGAGAACAAAACATCTGGTGGAGGTCACCCAATATGCCCACCGGCAATCGAGTGAAGGACACGACCTAATTCGCATAGTCTTCAAAGAAGTCTTCCTCAGAGAACTCGCCGCTTCTGTGTTCTTCTTCGATGATCGATTAACTGTATAAGCCGTGAGTACTTTGAATGTACTCAGCAAGTTGCAGAGAAATATATGCAAGTAATATTTATGCAAGGTTTGACAATGATAGCTTTATGGCTATTTTGCAGAAAGCAATATTTGACAGTAAATACAGTAAGTAGATTGCAAGGCACAATTTAAAAGATTAATACATAAGTAAACAATTTTTTTTGAAACAACTAGTGAACACCCTGTTCACTTTCCAACCATCAACCATCTACAAGATTCAACCAAACCATTCCACCATTTTTGACAAAAGTTCTACCCCTTGCGTGAAATCACCAGGCATGTCCATAACCGGGGACACGACTATTCGAATAGTTTTACGCTCTGCAGAGGTTGTACAGCTTGACCCACAAGACATGAATTCTCTAGTTTGTTCGGCATATATCTATGCCACCGCTCACTACCTCAGGCAAGCAGTCTAGAACACGTGATAAGGCTTTTACAAAGTCCTATTTTGACTCGCCTGCTTAAGCTAAGGTTTCGCCTATCCGCCCCCTCTTGCGCCGTTCCCAACCAAAACAGAACCGAACCAAGACATTGCTAATTAGTCAGCCAGGTCTATCCCAATCTAGACATATGGTTGTACGGTTGAGGCCCAGCTCAATGGTTCAAGGTTAAGTCCTTAGTTGGTTGCTCAGATGAGACGTTTCCACATTCCAAGTGTGCGTTACGGCACCCACCTTTTACCACCACCCACTCGTCCAAGCATAAATCATTTTCGTTCAACCTGGCCAAATGACCACCCTAGTCATGGCACAACATCTTTTATCAATAGTGGCTCTGCCACGATTCCATAATTTCCTTTAGTTAAATTCATCATGTTGGGTTCAACCCAGCTAGAGGACCACCCTAGTCCTGGCACCACAAATTTTAGTTAAGGTGACAACAAATGTCGTGGTCTCACACAGGACCACACTTCATTTTAATCAGCAACACTGGCTGCTACTACACAAGCCACGTACCGGTGTGCTGGGGGTAAACCAATATTGAATGATTCATGATGAGACCGACGTCTACCCAAGCATGGCTAAGCAAACACGATACCCCTGTTGGTATTTCAATAATGTCCAACTAAAATTAACCATCCTAAGGTGTCCAAGGATTTATATCATTCAAGGATACATGTCGCTCACAATTTATCAAGGAGGTATAATAGCAATTAGGTAATTAACTAATCCCGAAACCATTTATTATAAAATTAGCAATGCATGTTTATATCAAACAATATACTTTTATAAAGATGGGTTCAATATGATCAAAGGTCTACGACTTGCCTTCATTGAAGAGTAGAGGTGCTTCGGTCGTCGGGTCTGCGAAATCTTCTGAAACGCCGGAATCTACACGTGCAAACAAAGCTAAATAAATAAAACAACTCCAAATAAATACCAAATAAATACTAATAGGAAGACAAGGAATTTAGATGAATTTAGAAATTTGAATCACTCGAATCGGAGTTCGAATGAGGAAGTTATGGCCAAAAGAAGTTGGAAAATCACATAAAATGATGAAATAGAGATTTTCCTGATTTTTTAGAATTATTTTCCTAAAGGAAAATCAAAGAAATTCCACTCGGGCTGACTGGGCAGCCACGTCGATGGAGGGTGACGCCTTGCACCGAGGTGGCGCCACGATGGCGACCACGTGGCTTGCCACACCGGACCCGGCATGGCCTTCGGCCAGGGTTGTTGTGATGACGGCGACGCGCACGGTTTACGCATGAGGCACCAAATGGAAGAGGAGCTCACGAGGATCTTGATCTGTGGCCGAGGACACGGCGGCACGGGAGGTCGGCGGCGAAGGCGAAGAGCGTGGGCGGCTCGGCAGCGACAGTGACGGTTCCGTGGGGCTCCGTGAAGGAGAGTCGCGCAAGACCAAAGCCTCGGCTTTAGCGATGCTTGCGTTATGGGGGTTAGCGGTGGCGGAGGAGACTCGACGGCGGTGGTGGGTGCGGCGGAAGCTTCACGGCCGACGGCGATTTAAAACTCCAATCGCAACGAGCTCGGAGGAGAGAGGAAGAGAGTGAGAAGAGAGAGGAGGCGAGCGGTCCCGTGCTCGCTTATAGGCAACGTGCGGAGGAGGAGAGGAGAGCTCGCCGTCTTGGCTTTAATGGCGGCAGCGAGGAGCGATAGGATCCGCAGAGGGGGCAAAGGGGAGGAACGCACGGGCGGGCGGAGGGGGTGGCCAAGCGCGACCGCTGGAGGGACCGGTGACTAGGGCGCGAGGAAATGCGGCTCGCTGGGATTCATGGCGGAGCGACCGGCGCAGGTCAAGGGAGGTAGGGACGACCGGTCGGTGACAAAGGGCCACACGCCAATGAGCAAGCGAGCAGCAGTGAGACGACAGAACGCGAGCCGTCTGATCGACGGACGCGGTCGGGCGTGAGGGCTAACGGCGCGGAGCGGGCTTGGAGGAGGGGGTCATGGGAAAAAGGGATGGGCCAAGAGAGATTCGGCCCAAGAGGCTAGGGGGAATTTTCAAGGATTTCGATTTTAGAAAATACCAGAAAAGCAAAAGTATTTTTAGAAAATAGCTTAAGCCGTCCAAAAATTCTAGGAAAATTCACAGAAATCCCTTGAATTATTTAGAACTTAGTAAAAATATTTTTAGCTTAACTATTGCTTTTAGTTTTTGCAATTAATTATTTTTAACTTAGGGCAAAAGGAAAAACCAAATTAAAATCCAACAAAACTCAACTTAAACCAACTTTAATTAGTTCAAGTTTTAATTAAGTCAAATTAAACTGCTTTTAAAATTCTAAATTACAAGTTAAGCTTTGGCAATTTAATAAAATCAAATGGTTAACTTTTAAAGCTTTCAAAATATTCAAAAACTCAGGAAAATAGGGATGTTACATTAGGACAATCTCAGTCATCCGATTCAGGAAGAACAGGTTGGATCAACTTCTACAGTGTTTGCTATAGTATTGCTACATTGTTTACTATATATAGTGCAAGATGAATTTGACACGTTCTTTTCTGATCCAATGGTCTACGACGACAATGGCACCACGTCATTGTTGCTTAACGTGAGAGGATTTGTTTCCTCCTGGACCCATCCTCTTCGTCAGCATAGTGCGGCCGCCTCTCCAGACGCCAGTAGGGGCCAATTTGCACAATGTCACATGCCAAGCGTGCGGGGCAGCAGGGTCATGACATAGGATATGGCGGAGCTCAGCCAAGCGCGCGGTAATACATATCTTTCTTCCATAGCAACACTACACAGGTAATTAACTAGCATGCACAAAATTGTAATAGTGGTTCAACATGTATATTACCTAGCTAGGCTTTGTTCCTGTGTACATGTATTTCACCCTAATCGTTTTATATGTTAGCTCACAACAATGAACTAGCCTTTCTACTGGTTATAAGGTAAGGAGATTTACTTTTTTATTCCAGAAATAGTAACCCTGCTAAATAAATTTGCTCCACTGAAAAGTCCAGACATCTAGAATGCACGTTTGTTTGTTCTTCTCCAACCTTTCATGTTATCTCAGATATTTTGACACTGAAAATGATTCTTCTCACGTTTGTTCAAAACCATTATTTAGCTGGCACAACATGAACCTCGCATGAATTTCGTATTCAACATGAACTTTTACATGCACAAGCAACGAAGAACGTATGCATACCGCCGATTTTTATGGTCAAAAACTCCTTCCTCACCTAAGATATCCGAAGGAGAAAGATAACGGCCAATTTGCGTAGTAACACTACAACGATCTCATAAACTGAAAAACAACATATGATCCACCTGTCATCCTCTTACAGTAAATATTATTTTCCAATACATACATCTTTACCGTGTTATCGAACAAATTTTCCCAAGAGATAAAAAATCTTCCTCCCAAGTCCAAAAGATTCCCAAATGTTCTCTTTCATAGAACAGGAGTCGTCCCCATTGCTAGAAATATCTCCCTAAGGCAGACGACGTGGAGCACAGCGATTGGCTAAGAGGTGATAAGAAGCGAGTGCACGTAAAGCTTTGCCTTCGTCTCAAGCTTTCCCTTCCGAGACGAAGCTGCATATAAAGCCTCGGCGCTTCAATGCAAGGCCTTGTCAGACACAGCACAAGCACAAGCAAAGCCACACCATATCGCAGAGAAGAATCGTATCAAGCTCCCGATGGCGTCTACGCTAACCAACGTGAGCCTCTCTACCCCCGCGACCTTCGTGGCCACCACGGGCGACCTCGCGAGGCCGCAGGTCGCCCGCGTCACGTTCCGGGCGACGAACCGCCGCGCCCGCGGCGCCGTCGCCATGGCGAGCGGGCCGTCCACGCCGCCGGACATCTCGGAGAAGATGTCGGAGAGCATCAAGCAGGCGGAGGAGGCGTGCGCGGACGACAAGGCCGGCGGGGAGTGCGCGGCGGCGTGGGACGAGGTGGAGGAGCTCAGCGCCGCGGCGAGCCACGCCCGCGAGAAGCTCAAGGAGTCCGACCCGCTGGAGAACTACTGCAAGGAGAACCCCGAGACCGACGAGTGCCGCACCTACGACAGCTGAAGACGGAGACGACAGAGGGGGCTCATGGTATTTAAGTTAGTACTTGAAGGGGGAAAGTGAAAAAGGTTTTATACCTGGATGAATGAATTAATTGGCATGGAACTTTTGTGTGTTTTCCTACCAGTATTACTGTTCATTAATTAATACTAGTTGTGTGTACATACCAAACATCTTATGAATGTAATAATTTATCAATTAAATTAGATATAATATATATCAATTTGTCAAGACGCACGGAGCAGAACAGAAGAGCGGAGGTGGAGATGAGGGCAGAGAGGAGGAAGCAGACGGTGTCATAAGCGATACTGGGAGAGGAGGAGTAGGGAACTTTTGTGTGTTTTCCTACCTGTATTACTGTTCATTAATTATTGTATGTGTCGGTATAAAGGGAAAATAAACCATCAAGTTTTCCATCAGGAACCACGTGGAATATTTATAAATGTCCAATTCATGCTTGAATAAATCCACTGCAATTCAATAAACCATCTAATGAGCCATTTTTTCTCTCAATAAAATAAAATAAAATCTAATGAACCATTTTTAGAGTGAGAACAGCTAAGTTAGCGTGTCATCTAAAAGCTCAACCACATGTCACAACGATCAAATCCTAAAAATTAAAATAAAACACCAACATGAATAACATACCTAACATTAGTTTATGGGAATCAATCTCTGTCTGTCGGTTAAAAAAACGAGGTTAAAGAACAAGCATAGAGAGAAACTAAAGAACAAGGTTTGACACAAAATAAAGAGACGCTAGCTTAGCTGTTCTCACTCTAAAAATGGCTCATTAGATGGTTTATTGAATTGTAGTGGATTTATTCTAGCTTAGATGGTTTATTGAATTGTAGTGGATTTATTCTAGCATGAATTGGACATTTATAAAGCCGGCCCGCCTGGCCTAACAAATCGGCTGCTTAATGGACTGGCAAAATATTTGGGAAATTTAGCCCTTCGCCGAACCGGGCCTCCTTAAAAATACTGGAGATGCGGAGTGCAACCCGTCAATTCAACCCGTTTTTCTGCGTCTACGCCGTCCTCCTCCAAAGCCCTAAGGATCTAAATCTGGAGTTTGGAACCTAGTAATTTCCCATGAAACGGTCTAATTCGCGTATGAATTAGAAAAAAAAATAGCATTTTAAACGCGACCTAAAATTATATTTGTATACGAAATCTAACAAAAAGACTCGGATAAAAATAAAATAAAATTAGTAATTTGATTTTGATACTAATTCGAATAATTATAATTCGAAATAAAAATTAAACAATAATTGACAGCTAGATTTGTATACCAAATACAACAAAAAAAAACTAAAATCCGGAATAAGAATAAAATAAAATTAGCAATTTGATTACAATACGAATTCCAAAGTAAAATCCCTAAATAACTGTAATTCAGAATAAAAATTAAGGAAAATTAGCAATTGAATTCGAATATAAATTCCAAGAAAAAAGAACTAAAACTCCGAATAAATAATAAAAGAAAATTTGCAAATTGATTTTCATACGAATTCCAAAGTAAAATCCCTAAATAACTAAAATTTGGGATAAATTAAATAAATTTAGCAAATTGATTTGTATATGAACTCCAATAAAAATAACTGAAATATTGAATAAAAATAAAAGTTATAACAAGGATGACACGAATGGTGTCGGAGGAGACACAAAAGAAGCCACTATGTTCGCTCTCAAGGTCACATGTTTCTATTGTTGCTTCCTATGGAAGAAAAATAAAAAAATGACTGAAATTTTGATTGAAAAATATAAATTATAACGAAGATAGCACGAATGGTGTTGGAGGACACCACGAAAGATTGCAATGGCTTCGATCTGTCCTGCAAGAAGACATTGATCCACGGGGAAGGAAAAAGTCGAGGCGGCGACGACGAATATGAGGACAATGTCGTACTACTCACTGGAGCCATTGAAGAGAAAGTACAGTGTTGAAGGAGCGAAGGGCCACGATGACAAGTGGTAAGCGTGGACATTGTTGAAGAAGTTAGTGGCCAAAGAAACTCAATGATAGGGATGACCAGACAGAGAGGAGATGAAGTTTTGTATTGAAGACGGGCTATAGACGATATGGGGCCATCGGGTAGTTAGGAGCGTGCCATCACTGGTGAGGGGCACGTCGTCGCCGGCAATAGCGAAATGATTCTCCATATCGTTAAACAACGACTAAAGAAGACATGCTTATATTAGTGAAGATAGGAGGTCACCACGGTTAGCGAGTAAGTCACAATGTTGATTTGGCCAACGTCGAAGAAGAGGAGCGATCGACACGAGAGAAAATGATTCGAGCATGTGTAACATCATGCATGCGTATGTACATGCATGCATCCGTACGAATAGAAGTGCGGACGTACAAAGGCAGATGAGCAAAAAACTTGGAGTAGAGATGGCGCAACCGTGGGGAATATCCTTAGGGTCACCGGAGAGAGTGACACATGTCCCCAGTTGGGTTCGGCGATAGTTGCATGCGTATGCGTATTGATGTCGCAATGGTTAGCAATAAGCAATAATTAGGGAGAAATAGAATATAACTATATGGTAAGGTATTGCATTGAAAGGGGTAACAGCTAAGGGATCGATCGAGATTTGGGCTTACTATTGGAGGTTGAAGCAAAAAAAAACTGTGACGACGAGAAGAGATAGAAGCCACACGATTTGGTGGGGCAACCGACGTACGACGGAAGATAAGTTCAAGGTAAATTGCTTATAGTCCATCAGTGTATGTGTGAGCAAGGTACTCTAATACATTATATCATGTAAACTAATAAGATAATTTTGCGCACGCATAATCAACGTATTTCTTTATATTAAATAGATGTACATGTCCATACATACAATTTAGAAAAAATAACTAATAGAGTAAGAATAAGGGCATACAACTACATGATCTATGCATGATAGAGACTGATTAATTTTTAAGAATCCCAACAACTTATTATGTTAAATTATTTTCTTCCATCAAAGCTCATACTTCAATTATGTTCCTAATGTTGTAATTTTCTTCAAGCTTCTGTTGTCATTTTAATGTTTAGGATATCTTAAAATTCTAAAGAGCCTACAAGATACATAATATAGAGAAAAGGACACTATGGGTCCCTAAACTTGGCAGGTAGGGTTCACTTGGGTCCCTAATCTATGAAAGTGTCCAATCCGGTACCTAAACTATTTAAGTGGGTCATAGTAGGTCCAAAACAGCCCGGGCTGGCATTAACCGGTGACGTGGACGGTTGACCAGACCCAATTCGACTAGCATGGCTCCAGCGTGGCTCCTCGTCAAGTCGACCGCACAAAACCACTCGGGCGTTCCACAAGGTTTGCAAAGTTCATCGAAGCACCGGGTGTTCGGGCGGAGGCGACGGTGAGGGGTTCTTTGGGTTGCCGGCTTTGTCAACCGAAGAGTGGTTCCCGGCGCAGGCTACCGAAGACGAGCATGGTGCCGACACTGTGGGGAGAAGGCGAACTGCCTCCTGCGTATGGTACGTGCTTCATGCTTCAGTGCTAAGATTGGTCTTGATTTTGGTTTGGTTGCAATTTTGGTTACGATTTTGCTCTGCGAAGCAGCCGACGTTGGCACATTGCTGTTTTTACTAATCTAGGGTTTCAGATTGTGGCGATGTGTTGAGCACGGATTCACAAAATCTTCTCATCTTGTTTTTTTGGTCGCTAGTTTTCCTGAAATTGCTTCATTCCGTTAACAATGTAGGGCCTGATGATGACGAATTCACAGTGGAGGTTCACCATGGTGGGTTTTTTTGCGGACAGGGTAGCAACCGGAGCTATGTGGGTGGGAAACAGAATTGGTTTGATTGTTGTGAGATAGATACGTGGTCTCCTCTCTGGATAGATGATTTTGTGGAATAGCTCGGCTATGAAGAGAGTGAAACCTTGAAGCTTTACTGGTGTTTGCCGGGGAAACATATTGGCGAAGGTTTGAGAATCATCAAGAAGGACGCTGACACTAACAACATGGTTGCAGTGACAAACCATCACAAGAACTTAATTATGTATGTTGATCATGATAACAGCATAGGAAGCGTCAACTGGGATGATATCGTAGCACAACCAGTTGCCCATTTGCTGAAGGTGATGAGCCCCAGGAAGGTAGCTATCACTGATAGGATTGTTGATGAGAAGCTATCGAGCTTTTATGATGATATCATCACCAAAGGCAAGAAGAGAAAGGACAAAGAGGAGGCAGGACCATCAAAGCAACAGAAGGAGATAGTGGCAGTGAAGGACATAGGGACAATGAGGAGGATGATTCTGATTTTCTAGACAGTGACTATGAGATAGAAGATGGAGATGATGACCTGTTTGCTAATAAGGTCAATGACGAGGTTAATCCTGATGAACCCAAAGACAATCTATCATCAGATGAGGAGGAGTTGTTGCGGTTTCCAGATTGTTCAGATGATGATGACACACCAAAGTTCAATTTCAAGGCATTTAGGCTAGATGTTGACATGTTGGACCCTGTTTTCAAAGTGGGATTGGTGTTCCCATCAGTTGAGGTGCTGAGGAAAACAATTTCTGAGTATAGTTGCATGCACAGAGTTGATATCAGGATGTCTAGAAATGACCAGAGAAGAATCCAAGCCTACTGTGCGAAGGGTTGCCCATGGCAGATGTATGCATCGAAGGATAGCCGTGCCAATTGCTTTATGGTGAAGAGATATGTAGGTGAGCATACTTGTAGAAAGGAGTGGGTGTTGAAGACATGTAATATCCCAAAATTTTGATTTTGTTTAAAAATAAAACTTAAATATTTTCCCTGAATTTTTGGATTTTGAAAAGCTTTTTCCTAATTATTTTAAAGGAGAAATATTTTATTTACAATTATAAATATCAATGTTAAGTTAAAAATATTTTATTTAAGAAAAAATGCTTAGTTTATCTGAATTTTTCTAGAATTTTTGGACTATTTTAACTATTTTCTAAAAGCATTATCTTTTTCTCGGTATTTCTAAGATCGAAAATACATTTTATTCTTATTTCTTCCCTGACCGAATCTCTTCTAAGATGTTCTTTCTTTTCATCGCTGCTGCTGCTTCTTTCTTTTTCCCTGGCCCACACCAGCCCAAGTCGTCGGCCTTTTTCTTTCTTTCTCCCTCAGCTCTCTCTCTCTCTCTCTCGCCTCCTTTCACGACGCCACGCCAAGACGGTTCTTGCCTTCGCCGTTCGGTGCTTTCGCCACGATCCGCCCGCCGGGCTTGCATGCGAGCCACGCCGCCTCAAGACGCCATCGCGCCACCTCCTCTTGTCGTCTGCGACGCCACGACGCCCCACCGCCTTGTTCACCCACCGCTCTCACCATTTGCCACGCCAGCGTGAGCCGCCTCGCCTCTCTATTTAGGCCAAGGCCGGACCTTCCTCTACCCCCTTCCTCCTCCCCTAGCGCCATCTTCTCCATCAAAGCCACCCCCCAACCGGAAGCTCCGCCCAAGCCTCTTCTTCACTGTCGCCACCCCGTCATCATTCTTTCACTCCGGTGAAGCCCCGGCCCCCGCAACCGCAACACAGCGCGCCCCCAAGCCCTCTCATGCTTTCCCACCCCTTCTCCCGGTCAATTATGCCCCACGTCGTGACACCACCGCCGTCCCTTTCTTCCCCATCTCCGGCGCCGTGGCCACGCCCCCTCGGCCTTTCCCACGACCCCCCAAGCCTTCCTACACCTTCCCCGGGCCGCCGCCTTGCCCATGTGTGCGTCGCTTCCCTCGGGCACCGCCGATCATTGGAGCCACCACACGCCACGCCATCAGGCGCCATCTCGTCTCGCGACATACCGCCACTGCCTTTCTTCGCGGCGCCGACACTCGTCTTGCTCCTCGAGGACCCGGCGTCCCATTTTGGCCGCCGGCCAATCTCCTAGGGCCCCACCTCGCCGCTGGTCTCCCCTTGCTCGAGCGCCGCCTGATCCTTCCCTGTTCCCCCTCTGCGTGTGTTTCTGTAAGACCCGGGATTAACACTCCCGAATCCTCTGTGCGTTTCTGAACTAGTCCCATGATCGTGAGCTAGTTCACACAAGAAACAAATGTGGTAACAAAATCATATCACAACTTTATTAATAAATAACAACAGAGTTGATTACAAAGGAGGCTTACAGCCAACAATAAAATAAACACAATGAAGACTAAGATGTAGTAGAGTCCAGCTTAATCGCCACAGCAATCGATCGGGAAGCGGCCTAGTCGTCGAGATCCACACCGTGGCAAAGTCCTTCTCCTCTCAAATTATTTGCATTAAGCAAGAATGAGCACAACTACCGTGCTCACAAGTTACACCCGTCCAAGTAATGTAATGACATGCATATATGGATATCTCAAAGGAAAGCTTAATATGGTTGAATTTGCATAAAACAAAGATTTTCTCAGAATACTTGTACTAAGTTCCAAAGCAGTTATTCTATAACTAAAATTCATTTTATAAATCAATTTTATAGTCGATAACATTCACGCATGAATGGTGAAGGATACCTCCTATCACAAAGGCTAACCGCCCAATTCCCATTTGGATAAACCAGTTGATAAAGTCTTTTGAAATCAAAATCCAAGTCTAACTTTGAGTGGCTTTGCTAGCATGTCCATGATCATGACGCGCTATTCAATAGTTTTACACTCGCAGAGGTTGTACACTTTACCCACAAGACACGAATTCTCTAGTTTGCTTGGCATCCGCCGATACCACCGCCACTACCTTAGGTAAGGGCCTAGAGCATGTGCCAAGGCTTTTACAATGCACCATTCCACCGCAGCTTCTCGCTAAGGTTTCGCCTCCTTTGGAATAGAACTGCAGAGTTCCTAGCCCCTCTTGCACCAAAGGGAACAATAGTCATGAAAGACTTTGTCAAAAGAAATGGCCATGAAAGACCGCCCACGCATAAACAGATCAACCGCGATGGAACTTTACAAATTAATTAGCTGTGTCCTACACCCCATTCTCGAGGACATGTGGTTGCACGCGAGGCATAGCCCATTATAGGCATAGCAAAGGAACGCCAGAGGCCGGTCCTCAATTGACTTGGGCGACTTTCCACAAAACCCATGGGCCTCAACCCTACCTAGATTGAGCCCGCATTGACATACACCATCCAAACAACCATTTCGCCAAGTACAAACCATCATTTTATTTCATTTTTCAAGATCATTAATAAACTTCCATAACACACCAATGCCATGGATACAATTTAAACAAAGATTTGATTTTTTTGGTCAAATTCCCCAAATCAACATTTTTGGTCTAAGCATGTCTTAGCAACATTTTTCAAATGATCCTAGTTCACACTATTGCATCAACTAGGTTTTATCTAGGGTGACAAGGTATTTGATTCAATTATCAAATTTTGGCCATACAAAGGAATTAGGAATATCTATGAATTTAAAATGCATTTAAATTATCTGAATATAAATAAGCATGCAATAATAATTTAAAATGTAATTTAAATAATTTAAAATAATGGGTGCAATATGGTCAAGAATGTAACTTGCCTTGCTTGGTGATGTTGTTTTCTTAACAGTCACCTAGTACTCACAAACACTCTCTCCAAAGTTGCTTGTGTGTACAACCACGATGATCATACATCAAAATCAATCCTCTTATATGGTCTCCAACTACGTTGAAAACTCGATCAAGTCGTCAAATCTATACGCCGCATAAACGATCCAAATTCAAACGAAATTCAAATAACAAATCAAAAGGCAATTCAAATTAACTCAAAACTAAATGATTCTATTTTATTTAGTTAGGTAATAGTTTTATAAAATTTTAGAAATTTGAAACACTCAAATTGGAGTTGGGATTTAAAAGATATAAATTTTACAAGTTTTAATCCTAAATTTGGAATTTAAATGAAATTTATGTTTAAACAAAATTCAAATTTAAATAATTTTGGTTCGATTAGCTAGATCTTGATTTTATATAAATTTAGAAATTTGAAACATCCCATTTGGAGCTAAGATGTAAAAGATATGAATTTACCAGTTTACATCCTAAAATTGTAGTTTAAATTATTTTAAAATTCAAATAGGCAATTTAAACTTACTCTAAAACATGTGTTTATATTTTATTTAGCTGAATCACAATTTTATAAGTTTTAGAAATTTTGATTCACTAAATTTGGAGTTATGAATCAAAAGATATGATTTTTACAAATTTTAATCCTAAATCTGTTATGTTAAACAATTTTCCTAATTATTTTTCTAAAGAAAATTCTAATTATTGCGCAAGATGACGCCAAGAAGGATTTTCCGATTTTAAATTAAGTTAAACTAATTTCGACATGTGGGGCCTACGTGTCATAGACACGGCTCACATGGACCAAGTCCATGGAACCGAAGGGCTCGGGGTGGCGCCGACTTGACAGCGAGGTGACGTGGCGCCCATGTGGCGCGAGGTGGCGCCACCGTGGTGCTTACGTGGCGGGCCACGCCGGCGAGACCACGCCGCTGAACCCAAAGGTCACCGGCAAGACATCGCACGGCGGCTACTCGCGAAGGTACGAGGAGGAAGAGGAGACGAGGCGAACTTGGCGCGCCACCCACTCGGCGAGAAGAGGACGAAGCGGCGGCGGCGAGGAAAAGGCGGCGGCGTGGTTCGCTTGACGGCGATGTGGCGCCCGAGGATCCTCCAAATAAGGCGACGTCGCGCACCGCCCGTGGCGCTGCGGTGATGCTAGTGGTGGCGGTGGCGAGGACGCGGTGTTGATGGCGGCGGCAATTCGAGCTTGAAGCTCTCGACCGGCGACAGGAAACTCAAATCACGGCATGCTCAAGACAAGGGAAGAGAGGAGCGGTGGCGACGGGCCATAGAAGAGGGCTCCCTGCTCGCTTATAGGGGGTCGGGTGAAGCGGAGGTGGAGATCGTATGGCGGCGGCGTTTATGGCGCCGGCGACTACTGCGAAGTTCGCGGCGCCATGATGAGGATAATGGTCTGAGGAGAGGCTACGGGTTAAGGAAATTCAATGCGCATTATGGCGAGGAAATGGAAGAAGAGGAACCATGGAGACGGAGCTCCTCATGAGGCAATGGCGGCGATCTTGGCGGCGCGCTGAGGAAGAAGGAGATGGGAAGAGAAGGTCAGGCCGCTCGATGTCCATCCGAGGCGTAAAGTGACCTTGCGACGTGTGCGTGTGTGGATCGTCGGATTAAGATCCGACGGTGGCAAGAGTGAGGAGCGGAATTGTGCGGCGGTTCGGCAAGTAAGTCTGTACAGTATTGGGCCGAGATTTGGCCCATTTATCGTTTAGTGGTTTTTAATGGATTTTCTATTTTAAATATTCAAACTAATTCATTTCGCACTTAGAAAATAGCAAAATAAATCCAAAAATTCTAGAAAAATTCACGTAAATCTCTAGAGTTATTTTGGACTTATTAAAATTATTTCCATCTTAAAGTTAGCTTTTAAATTTGCAATAAATTTTCTTTTAGCTTTAAAATATTTAGGAAAAAGCTTTTCAAATTTCGAAAATTCTCCAAATTAATTAAATTTTTATTTTTTAACTTTAACTCAAATAAAACTTTAAAAACTTTAATAAATTTTACTTTTGACTTTAAAAACTTCATAATTTCCAATAAAACAATCAAACTCTTTCAAATTTCATGAAGTCCAATAAAATAATAACTTTATTTATTTTTATTTTGATAACAGAATTTTGGGATGTTACAGTTTCTCAGTGTGTGTGTTCACTCTGTGTTTGTATGAAAGTGGGCCCCCTTCTCTCTATCACTCCTGTGTTGTGCTTGTATGTGTACTTGTCTGACATTGGTCCCTTTGAAAGGATTTGGTTAAGTGATCAGGAATAGGTTAATTAGTAGGTGAATGTGGAGTTTAAACCCAGCTTGTAGATTGTTAACTATATGGTCAGTCTTAGTTAGAACAGTGCTTAGATAGTTGGGTTGATTAGGAGTTGTGATTAGATAATTAGTTGGTATTTGGTTGGCCGATTAGTTGCTGTTAGAAGAATGCTTAGCTACTAGAGGTATGGTTGTAAGGTCAGTAGATGTGTGTACTTCAACTAGCAATAATAGATGCGCACACAATCACCATCAAAGTCTACCGAAAGAGGAAAGCATATGAGAGGATTTGATTTTGACTGTATGATCATCGTGGTTGTATACATGGAATGCCTGGAGAGAGAGTGCTTGTAAGTGCTAGCTGGCCTATTAAGGAAAACAATATCACCATCAGTCTATCTCCACACTCGCTCCCAAGAGTAACCCAGACATCAACCTTCTTTCATTCCAGCTCCTGAAATGGAATATTCCGGCACATTCCCTTTTTTGAACTTTCTATCATTTCATGTGATTGCAATTCTTCTGGACATTCGTTCTCTCTTTTACGAACTCCGATTCTGTCGATTCTCATTTCTAAATTCTTATAAATTATGTACCTTTCTTTTGGTGCTAATTTGATAATTTTTTGATTTTATTTGGAATTGTGTATTTATTTGGCTCTTTTCGCTCGTGTAAATTCCAATGTTAACGAAGAATTCGCAGACCTGTCGACCGAAGCATATCAAACCTTCAATGAAGGCAAGTCGTAGACCTTTGATCATGTTGTACCCATTTTATAAAATTATATTATTTTATATCCGCATGCATTGCTATTTTTATATCAATGGTTTTCGGGAATAGATAAATACCGACTTGACTGTATGACTCCTTGAATAATTGTAAACGACATGTTGACATGAACCCTTGGACACCTTAGGATGGGTAATATTAGTTGGACATTATCGAAATACCAACATGGGTGCGTATTATGCTTAGTCATGCTTTAGTTATGCGATGTCTCTTGATCACATGATTCAAAGATAATAAATTTGATTAATGATATATGGAATTGTGGTGCGAAACCACTGTTGATAAAATTTGTTATGCCATGGCAAGGGTTGTCATTTGGCCGGGTTGATCTGACAATGATTTCATACTCGGGCGAGTGATTATGCAGTAAAGGGGACGATTCGGGATATGGTTGCCTTGCCTGAGTAGACATTAAGGACTTAACTTTGTGCGCCATTGATTTAGGCTATACCGTAATACCACATGTCCAGGGTGGGGTGGACCTGGCTAACTAATTAGTAATGTTTTGATTTGGTTCTGTTGTGGTTGTCGAATTGGCGCAAGAGGGGGCCCAGCATGGCGAATCCTTAGCGGGCAGAACCGGGTCAAAACATAACTTTGTAAAGGCCTTGTCACGTGCTCTAGACTGCTTACCTAAGGTAGTGAGCAGTGGTATCGACGGTTGCCAAACAAACTAGAGAAGTCGTGTCTTGTGGGTAAAGCTGTACAACCTCTGCAAAGTGTAAAACTATTCGAATAGTCGTATCCCCGGTTATGGACAATGCCTGAAGATTTCACACGAGGGGTAGATTTTTAATAAAATGTTGGAATTGTTTGGTTGGGAAGCGATTCGGTTGTTGGTTGTTGGTTGGGAAGTGAACGGGGTGTTCACTAGTTGTTTCAAATAAACTTGTTTACTTATGTATTAATCTTTTAAATTATGCTTTTCAATCTAATTACTATATTTATTGTCAATATTGCTTTCTACAAAATAACCATAAAGCTATCATTGTCAAACCTTGCATAAATACTAGTTGCATACATTTCCCTACAACTTGCTGAGTACTTTGTGTACTCACAGCTATACGCCATTTATTGATCAGACACCGAGGAAGGACCAGGGAATGTAGAGCCCTTTGAGGAGTACTTCGAAGACTATGCGAATTAGGTCGTGTTCTCCACTCGATTGCCTGTGGGCATATCGGATGGCTACCACAAGTTGTTTTATTCCGCTGTAGGTTTACTCTGTTATCTTTAGCCCTGCGTGGCGAACTCTGTAAAACTTTTACCATAAGGTCTGTTGCTACTAAATAATATTAATTTTTCTGCTTCATCGATATTTTGTTATATGGACATGATTCATCAATGTTGCAACTGTGTGCACTAGCTACTGATCTAGGGACTAATGTAGATATACACAGAGGGTCCTAGATCCAGGGATCCGGGGTCCCGACAGAGGTGGTATCAGAGCCATATCGACCGTAGGATGCAACCTTAGTTAGCATGGTCGTTTAGTCAAAAATTTCAAAAAATATATTTTATAAGTCAGACCAACCAATTAACTTGAATAGTATTTCTTCTCTCTGTACCTATTCTGTTCGTTCTCATCTTATTCTAATCTCTTTTCATATAATTCTCAGGTTCTTACCTCTTATCTCTTCTGAAACTTTGTTTTCGTATTTGAAATTGATCTTTCTCACCTCAGCAATCTCTAGAGGATCGAACCGTTCGCAACCAAAGTGATGGATGCCCTGTAAGCTTCAAGATCTGTTGTTGGTTTCAAATCGACCATCCATATAAGTTAGATTAGAAGTGTTTTAGCAGAATTACCTTTCCCAGATTTAGTATCCTTTAGTCCGCGTAATAGGATCTTTTTGCTATAGCGTTGCATTTAATTGCTTCTTAATAGTTTTTCGGCTATTTTGTTCCTTGGGTTAAACCGACTTTTCCACAGTTAGGATACTTCTATCCTCTTCCCTTGTCTCTCTCGCCTATTGTGCTTTTCCCTCTCACCTATCGTGCTTTTTCCCTCTCATCTATTTAATCTGGGAAGATTTGTGGCAGATGGTCCTAACCTGTCTCACTGCAAGTGAAGATGAACCCTCAGATCCCATTGCACCACCTCCTCCGGCCACAACAACAGATCAGGGTCTGGGTCAGTTCATGGCAGCTCAGACACAACTGATGAACACTATAATACAGAATATGAATCAGATGATGAATCAGCGGAGTCAGACCACCGCTACCTTTATGGCAATATTGAACCAGAACCATCAAGTCGTTGTCATGCCGCCACCACCACCACCAGCTTCTCAGCAATCAAAGTTTGCAGAATTCATGAGGACGCGTCCACCTACCTTCGCCAACTCACCTGAACCAATGGATGCAAATGATTGGCTGCGCTCCATAGCAAAGAAACTAGCCATTGCTCAATGTGATGATCGCGAGAAGGTTCTATATGCTGCGCACCAGTTTGAAGGCACTACCGTGGAATGGTAGGAGAATTACTACGCACCCCACGAGAATCCACAAGATATTACCTGGGCTGAGTTTTCAATAGCTTTTCGCCACTCTTATGTCCCAGATGGTATAGTAGAAATGAAGAAAAATAAGTTCCGTGACTTACAGCAAGGAACCCTGACAGTAAGTGAGTACCTCAACAAGTTCACTCAACTCTCTCGTTATGCTCTAGAGGACATTGCCTCGAATGATGCACGTTAGAAGCATTTCAAGCGAGGAATGAACCCCAGTTTGAAGGTACAAGTTATTGGCAATGATTATGTAGATTTACAGCATATGGTTGATAAAGCGGTGCTCATTGAAGCATCTCATCATGAGCTTGAGAAATCTCACAAAAGGAAGATGATGCAACATGGGTCTTATCAGAATCGTTCGCAGAAAGTCAGAATGAATATGCAACATCCTGTCTATTTCAAAACCACTACATCGACACCTCGCCCAGCTGTTTCAGGAGTCAGCAACAACAACCAACCACAGGGAAGCATCAATCTAGCCCCAGGAGTCACCTGTTATAGATGCCAACAAGTGAATAATGTCCTGGCAAGTTTTTTGTGCAGACCAATTGCAGTAAGAAAATGATGCCTGGTGGTATGAAGTTCTTTTTTGTGCAGACAAAACAATAGTATTTTGTGATTTTGTGAAGAAACAAAGTGATCAGATCAGATGCAGTTATGTCAACCTAGAAAGTGTCTAGTTAGACAAAACAATAGTATTTTTTGATTTTGTGAAGAAACTGGAGTTATGTCAATTACTCCAAAGACTTCTTAAGTTATTTCTATAATGCTATGAATGCTTTATGCAATATTATGGCTGAACTAAACTTCTTAAGTTGTGCTGCAATTCAGCAAAAGTTGTCTGTTGTCTGTTGTATGCAGTTTTGTGTGCTAACTGCCAAATGGTCGAGGAATGCCCAAGTTTCAGGTTTCTCTAGTATGAACAAGACATGAACTAAACTTCTTAAGTTGTTCTGCAATTCAGCAAAAGAACAGCTTTTACTCATGCAATTCAACAATTAAGTCTAGTTGTTGCTTCTCCAAAATGCCTGCTTGCTTATTTTCTTTGATGTTCTACATAGGTTGAATAATTCCCTACTAATTTGCTTTAAATGGTGTTATATAGTCTTCTAGTCTGTTGTATGCAATTTTGTATGCCAACTACCAAATAGTTGAAGAATGCCCAAGTTTCAGGTTCCTCTGGTATGAACAAGATCTGGATGCATTATTGTGTTTCTTTACTAACATAAAAGAGAAGTATCCAGTTAGATGTTCAGTGTAGTTGTTCCGGAATTCAACAAAAGAACAGATTTCACACCATTATTTCCATTGCATACAACATCCATTTGTTGTGCAATTCAGCACAAGAACAAATACAATTGCAAAAAGAATAATGTGAAGCTATCCATTTCACACCATTCATTTCCATTACATACACAAATTTCAACATCTGCCATACATGCTCATCTTCAAAAACAGCAATGAGACCCAAGTAACTAACAACAACACACACACAACGAGCAAACCCTTCATCAAAAATACAACTTCCTTTCCTACTTCTAACACTGCCATCAACATGCGAACAAGCACAGATAACTTCGCCTCCATGCCTTCTCTAACTAGTAATTCTCCCACTTTTGTTTCGGTCTTCATCACTGCCACATTGTATTCATCGGAACGGATCATACCCCGTTCACACAAATACTTGCCATATTGTTCCTCCCACAGCCAAAAGCTACAGCCAGAATCATCTCGCTGACTCAAAGACAGTCATACGAACAAGATCAAAACCAACTCCAAATCCCAAATCCCAAATCGACACAAGAACTCACCTGATGGTTCAGGCACTTGAAGAAATCGCGGTCAGGATTCTCTCTTGTTCTGGATGTCAACCGCACCACATTCCTGCTCACACAACTTGGGCACACGATCAACGGGAGCGCAAGCTTTCCCCTGCGCTGGCTTCTTGTCGAGGAGCTCGACGTCTCGGCCATGGGAGGAGAGTGCAGCCTTTGTCACCACCTTCGTCGCCGGAGGAGAGTGGACACGGAGTGGAGAAATTAGGGATTAGGGATTGGGGCTGAATCGGTGGGGGATTTTGTGCGGTCGGCTTGACGAAGAGCCACGCTGGAGCCACGCCGGTCTGATTGGGTCCGGTCAACCGTCCACGTCACTGGTCAATGCCAGCCTAGGCTGTTTTGGACCTACTATGACCCACTTAAATAGTTTAGGTATCGGATTGGACACTTTCATAGATTAGGGACCCAAGTGAACCCCCTGCCAAGTTTAGGGACCCACAGTGTACTTTTCTCCATAATATATTATCAAGTATTTATACAAACTTCGAAACAAATCTAGTCGCGCAAATGCGTAGACTACCCTACTAGTTTGGCATATATGGCTGCTTTTCTACGTACTTTGGCAAGCCTTGTTGCACGAAGAGGACCAGGCCGATTTTACTTGCAGCGAATCCTGGAGAAAATTCTAGGAAACGTCGCATGTTTTTGTGGACAAATCAAATTTGGATATATATTTTTTTGGGTAATCATACTGTGCATACGTCCGACAGGATCGGACGCTTCGTACCGTTGACTAGGCTAGAGCTACAGGGCGCCCAACCCGGCCACTCGATGATTAGTAAAAAAGTTAAGCATCTAATTAATGTTCAATTAGTGGTGGCCATGTGAGAGTGCAGAGATTGGATCCACATGCTTGCATCACTCGCCACTTGAGTCCAGAACTAATGATATTCCATGATCGATCTTGCCTCGTTGAGCTCGTCCTGAACTCCTAATTCCTAGTTGTTCCATAATTTATTTTGCCAATTTGAATACATAAATTAAGGAGAAGGCAAACAGCGGTTAACAAAGTAAATCATTCTATGTATAATCGAAATCTTGTCGCAGACGAACAAAGCTCTCAACTTATAATTGTTTTGATTTGTGATGTCGCAACTGTTGTCCTAAAATATTGCAACCGTTGTCCGGGGATGTTGCAACCTGTAAGACCAAGAGGTTTTTGGTCATGATATTTGATGATGAACACATTGACAATAAGCTAGACTTAGTCTCAAGATTTAATGATGAATACATTATCTCTCGAACTGTTTGTGCTCTTCAACCGACTTGCATTTGAGTTCTCGCTGGCCGAAAAAATCGCTTGTCGAATTATCGGTAGTACCGCTTTGTACATGCGAATAACCGGCGCGGTATGACCGCTTGAGCGCGTAGTACCGCAAGTCGCTGGAATTGAGAAAACGTTCGACCGTTCTCTTGTGACCGTTGGATTTAGTTTGGACGATTGAGATCTTGTGAAATGTTCGGACTTTCCAAGAATCAACGGCTGATACCTTGGTCCGAATGACTCAATTGATCTGGGCCGTCCACGTGACCAAGGGCTTGAGCTCTGGATTTTTTCCTTGACACGGTAGTTCCGGAGTTGTTAGCGCGGAACTACCGCGAACCGGTACAACCGCATTTTTATTGCGGTAGTACCGCAAGTCTTCCAAATCTCTCTAGTCTGAAAGTGAAATGTTTTTTGATCATTGGTTTGACGATTAACGGTGGAGATTTCGTGTGACGTTCGGACCATCCGAACATCCAACGGCTAAGATGCATGGTCCGACGCCCATGAATCTGGAGCGTCCACGTGTCAAAGGACGCAGCCGAGGTCTTTGCGGATGTTTGTGGAGCGGTAGTACCGTGGGTTTGCCAGCGGTAGTACCGCACTTGGTTTTTCAGAAAGAGAACTTCTAACAGGTACTGTTAAGTCAAATTCGGTTGTTCCGGAGCTGAGGAACGGAACGACCGCAGGACGGTAATACCGTAGTTTGGTTGGCGGTAGTACCGCAAGACGGTAATACCGCGAGGGCGCGGTATGGATTTTCCAGAAGCGATGTTTTTGGAAGTTTTGGAAGTTCTTGAGAATCGGTAGTACCAGAGTGTTTTGAGCGGTACGACCGCATGTGCGGTAATACCGGACGTATAATGGCGGTAGTTCCGATTATGCTCTGGAAAGTTGTCGCTTTTGGGAATTGTCTGCGGATTTGTTGATTTCGTAAGTTTTATTGTGTTGCATGATGTATGATAGTGTTTATGGGTGTGAGTGAGCTAATGGATGGTTTGTTGGAAAACTTGTGCCAAGTTTTGGGTTTGTTTGATCTTTGCATGTGCAAAGTTGAGGCGTGAGGACGAACTACGTTCGGTGACGGATTGATTCGGACTAGGATGGGGAATCTGAGGTCTTGGAAGTCGTGGATGTCAAGAGGTGGTTTGGATCACGCTGGAGCACGTGGAGATCAAGGGGTGCATGCTGGAAGCTACGGGATGGAGTCTTGGAGGCTTACGGCATGGAGTTTTTGGAAAGACAATTTTGGAAGGAATTCCAAATCTAGTTGTTTTGAGATAGAGTCCGTATTAGTGTCATGTTGGACGTGAATAGGACTCTAGCCTATAAGAAGAGGCAGAGGGTGCACTTTGATAGTTAGCAGACTTTAGGGTTTTTGACGATAGCCTGTTTTGCTGTTTTTGCTATGGTTTAGAGGTCCTTTGTGTTGGGGCTTTGAGGGGTGATTGCTGAAAGTCTTGTAGACACAAATCAAGTTTGATATATAAAGTTTAGATTTGTTCAACTTTGGTTTTTGATTTGTTGATCTTGCTGTGCGCCTGAGGTGATACTCGCTGTGAAGTTTTTCAAGTCATCCAAAGAGTTTGCTGGAGTTCTTGATAACAAAAAGAAGTTGGAATTAGGGGGACTATTCGCTGCAATCATTCAACCCCCCCCCCTCTGATTGCCATTACGATCCTACACAACCGTTGTCCGGGTAGGTTGCAACCGTTGTTCGGACATGTTGCAACCATTGTCCTAGGATATTGCAACCATTGTTCAGAGATATTGCAACTATTTTCCTAGGATGTTGCAACCGTTGTCCGGGGATGTTGCAACCGTTGTCCCGGGATGTTGCAACTGTGTCCGGGGATGTTGCAACCATTGTCCTAAGATGTTGCAACCGTTGACCAGGGATGTTGCAACTGTATCCGAATGATGTTTTTTTTCTAATATTGTCATCGTCATCTCCAATCCGAGGGATTTTTTTTCTAATATTGTCATCGTCATCTCCACCCAAATAAAATGATTTGAAAATATCTTGTCCAACTACTAGTAGTACTAGTACTCTATAGTATTTGCTTCTCTTGTAAGTTGACATTGTTTTCAAACCAAATGACGATGGATGATTTCACTCGATCAAATCAGTGCACCAATATTGTCATCGTCATCGTACCGTTGTCCTAGGATGTTGCAAGCATTGTCCGGGGATGTTGCAACTGTGTCCGGGGGATGTTGCAACTGTTGTCTGGAGATGTTGCAACCGTTGTCCGGGGATGTTGTAACCATTGTTCTAGCATGTTGCAACTGTTGTCCGGAGATGTTGCAACCATTGTCCTAGGATATTGCAACCGTTGTCTGGAGATGTTGCAACTGTAGGAAAAAAATGTTGCATCTGTAGAAAAAAAAATGTTGCATACTGTTCACAGCGATGTTGTAATTTTTTCCAATGCGTTTTTTCTTTCAGATGCTTTGTTTTTTGATTTATGATGTTGCAACTATTGTCCGGGGATGTTGCAACCATTGTCCTAGGATGTTATAACCATTGTCGTAGGATGTTGCAACCGTTGTCCAGGGATGTTGCAACCGTTGTCCGAGAATGTTGCAACCATTATCCGAGGATGTTGCAACCATTGTCTTAGAATGTTGCAACCGTTGTTCGAGGATGTTGCAACTGTTCCTGAAAAGGAATTTCTTGGGGCAAAAGAAGAAGAAATAAACCAAATGAAATAATAAATTTCATTGCCAAACGTAACTATTGTGGATGGATCGATACATAGCCTCGAGAAGATATTTAGTGATCACATTGCATACGCTGAATGGAATCACGAACACACCAACCGATAGATCAAATACATTTTTGCCTTTAGATGACGTGACCGATCGATCATCTTTATCTTCTTATTCGGTGCGTCGTGCGTTCTGAAAGCTAACAGTAAAGACTAAAGAGTCTAGATCAGTTCGTGCACTATTCCTACCTTTCAGTATTGTGATTGGGAGCATACAGAGGGAATCATCAAATCGGACGTCTACTCCCTAGTTGCTCCCTATTTTTTTTTCATTTACAACCACGCAACCCTTTTTTCTTGTAAGTTTAGCGACAATCTTTTTTATGGATGAAGACAAGCTATACGCAAATTCAGCTATGAAAAATCTGCACATCACATATCCGAGACGTCATACAAAGCAGATTTTTCTTCCCTATGAACAGGCGTAGCAAGACTTGCTACTACATCACGACAAATTTTTCTTCCCTATGAACAGGCGTAGCAAGACTTGCTACTACATCACGACAATGACAAGCTAGGGTTGGGCAATTCAATGGGAGCCAGCTCCGGATTTCCAACAAAAGGCTCCTCTATCAGTCTTCCTCAAATGACTTGTTTAACTCTGTCCAAAATTTTGAGCCGAAAGTAAAGCCAATTTGTACAGGATTTTGAAATGACAACTTATATGACTAAACCAATTGATATAAACCTCACTAAACATACGAAGGGCAAACAAATTTTAAAAAATAAGGACAGAAAAAAGAAGGCAATTCTTTAGTACAAGTAAAGTTACTTTTATAAGTCCTCGGCCCTATCTGACAGTTAAATTGGGTAGGCAGTATGGATACAGATTACGTACAATCCACGGGCATCACGCAAGACCTAACAACAGCTTTTGCAGGTCACTTGAAATCGCTTTTTGGTACGAAGCCATATACACATGATCTAGCAAAATAATGAAGCAATGGATTTATCCTGATCAATTTTGACCTGAGAGGTTCATCATCATCATCATCACACCAGGTCTATTACTGATTTGGGTTGGCCGATTTTCTGCAGGAGAACTGCACCAAATCACGGTCCAATTGTGCCTGTGTCGAAGTAGAGCGTCGTCCCAGAGGATCCACCTGCGACGCCCTCCATTAGTGCGAACCGCATGTCCTCCGACGGCTTCCAGTGCCTCTTCCTCTGGTTGATGAACCAATTGTTGATCTGCTTTGGGTCAAGACCGGTCAAGGCTGCAAGCCTCACCTTATCTTCTTCCTGTACGCACCGCAAAACATCAGACATTGGCCATAATGTACCCCAGGTTTCAGTTATAGAAAGACGGTGTTTCACAGCATTTACCGTAGGATATGGCCAGCGGTAGTGCGTGTTCCACCACTCCAGCAGCGCTGTTCGTGCGTCCTTGGGTAGCTTCCCTTTCTTCCGCTTCTTAAGGAACTCAGACCGAAGTCGACTGAGACAGCCGCTATACTTCTTGAGAAGCATTTCCTTCAGTTCATGGTCAGCTAAGCGGGAGCTGTGCTCTTGCCCCATGTCTAGCGCATCAGTCTCCCCCGAGCATTGCTCATCATCAGAGGACCCCACCATTTCATCTGGAATGGTGGTATGAATAAGGATCAAGTCAGAAATAATCATTTTCACGACATCTACAGCAAGTCAGGATTGTAGATACCTACATGTGTCCTGAAAAATCATGTTTTCATAAAGTAAATGAAAAGAATTGAAACAAGCAGAGATGATCATGAGTTCCACAGCAAAAAGTGCGAGTTGCAATTAACAATGTAATAATCCATTCCCTAAAAAGAGATCATCTTGACAGTTCACAGAAGTAAGATACTAGGACTTTTTCAGAGTTAAATACATGAAAGTGAGTGTCATATCCATCAATTGTGTTTAGCTGCAACAATTAGCATGTCAACCTAGTTTTGTCATCTGTAGAACATGCTTGGCAGCTGAGGAAGAAAAAACAGGGACCAACATGACCTGTAGTGACACAGGTTGGTAGGGATCAACTTGAGCACGTCCAGTGATTTTCTTTCAAGAACTAGTATCTACTGAAAATCATTTTCATGGTGTGCCACTAATTCACGTGATATACTTATTGCATAAAGAAAGAAACGTCTCCTGAACTTCTACAGAAGCAGCAATGTGACAAATTGAAGCAGATAGTTAGCTGTTTGGACTTCGGACAGTAGCAAGAAAGGGCATGAGCAGAACCAAGGCCATGTTAAACAATCAACTTGAAGATTTGCAGAGGTACATAAGGCTGTAGATTATTTTGCATGACAACATTCCACACAGAATATGTCATCAAATGCACTGCTAAATTGGACAGAAAAAACAGTCTCTAAATAAACATTGAAGCTTAGGTCATTTTACTCACTTCAGCTAGACATGATCCAAATTACAGAGAAGTCTACAAGAATCAAACTATTGGAGACCACAAATGCCTCATGTATCAAGTCTCCGAAGAAATTTTTTTTAAAAAAAGAATGTGGAAGAAACTTCAGTTAAAAACGTTGGTCGAGGTGTTTGGGGATCAAACCCTCGATTCACCAAACCCCCCTAGTCGCTATTTCGGTCCAACAAACATATTACGGGCACCACATATATACCATTTGTCACCTGAACTCAAAATGTCGCATATTTAATACTACATAAATAAAGTGATTGAACTGTTACACAAATACTCCTCATGCTGGCCCAACAACGATCCACCCATGATGTTCTCATCAGCTCAACAATGCTTCTTTGGGAGTTGTTCAACATAAAACCTCCACAATCTTTGAGCTTCCTATGGTATAATAAGCTAAGAACTTTTTTCATTTATTTGGGAGAATTGCGTCAACAACCTTTTCTTCTCAAGTACTTCATTGCTTATACAGTTACACATTCAAGGCATGAACAAACTTTAAAGGGGAACTTTTCTTATGTGCCACTAAAAAATCACATTTCAAACAAATGTGATATCTTTTTGCCTTGTTGGTCTGACACCACTAGAATCCTAAAAAAGAAAATCTAAAAAAGGCCATCATTGACTTTACTTTTGAAGAACACCAAAAGTGCTCCTATCCCTATCGAATTTTGAAAGGATTTTCTTATTCCAGAGGCAGAAGACCAGTACCGCAAAAGGTGATGAGATTTCCGAAATTCACTTTTCCAGTGGTGAAAAGCAAAATTCTGAACTAAAAATTGACAGAACTGGTAAAACGGACATATGAGTCAAATGAGGCCAAGATAGCCTCTACCAACAGTCAGTCATCATCTGAGTTCATATGGCACAAACCTCTGCCCATATTTCACATTTTTTTTACCAGACAGGATAAGTTTCCATTAGCAACACGTCTTCTTGCACATTTCCAATGTATAGATATATTATTGCAAGCCATTCTTCCCATATAATATTGGGACGTCAGCCTGCAGCAGCCATACATGATCTATCACTTCTGGTGGGGCCTACATTGGAGGTATATTATCACTAGGCAAAAATATGGTTCTTGATGGTCCTATCTGTTAGAATAGGAATCCTTTTGTATTCCCTTATATGCTTTTTGTATTTCCTTATCTGTATATGACATATCCTCTTGTACTCTCTATATATATTGCCCATTGGGCCTCATGAATATACACAATATTCATAACATAGTATCAGAGCTAGGGTACTAATCTAGCTCCTTCCGCTGCCATCCCACCACTGCCGCCGCCACACCAAGGTCGCTCGACACCGTACGGAACGGGGCCTCACTCGACGCTATTGCTGTTGACACCACCCGGTGCCACCTCCTAGGTCGTCGCCTCACCCGAGTTGCGCTGTCCTCCTATTTGACGCTACTGCCAGCCAACGGATCGGGCCACGCCTCGCCGCCGCCAATAAACGATCGGCGGCGCCTCCTCCCGCCAATAACGTAACGATCGCTGCCGCCGCCACCGCCCCTTGCCGCCACCTCCGATTCTGCCCACGCGATTGGGGACGCCGCCCACGCTCGTCGTCGCCATTAGGGATGCTGCCCACGCTCATCGGAGCCGCCGTCGCCGTCCCTGGCCGCCGTCGCCACCCCTGCTGATGCTGTCCTCTTGACCGACGCAACGACAGTTTTGGATAAGAAACCTTCGGTGTCTTTTAAAACCGTTGGTTAAACGAAAAGAGAGAGAGAGAGAGAGAGAGAGAGAGAGCAGAACGTCGATCTAACCGCCACGCCATCCAACGCCGCCTATTAGACTTCGTTGCCATAGTCGCTCTGTTCCATTAGTTGCGATCTCATTCTTGGGAATAGAGCTTCATGGGACAAACTACAGGTTGTGGTCTTCACTCACGGCGATCATGCTCAATAGTCTCCGTCTCTATGGACATATCACTGGTGCTCGACCTTTTCGGCCATCGCCAGTTTAGCCTTCTCCCAGACAGCCTATTGCTACACCTCTTGCAGACAATGAGCGTCTCTAATCTCGAGCCCCCGAAGTACTCACCTTTTGTGTTTTTGGCTGCACCTGTTTTGTTCTACTGCAGCCTCGTGAGCGCACCAAACTATTGGCTCAGTCAGTTGAGTGTGTATTTCTTGGTTATAATTCTGAGCATAAGAGTTATCACTGCTATGATTCTTCAACTCGACGGATGAGGATCTCACGATACGTCTTTGACGAATATCGACCTTTCTGTTTAGCGAGATTCGGCTCCTTGTTCTGTTTCCACCGTTGTGACGATTTCATGGTTGTCTCTTTCTGACTCTTCACCCATTTCTCCACTATCGCAGTCTTCCCCTGGTCTATCTCCAATGATTCTTTCTGTACCTCTACCTCCGGTTCTACCTGCTGTAGTATCACCTATTGTTCCTGCAGCACCACCGTCTCGTTTTTCTGGTATTAACTACTCCAGCCGTCCTCATCCTCCACTAGTCTCCTCTCCTGGTATCTTGCCAACACCTACATCCGATCCTCCTGATGATGCTCCTCATTACGCCCTTTGTGACCGGACATCCCTTTGACCTCCTGATCGTTTTGGATTTGCTCTGATAGCTCATGCTCTCTCTGTCACTGAACCTAGTTCTTATCGTGAGGCTACTCCTCATTTTGAGTGGCAGCTTGCTATGGAAGAGGAGCTTGATGCTCTTCGACGTACAAAGACTTGGAATATTGTACCGACACCTGTGCATGATCGCCCTATCACATGCAAGTGGGTGTACAAGATTAAGACCCAGTCTAATAGTACTATCAAGCGCTACAAGGCTTGTCTTGTAGCTTGAGGCTTTCAGCAAGAATACGGTCATAACTACGATGAGACCTTTGCCCCTGTTGTCTACATGACCATTGTTCGCACTCTTATTGCGGTTGCTTCTGTTCGCCAGTGATCTATCTCTCAGCTAGATGTTAACAATGCTTTTCTTAATGATGTTTTGCATAAGGTCTACATACAGCCACCACCTGGGTATTCTATTCCCGATGGGCACGTCTGTCGTCTTTGTCGTGCTCTTTATGGCCTCAAACAGGTTCCTTGTGCCTGGTTTGCGCGTATTACCTCGGTGATTACTGCTGTCGGCTCCCACGATCCTGCTCTTTTTGTCTGTCTCACCTCGGGGAAGGACACTGTTTCTTCTATATGTTGATGATATGCTCATCACTAAAGATGATTCCTCATTCATCATGTATGTGAAGCATCTCAGTGAGCAGTTTTTGATGACTAATCTTGGTGTATCTCCTCTAGGTACTTCTTGGGTTTTGGATTCTGATGCCTCTTTCCACATGACACCAGACTGCACATCTCTCACTCCAGTAGGACCTATTGTTTTTCCTATCTCTGTTCATACAACTGACGATACTCCCCTATTTGTCAGCTGTCAGGGCACTCTTTTGTCCACTGATTATTCTGTTCTAACTGTTTCCCATGTTCCTCAACTTACCAAGCAGCTTCTCTCGGTGGGTCAGCTTACCGATCTCGGCTGTAGGGTTAGTTTTGATTCACACTCCTGTTTCATCCAAGAGCGACAGATAGGGACGGTACTTGTGACTGGCCGACGTCGTAAGGATCGTCAGAGTCTCTACATCCTTGATCGACTCCGTCTTCCATCCACTTCAGTTGCTCCTACCACATCTAAGTCTATCTCCATCGCCACTGCTGCCAACACCTCTGGAGTTTTTGCGCAGTGGCATCATCATTTAGGTCACTTGTATGGGTCCCGTCTTTTTTCATTAGTTCGTCGGGGTTCTTGGACGTGTTACTGTTGACACGTCCATGTTTTGCCATGGTTGTAAGCTGGGCAAGCAGCTACAATTTATCATTCTAATGAGTCCTTATATTCTCGTCCTTTTAACTTAGTTTATTCAGATGTATGGGGACATACGCCTATTATCTCTAAAGGCGGACATAGGTTTTATGTTATTTTCAATTATGATTGTTCTCGTTTTACATGGATTTTCCCTGTCTAATCATGGATAGTTTCTTGCGATCTATCGTAGCTTTGCCACGATAGTTCATACTCAGTTTGATTTTTCTATCCGCACTTTTCGCTATGATTCTGCAGGCGAGTACTATTCTAGCGCTTTTAGACAGTTTCTTTCTGAGCAGGGCACTCTTTACCAATCTTCTTGTCCTGGTGCTTATGCTCAGAATGGGGTTGCTGAACGCAAACATCATCATCCGATTGAGACTGCACGCACTCCTCCTTCTCATGTTCTACCATAGTTCTGGACTAAGGGTATTTCTACGACTGCATATCTCACCAATATGCAGCCTTCCACTACTCTTAAGGATGTCAATCCTATAGAGCGTCTCTACTCTCGAGCCCCCGAAGTACTCACCTTTTGTGTTTTTGACTGCACCTGTTTTGTTCTACTGCAGCCTCGTGAGCGCACCAAACTATCGGCTCAGTTAGTTGAGTGTGTGTTTCTTGATTATAGTTCTGAGCATAAGAGTTATCACTGCTATGATCCTTCAACTCGACAGATGAGGATCTCACGAGACGTCTTTGACGAATATCGACCTTTCTGTTTAGCGAGATTTGGCTCCTTATTCTGTTTCCACCGTTGAAACGATTTCTTGGTTGTCTCTTTCTGACTCTTCACCCATTTCTCCACTATCGCAGTCTTCCCCTGGTCTATCTCCAATGATTCTTTCTGTACCTCTACCTCTGGTTCTACCTGCTGTAGTATCGCCTCTTGTTCCTGCAGCACCACCGTCTCGTTTTTCTGGTATTAACTACTCCAGCCGTCCTCATCCTCCATTAGTCTCCTCTCCTGGTATCTTACCAACACCTACATCCGATCCTCCTGATGATGCTCCTCGTTACGCCCTTTGTGACCGGACATCCCTTTGACCTCCTGATCGTTTTGGATTTGCTCCAATAGCTCATGCTCTCTCTGTCACTGAGCCTAGTTCTTATCGTGAGGCTACTCCTCATTTTGAGTGGCAGCTTGCTATGGAAGAGGAGCTTGATGCTCTTCGACGTACGAAGACTTGGAATATTGTACTGACACCTGTGCATGCTCGCCCTATCACATGCAAGTGGGTGTACAAGATTAAGACCCGGTCTAATAGTACTATCGAGCGCTACAAGGCTTGTCTTGTAGCTCGAGGCTTTCAGCAAGAATACGGTCATGACTACGACGAGACTTTTTCCCCTGTTGTCCACATGACCATTGTTCGCACTCTTATTGCAGTTGCTTCTGTTCGCCGGTGGTCTATCTCTCAACTAGATGTTAACAATGATTTTCTTAATGATGTTTTGCATAAGGAGGTCTACATGCAGCCACCACCTGGGTATTCTATTCCCGATGGGCACGTCTGTCGTTTTCGTCGTGCTCTTTATGGCCTCAAACAGGTTCTTTGTGCCTGGTTTGCGCGTATTACCTCGGTGATTACTACTGTCGGCTCCCACGATCCTGCTCTTTTTGTCTGTCTCACCTCGGGGTAGGACACTGTTTCTTCTGTATGTTGATGATATGCTCATCACTGGAGATGATTCCTCATTCATCACGTATGTGAAGCATCTCAGTGAGCAGTTTTTGATGACTAATCTTGATTATCTTACCTACTTCCTTAGTATTGAAGTCTCTTTCATGCCTCTGGGCTACTATCTCTCCCAGCAGAAGTGTATCCAGGATCTTCTTGATCGGTCTGGTTTGACTGACACACACCGCTAAGGCTCCCATGGAGCTATCCCTACGGCTTCGTGCTACTGATGGTGATTTCTTGAGGATCCAACTCGATATTACCATCTTGTTAGGAGTTTGGTGTATCTTATGAGCACTCATCCTGATATTGCTTATGTTGTTCATATCTTGAGTCAGTTTATGGCTCGTCCTACCCATCTTCACTACAGTCACCTTCTTCGTGTTATTCGCTACTTGCGTGGAACTATCTCTCATCATTTGTTTTTCCCTAGCTCCACCTCACTACAGCTTCAGGCATACTCCAATACCACCTGAGCTAGTGATCCTTCTGATCGTGTTCTCTTTCTGCTTACTGTGTTTTTCTTAGCTCCTCCCTAATTGTCTGAAAGACAAAGATGTAGACTGCAGTTTTCCGTTCGAGTGCAGAAGCTGAGTTGAGAGCTATGACAGCAGTGACAGCAGAGGTTACTTGGTTGCGATGGCTATTTGCTGATTTTGGAATGCCTGTGATAGGATGTACAACTCTTGTCTGATAGTACAGATACTATCAGTATTACCCGTTACCCAGTGAAACATGAGCTCACAAGCACATTGGTGTGGATGCTTCATACACTCGCTCATAAGTGCCGGAGGAAGTACTTGCTTTACAATTTGTGCCTTCAGAATTACAGATTACTGACTTCTTCAACAAGCCATAGACTAGGGTACAACATTTGTATTTTCTCACCAAACTCAGTGTGTATCATCCACCATGAGTTCGAGGGGGAGGCGGGGGGTTAGAATAGGAACCATTTTGTATTTCAATATATGACATGTATTTTTCTTATCTGTATATGGCATATCCTCTTTATACTCCCTATATATATTGCTCATTGGGCCTCATAAATATACACACAATATTCATAACACTATCTTTGTAGAGTTATTAGTTCAGTAATTTCTCCTTCAGATGTACAAGACTATAGTTGTTTATTTTACACAAGTCAATAACCTTACTTTCTTTAATTCCATCGAGTTCATATTCAAACATGTTAGTAGCAGGAGTTATGACTAATAGCATCAAAAGCATGTGGTGAGCCACCTAAGGACATCTCCAATAGTGTATTTATTGTCGTCTCTTAGCTATACCACGTCAACAAAATTCTACGTGGAAGAGAGAGAGAGCACGCACAGGTCGTCTCTTCCTAAAGAGACTGTCGTACACATGAAACAAGACATGATACATTAATCTACTCTAGTTGACATGTCCCGTTTGAGAGGAAAATTATAAAATATAAATGTTAGAGAGTGTGATAGAGACTATTTATTGGAGATGTTGTCTCTAATGATGATGTAGCATATATTAGAGACAAGGTTATCTCTTCAGAAGCACCGACACGCCAGCAAGGTGTCGTGTCCGTGTCGGACACGGACATGGCTCCGACACGGCTCGGATACGTATCCCCGACGTGTTGGAAATCGCAATCGCCAAAAAAAAAAATCAAAAACAAAATCGGATACGTATCGAACACATATAAGACATGTATCGGACACTTGGGCGCCGCCTTCTTCCTGGCGCCGCCGCTTGTAGCTGCTGGTCCGCCACCGCCGCCTGGGTCTGCTGGCGTGTATGATGATCAGCCAGTGGTTGTAGTCGCACCCGGGGAGCAGTATCATCTCCTCTGCCGCTCCGCCCCATGGTGGTGGTGGCAACCAAGCGTCTTGAGCCCTGAGCCACCACAAGCGGCGATTAAGGGGAACACAATGGCTTGGGGGAGAGCAGCGGCAACGGGGGAGAAGGAGGAAGAGGAGGGTTTCGCGGGGAAGGCGGAGGCCTGGGCCGCGAGGTGAGCGGCGGCGGCAGCCGGGAGGGAAGCCATTGGAGTGCTCGAGTGTGTGAGGTTTACGAGTTAGGGATAAGGTGAGAGAGAGAGAGTTATGAGGGAGGGGAGAGAGAAGAAGAAGATATAGGGTTATAGCCTTTTGTTAAATGGGCCGAGCTGGATGTTGGGTAGATATTTATTTGCTTTGTTCCTCCTACTTTCATGGGCTGACTAAAATTGGCTTCGAAATGGGCTTTTTGACAGCTCAACTACGGAGTAGGCTGTCTAGGCCTGTCGGCAATTTGTGCAATTAGCATTTATCAATAACAAGATCCTCTCAAGAAAACTTGAGATACAACAACATTATTATTATTATATACAGCCGTGTCCCCGTATCGTCATTTTTTAGAAAATGGCGAATCCTGTATCCGATACGTGTCGTGTCCGACACGCGTGTCCGTATCCGTGCATCCTAGGTTATCTCTAACTATTGGAGATACATCAAAAGTTATTATCTCACAAAGCTTATTTGAAACTACAATTAAACATCCATACTGTTACTATGCAAGCTTACAGCTATGGACAATAAACACTATTTTTGTACGTTAATGGTTGGATAAATGTTGTGCATTTTTCATGTGATCTAAGAGTGTTTTTCCAAAGAGATCAAGATAATATGCAGCATCAAACACGTTATCATCTTTCCAAGCCACATAATTTCATCACTTTATATAGAATCTCATGTATAAAGAGCAAGCACGTGCAGATATCAGCATTCCTGAAATCTGCCAATCAACCCTAGCAAATTAGTTGTTTAAGGGCTGCCATGCCAAACACATGCATGCCACATAGTGATTTATTTTTATGAATATGATTACCATGTTTATATATGCAGTTGTCCTCGACCATAGATTTAAAGATAAAGGGTATATATCTCCGTTATGAGATCTCAAACTACAAGAATCCTCAGAGACTGCAAAGTTGGATCAAAACGTCTATGCTGCATCGGAAAAAATGGGACACCGCAAGGTCTTGTCAAATCAAAACATAGCATTGTCGTCTCCTCGTAAAGTATTGCTAGCGAGAACCCCAACCAAACAATAGAGTCCCATGGATGTATTTTATTTTATAATGCCTGTCGCGCTCCTCATGTTTTTGGCAAGGATTTGATGGAACTGACAGAAAGCAAACTCATCTTTACTGTTCTAATAAAATCGTTTTATTTATTGGTACACTGCATATAAGTTTAGTTGTCAATTGTCAAGGAAGATGAAGAACTATACTTCAGAAAATAACATCTTAACTATATCCCGTTCATACTAACTTGCTCATCCTCAATGGCATGGTACCAAAGCACCGAGGACAGGAAAGATAACAAAAAATTGGCCAAGCTGAAAGTAATATACACTGCTTGTTGGTAGCATCAAATGTTTTGCATGCCTGCAATATCCCATACATCATCAGACATCATGTGCTTCTGAAGGCTCATCGGTGTTCATGATTTCGACTCATCCGTTTATGGTGGGAAAACCACAGTTATCTCCATGAAATAGTGGATATCGATAGCTAGAGCAGCATATTTCCTAGTCAAATATTGGTCAACATTGTTATTCTTTCACTCCTCATCCATAATGCGAGCTGCATGAGCAAACGACCATCCTAGCACGCCTCCTTATTTTCGCCGTATCTCCGGGAAGACGAAAGGGGGAAAGGAAATAGCAATTAACAAGGCCGCTGTACTAAATTCCAAGCGATAAAACAACGTAGAAAAGAAACCGCACCACCAAAAATTAGCACTACCGTGGTGATATCGATACGTCTTGTCAAAGTACAACAACCGAATCCGGCAAGAGATCTCCTATGCACGAGCTCTAATAAAAGCCTTTTTTTACAAGAATTTTCACCATTGTGCAGTACCGCTCTGGTAGCATCCAGCAGGCATGCAAGAGCAAGATTCGCTCTTTCGGCAAAGCCATCCATCCAATCCAAGCAAGCTCAGTCACTCCCCCACCACAGCACACTCTCAAGTTCCATCAACGAGAGCCTAGCTACTAAAGGCTAGTCAGATAGAGAGAGAGAGAGAGAGAGAGAGGCGAAGGGAGGAGATGAGTGATGAGACGGCTGGATAGAGAAAGAGGAAGAAGCCTAGCTATACAAGCTTGGACAAAACCCTACACAAGCATCCTCCTAATGCTTTACTCCACCCCTGGCCGCCCTCTGACACTCCTGCGCCCCGTTTGCATGGACACGACTTGACCTCTCAAGAACACACGACACATGCATACACACGCGAATACTTTCAAAGGCTTCCTTCTTTTAATACACGTACCACAACAAAAACACAGGCACTCTCAAAACCATTGTGCAACACAATGCAATATGACATCTAACATGTGCAGTGGCAACTTCTTACCACCGTGTATCTACTATCTTTGCACAAGAGTAGCGTGAAGGGCGATTCGTTACCGGAGTGGGTGGCGGTGGCGGCCGGCGAGCTGCCGCCGCTGCAGAGGTTGCTGAGCTGCGTTTGGATGCTGCTGAGGAACGACGCAGCCTCGTCGAACGGCCGCGACAGCTCCTCCTTGTACCGCACCAGCACCCGGCAGTACGACTCCTGGAATCACAGGCAGCCCCATGTGCACATGTAATAACAAATCAGAAGCAAATCTAATTGCCGCCACAGAAATCACAAGATTAATTATCTCTGTACAAGCGTAGCTAGATATAATACGACACTAATCGAAGAGCGAACCATGAACTCGTCGAGCTCGGGATCGACGCCGATATCCCCGGCGCCGGCGCGCCTCTCCCGGCCGATCTCCTCCAGCAGCGACGCCACCTCCGGAGGCGCCCCCACCTGAAATCAAGAACCACGCGCATGTAGACGCATACACGTACGCACATATATACACGTACTCTTTCTTGACCATATCATCTCTGACGGTCTGACCGACGTCTTTTCCTCAATTCTCAGCATGCACACCTCGCAAATCTCACGTCGACATACCTTGCGGCATTCGATGTAGGCGGACAGGAGGGAGGGATAGCGCGGGTGGCTGGCGATCTGCGCCTTCATGAGCTCCGTCAGATCCGACGGCGAGGACCCGCCGACGCCGACGCCCACCCCGGACGCCGCGCCGCCGACCCGCGAGATCCCCGGGTGTATGCTGTACAGATCCTCCATGTAGTAGTAGCGGCAGCAGCTAACTCACCCACGCATCACAGCTATATATGACTATATGCGCACAAGTGGTAATCTGGTGCCACCGTAGTGAGCGGTCTTGTGTTGTGTTGGGGTTCCAAGAAAGTCTAGAGGGGAGGGGGCAGGAAGGCAGAGGCTTATGGGGAATTTAGCAGCTGTTTGCACTGCAGCTGGAGAAGCAGCTGCAGCAGGTGCAGGTGCAGGTGCTTCTGATTTCTGCAGGGAAATACATGGGAGCCAGGATCAGGATGGATGGAGAGGAGAGAGATTGGGAAAGCAGGGTGGAGTATTTGGACAAGGATGGTGTTGATTATAACCCGAATTGAATATGGTTCTCCCATGGGTTATCCCCTTCTACAGACAGTTCTATAAATTTATCATTAGTTTTTTAATCATAAAGTTTATAATAGAATATTGTAGATATGTTTCATCCCATATCTAAATACAAAATTTTATTTCAAGAGAATCATTGATGGCGGAACACCCCATGTCAGCAACAAAGTTACATAAAGAGATAAATGCATCATACTAGTAATATATTATAATTATTAGATTTTGCGGATTATCCCGGTTCCCTTTTTTAAAGCATTGTATCATCACAAGTACAAAGATAGCGGGGACATATCTATGCAAAAAGAAAAAAGCATCGTTTTGGTGAAAACTTGAATACATCTGGGTTTGAGTGCCAACAAGATAGTCCTTAGTTTAGCCAAAAAAAACTTAAATTTTCAAGTTCAAATTTAATTTGTGTTCAGAAAAATGGAAAAAAAATCCTAAGAAACTATAAGTCAAAGTAAAATTGAAAAAGAAAAAGACAAAAGTTACCATCCGTGAAAAAGTCAAAACTTTAAGGGCAATGCAATACTCCATGGACTGTCGCCTCAATATTCCTGTGTTTTGTCATGTTAGTTTTGTGTTCAAACCAAAATTGTTTCCATTTTAAAACTTGCACCAGAAAGGTGATTTCCACCAAGATAATATTCCTAAAAAAAATGTACAAGATGATGTTGGAGCTTAACATGTAAAATTATCTATCTATTACATTACTAAAACTATAGAAAAGGAAGCATCATGTTCGCACTCAAAGAGCTAGAAATTTCCATATAAATCGGAGAAAAGAGAGAAAGAATCACCGTTAATTTTGGTTGGTCTAAATTTATATATATACACACACAACTCCACGTTTATAATTTAGAATCTTTTTGACACTTGTGATACCGTTGGACCTAGTGATTAGTGAACACCCAATCATGCTATAGGCAAGCCTTTTCCCCTTTATAAAAGCATTGCCTAATCTATTGATAATAGCCAGTAGCTGAGGTGCTTATGAGCACTTGCAAAATTCCATCAACTAGTAGGTGACCCACGCCTTCGGTGCGTAGATGGGCAACGTAGGCGTGTGGAAGTGTTGGGCCAAAGTAGCGAGGATGTGGGCCGAAGGAAGCGTGGAAAGGCCCGCGAGGTAGCAGACGTGAGGAAAGCCTCTCCTTCGTACGATGCGTTCCGCCGCAATCCTTCGGACACGAGCCGGATGTCGCACGATTGGACAGAGCAAAATCTTTGGGTGACGTGGCCGCGCGACCGGGGGAGAAATCCTCGGCTGTTAAATATGTGAATATTTAAGAAATTGGCAAAACCATACTATAAATATATGAAATACTCATGCCAAAGCTAGTTCGTAACTCATGATCTACGACGAGAATGTTGGTGTCAGCATGTGTATATATCGATCATCTAAAACTAAAAATACATGCAAGTAAAACTGTAGACCTTTAAAAACACTTTAATTATTTTTTTTAAAGTACACATGATAGAAAGAGTCAAATTTGCGGAGTAAAGATCGCACGAATTGAATTTTTTTTTTTTTTGCATAGCTGAAATAGTAGCGGAGGTGTCCTGCTGTCATTAGCTGCTTTGTCATCGCGAGCGCGGGCAACAAGGGCCAATCGAGGACGGTGAGGAGCGATACTGTTTTTTTCTTCCGGCGGCATCGGCCGAATCAACGGAGGGCTGCGAAGCGGCGAGTCTGATCTAGGGCAAATAGTTGTGGGGAATGCATCATGCATGCCATTCGATTAAGTACAGATACACAAAACCAGTTATGCATGCAGCCTTTCTCCACAGACGAAGAAAGAAAGCTAGCCGTGCACCCGTCTTTCCGAGAAAAACGGCACATATGGCTAGGCTGGCGCATTAGTACAGGAAAATTCGATTAAGACCTCGTCCGCAAGGCTTCGTCCAGCTCGTGGGCGTGTGGAGCGTGCGGACGAGGCCTTGTCTGATTCATGGGTGTGCGGAGGTGCACACATGGCGGTCTCAGGCTTGTTCGGTTTGTGGGCGTGCGGACAAGGCCTTGTCTGGTCTGTGGACGACCGGAATTGCACACGTGTCGGCGTTAGACACGTTCGGACTGCTATATTTGCCAATACAGCGTGGGGTGTGCTATTCCTGTCAATACCAAGCGCAACAGTGTCATTTACGCCAAAAACTCATACAACACCAGTCGGACTAATACGACTATAGGAGTACGTAGAAGAAAAAGGCAGCAATTATAGCAGAGCGGCTGTTGGAGCTACCAAGCTAGCCTAGCATAGGAAATGGGCATTCGCAGTGAGTAAACTCCTAGCACTATCATGTGGAAAACGTCATAACGACAACGTCCGATCATTATGCTTTCTCCATCTCCTTGTCCTCTTAGAGTGGGACGATGGAGCGCCCTCTGGTGCAGCAGGGTTTCCGTTTTGAGGCTATGTGGCTGCGTGCACCAGATTATAAGGAGATGATAGAGCAGGCTTGGGTAGAGGGCAGCGATGGCACCTGTTCGCTACCATCTACTTAGGTGAATCTGCACTAGCTCGCCGGTTCTCTTAGCCGATGAAGCAAAGTGTCCTTTGGTTCGGTGCACAAGGACATACAAAAGCTTGAACGACGTATCAAGTCTTTGCGTTTGGCGCACGTGACTGATTCCGTGATCCAAGAGGAGCGCATGGTTGAACGCCGCCTCTGCTAGCTCTTTGAAAGGGAGGAGATTATGGCATGGCAACGATCTTAAGTGGACTGGTTCAGGGAGGGAGACCAAAAAAACTGTCTTTTTCCATGCGAGGGCCTCGGCGAGGTGAGGCTCACAAATAAAATAATGGCTCTTGTTCAGGAAGATGGCTCTAGATGTGAAAATCAAGATGGCATTAAAGGTATGGTTCAGAGTTTTTATGAAGATCTCTTTTCCTCTGAACCGTGTTATTCGGTGGATGCAGTTCTTGAGGCTATCCCTCGTAAAGTGGATGATGAGGTAAATGTCGAGTTGTGTAAACCTTATACAGATGATGAGATCAAGGCTGCTCTGTTCTAGATGGGGCCTACGAAAGCACTGGGTCTGCACGGCTTCCCGGCAATTTTCTATCAGACCCATTGGGGGTTTCTTCATGAGGAAATTTGTCATGCTGTTAAAAACTTTCTGGAGGACGTGGTTATACCAGAGGGTCTCCATGATTCAGTTATTGTGCTTATCCCAAAGGTTTCGAGGCCTGGATATCTAAAAAAATCATGTCCCATCAGTTTGTGCAATGTGCTCTATAAGATTGCTTCGAAGGTTCTGGCTAACAGATTGAAAGTTTTTCTACCTGCGATTGTGTCTGAGTATCATAGTGCTTTTTTCCCTGGAAAGCTTATTACTGACAATGCTCTTATTGTTTACGAGTCTTTACACACCATACGAAGACAATAAGCGAAGAGGCTGTATTTTGTTTTGAAGATTGATATGATGAAGGTGTATGATCGTGTACAGTGGAATTATCTACACGTCTGTCTAAATAAGCTAGGTTTTGCTCCTACTTGGATCAGTTCTATCATGCGGTGTGTTACGTCTGTTCGCTATGCTGTCCAGGTTAATGGTGAGCTGACTATGCCTATGGCCCCATCTAGGGGTATTAGGCAGGGAGGCCCTATTAGTCCCTATTTGTTTCTATTGTGTACTAAAGGTCTGTCTTGTCTCTTGCAACACAAGGAGGGCCATGGTGAGCTACACAGTATTCAAAACGATTGGCTCGGCCCCCCTATACCACATCTTTTATTTGCAGATGACAGTATTTTCTTTGCTTGTAGTGATGCCAAGAGTGTTGATTCATTGAAAGCCACACTTCATTTGTATTGTGAAGGTTAATTTAGAGAAATCCTCTATTAATTTTGGCTTGCATTGCAACGATGGTGGCAAACAAGGAGTCATGGCTCGACTGGATGTTCACAATGAAGCCCTCCAGGATTCCTACCTTAGGATGCTGACTGAGGTGAGTCGATCACCAACGAGTTCTTTTCATTTCTTGCCCGATAGAGTGCGGAAGCGGATCAATGGGTCGACTGACCGGTCGTTGTCACGGGCGAGGAAAGTAGTCATGTTACAATCGGTGATCCAGGCTATTCCAATTTATGTTATGAGCTACTTCCAGCTGTCGGTCTCGACGTGTGAGAAAATGAAAACCTCCATTGCTAATCACTGGTGGGGTGTTGAGAACGGCAAGAAGAAAATACATTGGCGCTCATGGGACTGCCTGTCTACACCTAAAGCTTTGGACGGCATGGGCTTTCGTGATCTTGTGCTCTTCAATCAAGCCATGTTAGGTCATCAGGACCGACGGCTAATGATAGAGCCAGAGTAGCTTTGTGCTAAAGTGTTGAAGGGTCGTTACTTTCCTAGCTGTGATTTTTGGGATGCCGCTCATCCAAGATCTTCTTCGTATACTTAGAGGAGTATCTGCTTTGGGAAGGAATCGCTGCAGAAGGGTGTATGATGGGGAGTCGGCAATGGCAAAAGTATTAAAATCTTATCTGATAACTGGATACCCGGCAGTGCACCCAATTTGGTTCAGCCGTTGGTGCCCCTACCTGCGGATCAAACAATTGATTTTCTTATACAGGAGGAGCATGGTTCTTGGGATGTTGACCTAGTTCGTTCTATCTTCCCTAAGGTGGTTGCTGATCAGATTAACCAGGTGCCCATTAGTTGGCAAGGCAGTAAGAATTTTGCTTCATGGCCACATACAAGACATGGGTCTTACACAGTACGTTCTGCATATATTTTTAGCTCGGGTAGAGGGCTTTTATTCCTCTCGAGGCAGCTTTGGGCGTGGCCTCTCCTTAGCGTACGCGTGTGAATGAAAAACATTGGAAGTCACTCTGGGCTATAAAGGCACCGAACAAGATGAAAATTATGTTGTTGCATTTCTCAAAAGATTGCCTACCGTGTGGTTTACAGCTAAAATGGAGGCATATCCTAGTGAATGGTACCTTTACAGCTAAAATGGAGGCATATCCTAGTGAATGGTACATGTGTCTTCTGTGGTAGGGAGGAGCATATCGAACATTCCTTCCTATTCTGCCAGTTTGCCCATGAATTTTGGCGTGAAGTGAAATTGGAGTATGGATTCCATCTCTACTGCAAGACGTTGAATTGTGCTAAGTAGTGGTTGTTCAATTTTCTGGGACGTTCCTCGGTTTGGGAGACAACGGTTCTTGCTGTTACTCTGTGGTATATTTGGGAGATCCGTAATGGTGCACGAAACGATGAAGATTAGTTGCATCCTCGAAGGGTGGCTGTGCAAATTAAAACTTATGTTGAGTTGATAGTGTTGCATATCTTCAATCCAGATCCAGGTCATAGGCATGAGTCCTTGCATTCAGTCCCTAAATGGACTCCACCACCGGTAGGTGCGGTTCTTATTAATATTGATGCATAACTATTTGTAGGACCGGAAAGGCGACTAGAGGGGGGGTGAATAGACGCTTTCTCTATTTTTCACCTCGATCGAACTCAACACTACTTTCACTCCAATAGCTATAAAAGCTATGAAGATCTGTATACAGGCACAGCGGATAACCTGTGTTGAATCCGATCAAACCCCGAAGTAAAAGACCAAAAACATCTTTTCATTAATGCCTAAGATAAGAAAGTTGCTGCTGCAATGCTCCACAACAAATCAATGCCGAAAGCTTCTACTGGTAGCAATAAACAAATCGCTACAACTCTTGTCTACAGAACAGAACAAGCTAAGCTGCCGATCCTTACTGCTCATCACCCTACCAACTGCTGGTCAGAACCACCTATTTCTATTAAGCGAGGGAATTACCGACGCCTACAGGGACAGAGCAAGCACAGGTGCCGAACCTCCTTCTTGCCTCCTATGCAATATCACTCAGTTGGCCAAGTAAAGAAACAGCGAACCACAGGGAATCAACTCGATACTTCCATCGCAACAAGCAGCAGCCAAGGCAATAAAACACTCAAAACTTAAAGCAAAGATTTGGTTTCTGGAGTACACGCTGCACGCTGCCCTCTCTGATCGAAACTGCAGCTAAAACATGTGCTTCTTGTTCCCTTGCAAAGAACCTCATTCGGTCAAGGAGCCACTGCCCAGCAAGGCAATAAAATAAATCAAACACAGTAAACTGCTAGCACTCAAAAACCGAACACTTGGTTGGCTCAATGAAGGCAACCGACTAAAAACTTCAAAGAGAGGGAATCGGTTTCACACACCGATCGGACATGCTACAGCCACAAGAATCTGTTTTTCTACAGGTGAACAGGCCACTACGGGCGCTCAACTAGGCGCTACACACACCACTGCACAGGGACTCAAACAAAGAAATAGCTCAAGGTCAAGATGCAAAAACGGCAATCTAAAAGATATTCTGTTTTCACTAGATTTTTAGCCAAGAGCGGCCGCCGCCATGAGGTTTCAGCGGGATCACTACCGGCGCTACAGGCTCTGCAATTTCTCCTGGCACTCTGAGATGCACGCATACAGATTGCTTTTCTCAAAGACAGAAATGATTAGTCACATAAGCTCCGGTTCTTGAGGGCAGATCAAAAAGCAGCTCAAGCCAATAAAGAACACCAGCATCGATCGATGGACAGAGCAGATGGCAGCCACAGTAAAAAAAATTCTCAAAACAGCGATCAAATGCAAGAGAGAAAGAAACAAATCGACAAGAACTGGCCGCATCAACGACCGGACAGATCCGGATTTTACGGAGATTCACAGGCGCACCAAAACGAATCAATCCATAAAAAATCAATGCCTCACCCGCATGAATCAAGATGGCAGCCAACAAATGAACAAGTCAACAAGAAATTTTTTCTCTCGCCAAAGATCGGCCGCCAAGACTCGGTTTCCTCGCTGCTTTAGACAGGGGCGACAGATTCTACAAAGAAGAGCATCACTGTGATCGATGAAGCACCAAGACCGATTTCGATTTTGTTTGGGATACAAGGGCGCGCCATTGTATCGTAAAAGCACGCCTCGGTTTTTCTCCACAAAAGCACCTCTCTTTTCTTAGCTCAACAATGGGCCGCCCATATTTTTTTCTCGGTTTTTTCTCCAAGAATGGTATCACTCCTCAAAAAGCACGCCCCATTTTTTCTTAGCAGCTCCCTATTCACCAGCGGCAAGAACAAACCGCCCCTCTCTTTTTCTCAGTGGCTGCCCTAATCTCCAGCACCTTAAAAATTCTATCACCTATTCCTTTTATAGGGTAACAACAAACCCTAGAAAACCTTCTAGATGATTTATCCTAATGGGCTTCCGTTAGGGCCCAACATCAACGGAACACACGCACGCATCTCAAAGCGCCGTCTTCATCGTCGATTGATCTAAACCGCTTCACCATGCGTCGACCCGCGCCGCGGCTTAGTCAAAAGGTCACCAAGGCGGTATTTGGTAAAATTACCAAAATACCCCTTCTCGATCCTTTCCAAAAGACCGAGTCCACAGATCATGAAGCAATCGCCTGCTTCGCCATGTGTAGGTTGATCAACGGCTCCATGTCGTCAAGTCTCTCCCGTCCGGATCCCACCGGCACCACTGAGCACTTGCAACGACTCCCGCACCGCTTGATCCAACCAACGACCGAACCGCCCGTTCGGTCATCCTTGTCCATTCTGCGCCATGCTTGAGTCACTGACCTCACCCGCATCCTTGATCGTTACGGACCTCACTCTCCAAGCTTAGTCCCGATCCTCCTCGCCGTTGACCGTCATTGACCGCAAGCCACCGCTGAAAAATAGACAAGCAACACGAATCCGGAACAAGTTCTTCACAACTTGACCCACGTTAGCCAAAACATGCAATATGCAACACATATGCATTAACAAATATGGATATGACCTAACCCATAATCAATTCACCACTTAAAACAACAATCAGCACAAAAGCCGGTCAGACCGCCGCTGACCTGACAGATCTGAAACTTTGTCGAAAACACATGAAACTTCAAACCAAAAGCCACATTGCCAATTGTTTCATCATCCTAAGACCATGGGCATATCCCCATGATATCCACACTATTTGCTTCTTCTCGTCGGACGGGGGTTGGTGTGGTAGTCCGAAACCACACTGGTGAATGCTTGGCTGGCTGCAGCTGTAAGATCGAGGAGGCCGACTAGAGGGGGGTGAATAGATGATTTTAAAAATATTTTGGATAAAACCGATTTCTAATGCGGAAGCTAACAACAATTCGGTTTTGCACAATTAAAGCCTAAATCAACTAGTCTTTACTAAGTACACCAACAATATAATACTATTGATAATGATAGCAATCATACAAAGATATGTAAGCAATTTAATACAAAGAATGTAATTTGCACAAAGTAAAACACAAGAGAACAAACCACAATGACACAACGATGTTTTACTGTGGTGTTCGGAGACTTGTCGGTCTCCCCTAATCCGGTCTCCCCTAATCCACGTTGAGATAAGCCCAACCAAATTAGACAGGCTCCACAATTGAGCCAACATCTCCGAGGTAAGTCCAACCACTTGGACTGGCTCCAACACGAACCAACACCTCGATCCACTCGGGGTTGCTCTTCCTCCACTCCGGAGATGGCGAGCACAAAACCACTCACAACCGCCCGGATCTTCTCACAATCTTCTTGTAGAAGATCACCGGCGCAACTCCTCCAAGCCGTCTAGGTGTCGGCAAACACCAAGAGTAACAAGTCGAAGAGGCTCACTTGAACGAAACAAGTGTCTAAGCTCAATGGATACACAATCCACTACCTAATGCAACACATGCACTTAGGGTTTGCTCTCTAAGCTCACTAAGTGCAACACATACACATAAGAGATAAGAGGGCTTGCTCTTTGCTCAAAGGAATGAATAGCACTAGCAACAACACTCCCATTAGCAAAGAAATTGATGATTTCTCTAAATTAATTTTCTGCCCAGAACCTTCACAATACAAATAAAGCGTGGCTTTCAAAGCATCAACATTTTTTGCATCGCTCCGAGCAAAAAAAAATACTGTCATCTGCAAATAAAAGATGTGATTGGGGGGGGGGGGGGCGAGCCGACCGTTTCGAATACCGTGTAGCTCACCTAGGCCCTCCTTACGTTGCAAGAGACAAGACGGACCTTTAGTGCACAACAAAAACAAATAAGGACTAATAGGGCCCCCCCTACGAAATACCCCTGGAAGGGACCATAGGTATAGTCCGCTCACCATTAACCTGGACAGCATAGCAAACAGACGTAACACATCGCATGACAGAATTGATCCAAGCAAGTGCAAAACCCAGCTTAATAAGACAACCATGTAGATAATTCCACTCTACACAATCATACGCCTTCATCATACCAATCTTCTAAGCAAAATACAGCCTCTTCGATTGTTGTCTTCGTATGGTGTGTAAACACTTGTAAGCGATACGAGCATTGTCAGTAATAAGCCTTCCAGGGACAAAAGCACTCTGATACTCGGATACAATCGCAGGCAGAAAAACTTTCAATTTGTTAACCAAAACCTTCGAAGCAATCTTATAGAGCACGTTGCACAAATTGATGGGGCGAAAAATTTTATGATGTTCAGGCCTCCAAACCTTTGGAATAAGCACAATAACTGAGTCACGGAAACCCTCTAGTATATCCACACTCTCCAGAAAGCTTATGACAGTATGACAAATTTCCTCACGAAAAAAATCTCAACGGGTCTGATAGAAAAGGGCCGAGAAGCTGTCTGGACCCAGTGCTTTCATAGGCCCCTTCTGGAATACAGCAGTCTCAATCTCGTCATCTGTATAAGGTTTAAACAACTCGACATTTACCACATCATCCACTTTACGAGGGATATCCTCAAAAACTGCATCCACCGAATCACACGGTTCAGCGGAAAAGAGATCTTCATAAAAAAAATCTGAACCATGCCTTTAATGCCATCTTGATTTTCACATCTAGAGCCATCATCATGAACAAGGGCCTTGATAGTATTTGTGCGTCTCCTCGCCGAGGCCCTCACATGGAAAAAGGCAGTATTCCAGTCTCCCTCGCTGAGCTAGTCCACTCGAGATCATTGTTGTCCCATAATCTCCTCCCTTTCAAAGAGCTCGCAGAGGCGACGTTCAACCGCACACTCCTCCTGGATCATGTCATCAGTCACATGTGCCAAGCGCAAAGACTTGATACGGCGCTCAAGCTTTTGTCTCTCCTTGTGCACTGAACCAAAGGACACTTTGCTCCATCGCCCAAGAGAACCAGCCGGTTGGTGCAGAGTTGTCCAAGTAGATTGTAGCGAATGGGAGCCATCATTGCCCTCTACCCTAGCCTGCTCCATCACCTCCTTATAATCCGGTGCACGCAACCGCATAGCCTCAAAACGGAACCCCTGTTTCACCAGAGGGCACTCCACCGCCCCACTTTGAGAGGACAAGTAGATGGAGGTAGCATAATAATTGGACGTTGTCGTTATGACATTGTCCACATGACAATCCTCAAACAAACGAGAAAACTCACCATTTGCCATTGCCCGATCAAGCCGAACCTTGACACTAGAATCAACATCCTGCTTATTCGTCCACATGTATTTTGGTCTCGAAAAACCCAGGTCGATAAGCCCACAATCATCTAAGCAATCATGAAACAAGGCCATATGAGAATCAGACCTATCCCTGAAACCCAAGTGTTCATCATGGCAAAGGGCCTCATTGAAATCACCACAACAGATCCATGGACCATTCCATTAGGCATGCATGAACCTGAGGAAATCCCAAAATTCGCGTCTATGTTCACTTCGAGGTTCACCATAAACAAAGGTAGCATGCCATGTTGCACTGGACTCTGTTGACACAAACACATCAATACAATGGGAATTAAAATCTTTCAAGGAGACCTTATATGGCTGCATCCAAAAAAAGTGCAAGGCCATCACTAAGGCCTACACAATTGACTGCAAAACAACTCGAGAAAACCAAAGACCACAAGAAGTTTTGAACTTTATTATCCCTCATCTTAGTTTCAAATAAAAAGAGGAGGGCAAGATGGTAAGTCTTCACTAACCAGCGAAGCACGCCAACTATCGAGTCCACCCCCAAATCTCGACAGTTCCAACACAAGAGACTCATTGCATGTGGTGGGGCTGTACCACATTCGCTGCCAGATCCACCGATCGAGATGAAGCATCTGCCGAGCCCTTTTTGAGTTTCTTGTTGGAATCACAACTTTACTTCGCACCGTCAGAACCAGGCTACCCTATGACTCCCAATGCTGTGGTTGTTCCTTTCTGCACCACTGTAAGAGCCAAAGATATACCCCCCTTAGCAGCAGGAGCGAGAGTAGAAGAGTCCTTGTGCCTATACTCCTTGTGTTTTTTGCGCTTAAATCTCACAATGTTCTTGTACAACTGAACTTGGGAGAGATCCTTCGTAGCAACAGATCTTGTGCGGTTCATCAAATCAACAGTTTTTGAAACCGAGCTAAAAGGAGTGCCTCGGCGACAAGTCCTTGTCTGGGTCAACATGCACACCATGACTAGAACTAGAGCTTCTAGCCCCTGGTGATTTCGAGTGATTAAAAGTACCAGTCGATGGCTCCATTTGAGCATGAGCAGTAGAGCCACAGTCCGTCGAAAAAGAATTATTATCGTACCATACACCTGATGACACCTTCTTACGCGGAAACGACGCACAAAGACAGTCACTAGAGTATGGTAGCTTCCCATCAACATCCCGTTCCCCCAGCATTGGACATTCCAAGGAGGAATGACCCAAACGGCTGCACGAGAAGCAGTAGAGTGGGAGGCTCTCATACAAGACATCGTATCATTCTATCGTCTTCCTGCGATTCAAGTAAACAGTGATGCCCCTTGAGAGTGGTTTGTCGACATCTACTTCCACACGCACACACATGAAAATACCCTAGCAGCGCCCTTGCGCATCCACATCTATCTTCTTCACATCGCCGACCTGCTCAGCAAGCGTCTTACCCCAGTGCGTAGTCATCCTGCCAAGCGGAAGGTTCATGATTCTGATCCAAACAGGCATCTTGTTGAAGATCAACTGGGAAGGCTTAAGATTCAAATCATAGTTCTGAAGCAGGACTGCATGCCTGCCCACCATCCAGGGAGATCCCTCCAACACACGAGTTCTATCTGCTTGAGAGGCGAACTCTACCACAAAAGTGTTGTCGCCGGCGGAGCTCATCACCAAGCCCTTCAGGTTGCCCCATGCCGGCCTCAATGCTAACTTGATGGTATAAATATGGAGAACATCAGGTATGAGGACCTTACCGACGACAGTCCAATCTGGATGGGCAAGATCCTCGTCGCTTTCATCATCCAAGACGACCACCTTGGCCTCCTTCGAAGTAAGTCGAAGGCGCCCCATCATCTCCGCAACATGCTCTTCAGATCCGGTCCCCTCCCCATCAACTGACGCCCTCGCTTTCCCCTTAGCAAATCGAATCGGCTCCGTGGGGAAGCCGCCTGATTTCGCTCCGGGGCTGCCTCCAGCCTTGTCTCCAACTGCCTCGCCGTCCCTCGATCCAGCCATCACCAAAACACAATGGTCTTACACACGCACAAGGCCAAGGGTGGGCGGCAGTCCAGGGAGCACCCCTTAATCACCCCGAACCAAGATGAGGAGAAGACCAACGGGTACCGGTGAGACTAGGGAGAAGAGGGAAGGGATCGGGTAGAGGAAAAAGAGAACGCACTCACAAACATGATCACAGAACCGGTTCAAATCCTAAACCCGTCAAGGCAAACCAAATTCATTGATCCGAAACAATTTCAAAGTACTGAACAATGCATACAAACTCCGACAAAGCTGACGAAGCCGCGACGCACCACCAGAACACCCTCAATCTCAAAAACCGAATCGACTCCAAAGCCTTTGCCAGACTGGACCGACCCAGCTCCCGCCCCATGCCAATGGAGCCACCGAAGCAAAACAAATTCACTGATCTGAAATAAATTCAAAGTACCGTACCACACAGACAAACTCCGACAAAGCCGACGAGGCCACCACTGCCGATGAAGCTGACAAAGCCACGATGCTTCGCCAGAACACCCCCAATCCCAAAAACCAGATCGTCTCCAAAGCCATCGTCACCGGACAGGACTGATTCCACCCCCCGCCCCTACAAATGGAGCCGCGGGATCCAGAGGTGAGTCGAGGTTGCTCACGGACAAAGCCTCCAAAGTCGCCGCCACCGCTACGCGCTACTCCTCTACCGAAATGACCCCAAGAATCCCACCAAATCCGCTGCGACCGAAACAGATTGACCCTCCTCCCGCCCTACTCCGATGAAGCTGTGTGTCCCGGAGATGACCCAAGGCAACACGCAGTGGATTCCAGCAAGAATTAGTGCCAAAATCAGGAGGAGAGAAAGGAGGAGCGGAGAAGACAGTGGGAGTGGAGGATACGCATCATGGGAGCGGAGGAGATGCTTGTAATCCGACTGATGTCTACCTTTATGGCCGGTTGTTTTAGAATTAGGAGCAATAATTCTTGACCTACATAATGTCACCTTGTTTTTTATTTTTATTTTTATTTTTGCTACTATAATATCACCCTATTAATACCTAATATAAGCATTGCATTGTTTTCTTTTGCAAGTTACTTGTAATTCGGAAGCACCGTGAGAAGAATGTGTGTTGGACTGAAATAGCGACTAGGGGTGAATAGGAGCCCACTCTTTTTCACCTCATCATTTAACTATCTTTTGTCTTCAATAGCTATGAGAAGTTATGAAGATTAACGCCTCGAGATCTTAGCAAAAGATTTAAGCTAAAATCGAGAAGATCAACCCTCCACACCCTCTGTCAGTCTATCGTGCTTGGGCCGCTACCCTGTCACGATGGGCTGACCCGGCACGACATGAGCCTAGCACAGCCCATCTGGCCCATGTGCGTTAAGGCTGAGCTAGGCAGACCGCCAGGCATCCCAAGGAAGGAGGAGCAGCGAGCTGGCAAGGGAGGGACGATGCTTGATGAGGACATGACCCCTATGGATACTGTTGGAAATATGCCCTAGAGACAATCATAGAGATGATTATATTTCATTATGTTCATAATATTGGATAATATGTTATCTTGTTCCTAGAATAATATTGTTAGTATTTATTATCAAGTATGTGACTTGATTGTGAAACTCTATATTTCTGCGATAATTATTCTTATACAATCCCTAGTTGGAAACATATGAGGACACATATGAATAGACTAGCATATGTATTGGTTGATGACTATGTTTCATGGGTCATGGATATGGAGATATCAAACCAATAATATGGACACATGTTAGAGAACATGATGTTGGATTAGACCCACCTTGAGACACTATTGAGATTGTTATGATTCTATGTGTCATTAGTTGGTCTCAAGCAATGATGATGTATAATCCTTAGACCTGAGATCAGCATGATTTTCTACATGTGTAATAGCACTCTTAGGGGTTGCCAAACGCTACACCGTAATTGGGTAGTTATAAAGGTAGTTTTCGGGTATGCTATGAAACATGCAGAGGAATGTGACTGGTCGGATATGGGATTTGCCCCTCTTAACATAACAGGAGAGATGTCTCTGGCCCCTCGTTGTGGTCGGATAAAGAAAGTGCATGGCCATGCCACTAGTGGTCGAAGTGTTCGACCACGTAAAGTTATCTGACACGCGATCGAGAAAGTATTGAACAGTCCATGGATGACACAACATCTCACCTGGAGTTCAACTAGACATCGTGAGGCAAAGAGAGTATACACGAGCTGGTCGTAGACTTACGAACTGGTCGTGACCAAATACGAACTGGTTGTATAGAGATAAGACCTAGTCGTAAGTGATGAGGACCTGGTCGTAGATCATATTGCATCAAGGTTCATCCGATATAATTTATGTGTATTCGGGAATCGCTATGTTCTTCTAGGAACCGCTACGACTCGTGTCGGAAAGGGTTTCCGAGTCACAACCGATTACGCATGAACCTACAGGGTCACACACTTAACGGGTTGGAACAAACTAGTATGGATACGATTCGTCAAATGTGTTCGGATAGGATCCGTCACGAGCACTATATAAGGAGATGCATGAGACTGTTGGGTGTTACAAGGTTTTTACACCACCAAAATCCTAGCCGCCATCTTCCTGAGAGCTCTGCCATGCGACTTGGTGCTTGTACACCGACGTATGGTTGTTCCTTCCCTGGACGTGTGGATATCGTAGAGGCACTACTGCGACTATTGCGCTTGAGGACGATCCGCGATCTTCACAAGGAACTGCAGACGTTGCTGGAGGAGACGATCGACTCGTGAGGACACTAGACGATCGACTACGACCACTACATCGACACGCTCTACGTTGGACTAGGCTGCTCCAACCCTTCTTCCGCTGCTCTGCACGTCTGGTGGTAACGATCTATGATCATCTACTTGCTTGGCTTCCTGGATTGCGTGGTAGAAAATTTTGTTTGTTGCTATCGTAGCCTACCCGTGGCCTAACAGATACAACCATATTTGCTATACTTGTTGTTCCAATTACTAGAGCTCGTACTCGCCAACTAAATTACTAAGTAACTTCGTTTCTAGGAGTTCATAATCGTTCCATTGAGGATGGATTGTTACCTATGTCTTGTGATGTCATTCTACTCAGGAACAAAGGCAAGGGGAGTAACACTACTACCACAACAAGTCAGATCAGTTCGGAATCAGTCTGACAGCACCAATTTAAAACATACATAACTTTCACATACGGAGTTCGTTGGAGGTCCACGAGTACTTGATGGAAATAATATTTCGTCCTCTTTCCAACGGATCCTGCCCCACCTCCAACTTTCTTCTGTACTGACCACAATCATCAAAAGAAGATGTCATATTACCTGTTTGGGGCAACTTGGGCTTTGTAATCGTACTCAACTTGGCCCATATGCCGACGGCCCACCTAGGATGTGTTTACTATTCAAGTGAACAGTCACCTGCGATTTAGTCCCACCCCTTTAGTTCTTTTAGATTTGTGGCTCCTCATCCCCTATTTAAGGAGGCCGCACCCCATCTAGTTTCTTTGGATTTTGTTTATGTTTAGTTTGCCTTCGTTGCAACTTGTATCTTTTGCGTGTGTCGGCTAGACCACCCAATTAAGATGCTTATTCAAAATCCCAACTCAATTCAATATTTCAATTCCTATTTGCAATTTCAGATTGCTTTATCTTGTTCTTGCGTGCTTCTTCGGTGTATGCAGGAATCGACCTTCGTGGTCAGGTCATCCGGGTATTCGTGCATGGTTGATAACAACTTGTCAATCAATTCATCGATTGCGTGATTTCGAGCCTTGCAAGTTCGTAGCCAGGATCGTGAGAGTTGAGCGACGACTACCGAACCTATCATCTCATCGAAAGATCGGGCCAACAATCAGACCTTCGGGTTCATCAGGTGGTATCAGAGCTACAGTTCATCGGTGAGAAATTTTTTTCCTACAATCCAAATAGCCACGAAAATAAAAAAAAGTTTAGTTCATCGTCCAAACCCATTTGTGCCTTTACAATTTTTTTTCTTTTTAGTTTGCGTTGTTGAATTGTCATTGTATCGTCGAGTCTTTGTGCTAGTTTCCTGTCTAGATTGATCTAATTTAGGATCTCTTGCAAATCGTCAGTTTAGGCCGAACAACTCCCTGTTTGATTCGTGTGGATAACGCAAGCAGTCAAAATCAGCAGCAGAGAGGGACAGGCTCTCGTTTTCTGCTATTCCGCCGCCGCCGTCTCGACATCGCGTGTTCCTCCGGCTGCGCAACACGTCTTCATCGCGCGTCGCTCCCACGGCGCATCGCATCCTTTCGTCACTCGGTCGAAGCGGCGCCGCATCACAAATCCGCCAGCAACGACCGTGCGTCGTCTCGGTCAGTGCGAGCAAGCCAGGAAGTCACAGATATGAAAAAAAATAGCAGATCGGTTTCCGGCCGCCGTCTTCGTCCAGCGCGCGGAAGGATCCAACCCAGCGTCACCGCCACGCCTTGCGTTCTGCTGTCGCGTCCTCCGGCAGACAGCACGCCGCTCGAGGAAAACCCGGCCGTCCGCAGACACCGCCGCCGTTGGGAGAGCCGCCACCGCCGCTGAAGCTTGCACCGGATCCGTGCCGCCGCCCCAGACCCAGTCGCCCGCTCGGATTTCTTCTTGGGCCACCACCGCTTTGCTCATCCGCTTTGAGATCGAGTTACCGTCGCCGCCTTGCGTGCGCCACCGCCTTGGATCAGGACGACGCTGCCGCTCGGGGACTCGCCGTCGCCGCCGCCGACTCCATCCGAAGCCGTGTCACTGGATCCGCTCCCCCGTGCAAGCAGCGGCAGCAGCCCTCCGCTCCCTCCGTGCCGCCAAGCCGCCGCGCACGCGCGGACATCACCACCGTTCGGAGAGCTTGTCAGGACCCAAAATTTCAGAGAACAAATCGATTTGTCATCTTGGGGTGTGCGGGAGAGAGATGGGGAAAGTGTTTAGGGTTCTAAACGAGCTAACAACTAAAGATAGAATATACTGTTTCGATACACTTCTCATTACCAAAGCCGCTGGTTAAAACCAGGGAACACAGCAAATTCTTATAGTAACGAGTTCAGTGATAAGACGCGACAAAACGAAACGATATAGTAACTACGAAATGAAATATTAGCCGTCCGATTGTCTTTGAGATCAACGAAGGCTAAAAATTGAAGAAGAAAATGTTTCAGCGCGTTATGTAAATCCAACGGCTCAGACATTTGTCCGATCGGCACATTGCACATCTAACGGATCAGACATTGGTCCGATCGGCACAATGATATCCAATAGTCCCAATCAAAAACGCCGAAGGGGTAAATTCAACGCTGACTTCTTAATATGTCCTCCTATTCATCTTCTTTCTTGGTTTCAAGCTGTTCGGCAGAAATTGAATCTAACATTCCTTCCCTCTTGGCTTCGAACTTGTCCTCAAGGAGAAAAGTTTGGAAAAGTCTTTTGGATAAAGGTTGTATCTTCCCAGGTCGCATCATCCGGACCCAAATTAAGCCACTGGATGGGCCATTGTGCCACCGACTCATTTCGGCGAGGAGCAATCCTCCCGCTCAGTACAGCCATTGGTTCAATTTTTATCTTGCCGTTCTCCCCAACTAGTGGTAATCCTTGAATAGGCACCACATGTGATCCTATATGTTTCTTCAGCTGGCTCACATGAAACACAGGGTGAATAGCTGCATGCTCAGGAAGTTGGAGTTTGTAAGCCATTGGACCGATTTTCTTCAAAACCCGAAATGGACCATAGAACTTCGATCTGAGTTTTAATGATCCCCTTAGACCGAAAGCCGTTTGTCGATAAGGTTGCATTTTGAGGTAAACCATGTCACCTACTTGGAGCTGCTTCTCTGTCCTGGATCTATCAGCAAAGTGTTTCATTCTTTCTTGAGCTTTGTGAAGATTTGTCTTTAGTTGTTCCAACATTGGTTCCTTTTGCTCCACAGTGGTCCTCGCCTCTTCTGAGACATTACAAGGGATTATGAATTCCCCGATTTGGGATGGAGGATAGCCATATAGAGCCTAAAATGGTGTGCTTTTCAAGGAGGTATGGTATGAGGTGTTATACCACCATTCTGCAAGTGTTGACCAACTCATCAACTCTCTCGGTTCTTGGAATGTCATGCTCCTCAGATATGATTCTAAGCATTAGTTTACTCTCTCCGTTTGTCCGTCCGTTTATGGATGATATGCACTACTCAACCTCAAAGAAACCTTCATCATTCTGAAAATCTCCTGAAATAAATGGCTGGTACTGCTCCCTGCTCATCCTTCTCCTCGACGCCTAAAGGTAACCAATGCCGAGTTGCCGACCCCGACGCCCCTTTCCCTCAGTCTTTCTATCAATAATCTATCATGGTCCTCATTGACTTATGATAATTGTACTTGTTTTAGGAATTTGTATTTGTTCTAGTCAGTTATTCATATGGTATTTGTTTTGATACTGCTACTGGAATATATTGCAATGTGGTGTGGTGGGCTTGAGATGAATGCTCTGTGATGATAATAGTCTTGTACTGAAATTATTTTGATAATCGGGTTTGAACTTGAGTTCTAATTGGAATGCTTACTCTACATGTGATAGCAATATCAAAATGTTAAATCTTAGCTTTATGCTGATTTCATTTGTTCACATGATGTTTGTGTTGAGCATATTATTCCTTTTAAATGACTTGGAGGATTTACATGTCTATGTCAATTATGTCATTGTATTGGTCTTAATTTTTCCCCTACATATCCCAATTATTATTAATTGGTGTGTATACCCATACACATAGAGATCAAATCTTATGATAATATGTTCATGCGTGTCAGAACTTCTATTTCCTGTAAAGATGTCTTCCGCTCATTCTTCATCATTGCCGCCTCATGTGTTTGATGATGCATCATCCTCTGGAATATCCAACCGCGGTAGAAGAAGAGGAATATCGAAAAGGCCCGCGGGCCGATATACCATCACGGAGGTCGATCAGTCTGGGACCCCTATCAATCCTCGCCGAGCAGCTACCGCATTCCGGAGAACGGTCGGAATAGTTACACGGCAACGGGTCAACGTCACCTACGATTCGTGGAAGGAGTTGACCAAGCACAGAAAGATGAGCTGCTGACGGATATTTTTCAATCGTTCAAGATCCCGGAACAACACCGGGACTCCGTGCGACGACACGTGTTGCTACAGGCATGCAAAGCGTGGAAGAACTTCAAGAACACGCTTGTCAAGAACTACGTAGAGAAGGATCTGACGCCCTTCCACAAGTATCCGTTCTTGGAAGAGTCCTGGGCTGAGTTTGTGGCGAAGAAGATGACAGATGAATTTAGGAGTGAAAGTGCGGTGCACACGGCCCTCCAGGCAAAAAAAACAAGCACCCCCATAGACTCGGCATCACTGGTATGCGGGTAAAATCGATATGGAGGATCGGGATCGGCAGAACAAGCCGTTCGAATGTCTCCCGTCATTTCTGAGATCACTAATGTGCGCACTGACGGTGGTTATTTGGGAGGTTCGTACCACCTATGGGGAAGTCTCCTTTCTAAACCCCGCAGACTAGGAAGTGTCGGCGCTACCGTAAGATATCGAACTACCTAGTTTGTAATTACTCCATAACTTCATAGGAAGTGAAATGACATGTCGGGCTATTGTAGGTAACGCTGAGTGCACAATCTTCCCAAGGCTCATTGCTTGAGCGAGGAGAGAGATATACTCTCATGACCCTAGAAAACAATGAGCATCCGGGTGCACTGAGGCACCGTGTTTATGTTACATAGGCAGAATGGTTCTAAGCGGACTCCGGATCGTACCAGCGTAGGAAGAGAGCCAAAGCCGAGCGCGATGCAAAGCTACGAGAGGAGATTCGTGAATCCCTCAGAGACGAGATCACCCGTGAGATCGATGATCGCGTCAGAGCTGCGTCGCAACGATAGATGGATAGCTTTGAGGAAAGGCTTAAGGAATTGCAACTCCCAAATCAGTTGCAAGCCCCTACCCCTACTGTGCTAGCCAGCCCCCCCCCCAAACTTCTGAGTAGCTATGCATCTAACCCTACTCCAATAGGCGACGACAGATTTTTTATCGATGACATCCGGGTAATAATTATTATCTCTATAATGCTCGATCCATTGATAGGCCTGTTGGAGTAGCTAATTTTATATCATTATGTAGGCGGCTATGAAGTGCAAGCTCCAAGTGAGATATGCCTCTGTTACCCTAGATGCTGCTTGGGGCCAGGTGTATCCATCCGATATCGGGGCTTTGGTGCATGGTAAAAATCTAGTGCCGGGTTTCGTAAAAGTGAATGTGGACGGTGTTTGTGCCAATTTCGAGGCTGTCCCGCTCCATATTCCCCCAAACGACGAGGTCATGACTCTAGAACATGCCGTTGGAACATTCATCCAGTGGTCCAAGGGGGACATCTGCCTAGAGCTACCTGCTCCGGTGTCAACTCACGAGAATGTCCTGCAACGGTACCAAGTCCATGGGAGCTGACTGCACCAAAGCTACTTGCATCGACGCGGCAAGGGCCCGGTGCCTCAGATGCATCTACACCTCGTGGTCAATCGACTGATGCACCTACACCTCGTGCTCAGTCGACTCTTGTGAAGTCGACCTATACAAAGCGAGGGAGAAAGGGCAAATCAAAGACGGCCGACTCCTATTCTGATATCCCCTTCTTGCCGTTGGCCCGGAAATTCGTGCTAGGCGAGCGGTTGGTCGAGAGGTTAGACAACCCTACCCTAGGACCGGCTTGCACGGCATTGCATACATGGTACATGGAACAGTCCAACAAGCCGGATGAACAACGATGCTCGGGTGTCACCGTCAAGTTCAAGTTGGATCATTTTAACCACGAGCTTCAAGACTGTGTCTTCACGGTGACCTTCAAGGACTTGTTCTGTCTCTTCAACCTCGACAAGCTCGACGTCTCACTCATGCGATGCTACACACTGTAGGTGTGTACAATCATGATCAATGTTCGTGTAATACCGTTAAATGTTATATATAACTCCTTGCTTTTGTATATAGATACATGATGTCTGAAGCCAAAAGAAGGAATTCACCGGTAGGTTTCCTTGACCCATATGTGGTCTCCGACCAAACCATTCAAGTGAATGCAACGTTCGTCGAGGATTACGTTATAGATTTTTTGCTGGCTCACTGCAATAAGGAATACATACTTTTGCCCTACAACCAGGGGTAAGTGTTGCACTACTGGCTATACTTGTTGATTTGTACTTTATAAGCAACACGAACTTATGTTTAATGACCATGCTGACATACCTGTGTAGCTTCCACTGGATTCTAATTGTAATTATACCAAAACGGAAATGGGTAATATACCTATATTCCCTAAAGAGGACCACTCACAACTTCACAGTTATCCAAAATTTAATCAACAGGTAAACACATTTCCTCTATAGAAACTCTATTGTAGTCTTTCCTTCCTTTGCAATGGCTAAGGCTAACTTCTTGGAGTCACGTAGGGCATTCGACGTGTTATATGCTAAAGGAGGGAAATGCAGGGGAAGGTCGCTGAACACGATCTAACTTTCCTGGTACTCGCTAGCTAGTACACATTAATCCTATATAACACTTCGTAGTAATGCCTCTCGAACTAACTAATTCTATTTTTGCGATGCCACCGGTATTGCCGAGCATAGCGTCTGTGAATACTTGTTTGCCACAACATGGAACAACTCATCGGTTCCGCGATAACCAATGATCCTCAGGTTTGTCACTCTTGCAGCAATTATTTCATATATACTTACCAATTTATATAAGCACAAATTTAATCTTCCTATCAACAGGTTGCGACCATCGCCGAAACTGCGTTGGAACAGAGCGAGCTCATAAAAGTTCGATCACACCTTGCGTCATTCCTAAACAGTCAGGTCATAAATCCAGATGGGAGTTTCCACAGTGTAGATTGAACTTGATTGGGATAGATTGAACTTAATGGTACATGTGTGTAAATGTACATCAATGGTTAATTTTAGTTAATTGATTTGTGAATTAGATGTGCTTGTTTCTGAAATGAATGCAAATTTGATGTGCTTCTGAAATGAATATGAATTGGATGTGCTTGTTTCAGAGGGCATGGCTAGCATTTCCTGAGACTAGCCAATAAACAGATATAGATTTAGCAATGCAAAAGAATATCACAGACGGTTTGTAGATGAAACCGTCTATGATAGTCTACTATCACAGACGGTTTTGAGTTAATAACCGTCTGTGATATTATGTATTACAGACGGTTCGAAAACCGACTGTGATGACCTCATGTCATTACTGACCCATAAACTCAGACGGCTCATGAAACCGTCTGTGATGGCGTTTTTCAACCATCTCTGAAGACCTTTTCTGTAGTAATGCCTTCTCAACAAAGTTCAAGACCAACCTCTCACTCAAGGAGTGGGGAACTATTCGCCTATCTGGATGGCGATACGGTGGATTTCAACTCAAAAAACTTCAAAATTTTGCACTGGTGGCATGAGCATAAGTTAGCATTGTTAGATATGTGCATATTGTAGGGTGTTCTTTGCATAATTGTATACCCTGTACATGTTATAGATTGGCCTCTTGGCCCATTGGAATATGGAAGGCTAGGGTTAGGGTTAGGGTTTACCGGTTGTCGCCACCGAGCCCTCCTCTCCTTCTGCCCTCCTCTGCTTCCGCGCAGGCGCGCAAGGTCCCCAAGCACTGCTGAAGTCCTCCTGCCACTGGATCTTGTGCTCTGTCGCCAGATCTAGCCGCCGGAACCTCCCTACCGCCAGATCCCACCGCCGGCATCTCCCGCGCCGCCGGATCCCGACGGTCCCATGGTCGATCTCATGAGGGCCTCCCGGCGCCCTCTACCTCCAGTGTTGTTTCGTCCTCCGGCTGTTGTCAAGGTCGTCTCATTTAGATCCAGCTGGCCAGACCGTGGCTCTCGGATCCACGCCTCCTCAGCCCCGATTCGACGCCGCCAGCTCCGTGCTTTCCCCGTGCCGCCGGCCTGCAGCCCATGGATTGGGCCGTCGCCGCCTCGACGTGCGACACCCGGAGCTTCCCCGACGTCCCCGGTGCGTCTGAGAGAAACAAAACAGAGCCAGGCGGCTCTGTTTTGTTTTTGTTTGCTGTGTTTTTATAGGGTTTTTAGTTACTAGTTAAAAAAACAAAAAAGAAAAGAAAGAAAAGAAAAGAGAGATCTGGTCCAGTAGTGATGTCTTCTGCTGGAGACTCCTTCGCCATCCCGCTCACTCCAGTTCAGTTCGACGGGACGAACTTCCGGGAGTGGGCTGTTCACCTGAGGATTCATCTCAACAGTCAGCGTCTCTAGGGTCATCTCACCGGTGATCAACCATGTCCGCCTCATCCTACACCGCTAGTACTACCCACTCTCTCTGCTAGTGCAGATCAGGCGGCTCATGAGGCCACCAATGCTGCACTAGAGGAGGCCTTGGAGCTCTACCAGTCTGAGCTGCACGCCTACAAGCGCTGGCAGGAGGCCGAGGCTTGTGCTACCGCCATTCTGGTGGGTAGTATGTCCGTGACCATCTCCATGGATGTGGTGGAGCTGCCGACGACACAACTTATGTGGGAGCGTCTTCGAGCTCACTACCAACCGACGAGTGATGCTATGTATCTCTCAGTCGCGCACTAGGCGCATTCTCAGCTCGATGCCACCGTGAATGACTTCTACCAGTAGTTGTCTGAGGATTGGCATCAGCTTGACTCTCTGGGACCGGATGTCTACCGGACCTGTCCTTGCTGTGTGCGACTCCGCGCTCACTAGGAGACTCATTGTCTCTACGACTTCCTGACGCGTCTCCGGCCTGAGTTCGAGACTGTGCATGCTCAGCTCTTGGCTCGCCACCCACGCCCGAGCTTGGTGGAGGCCCTCACGGGTGTGCGTGCTGAGGAGACTCGTCACAGTGGTGTGGCTCAGATTCAGTTTGTCTTATCTGCGTCAGCACTTGCTCCTTCGCCATTTTCTTCAGCACCGACCATGATCCCTCCCTCAGCTCCTCTGATGGTTGTTGCTTCTACTGCGGGTCTCCACTGCACCTACTGCTAGCGTGACGGTCACAGGTATCAGGATTGCTACAAGCAGAGCAGGGGCCAGGGTCGTTGGGGTGGACGTCCCCCGAAGGGCTCTGGAGGTTCCTCTCACTCAGGAGCTGGTGCCTCTCAATAGGGCTCTTCTGGTGACGTCACACAGTAGCTCCTCTCGCTGCTTCAGCGCCTCGGTGTCGGCTCGTCCTCAGACTTTTCAGGTTCTGCTCATTTGGCTCTTGTTTCTCAGCAGTCTTCCTCGCCTCCGCCTCCTCTCTCACCAGGTATCTTGTCTTCGTGGATCTTTGATTCTGGTGCTTCTTTTCACATGACACCAGATTCTACCCATCTTACTTCCGTGCGTTCCACAGATTTTCCTTCAACTGTTCAAACTGCAGATGGTACATCTCTTCCTAATGCAGGCTGAAGCACCCTTTCCACTTCTTATTTTCATGTTCCTGTAGTCTCACATGTTCCTCAGCTTACTTTGCAACTTATGTCGACTCGTCAAGCACTGATCACAACTGTCGTGTTGTTCTTGAGTCTGACTCTTGTTGTGTTCAGGACCGCCGCATGGGGACTCTGCTTGGTACCACTAGCTATTCAGCCACTACCATTACCTCTGGTCTTGCCGCGTCCTCCACTACCTCCTTCGCTCAGTGGCACCATCGTCTCGGTCATCTCTGTGGTTCGTGTCTATCGTCTCTTAGTCGGTCGTGGTGTTCTTGGGTCTGTTTCTAGGGACACCTCTTTACATTGTATGGGTTGCAAGCTTAGCAAGCAGCTGCAGCTTTCCTATCCATCTAGTGATTCTATTTCTACTTGTCCTTTTGATCTTGTCCACTCTGATGTTTCGGGTCCAGCTCCTTTTGTTTCGAAAGGGGGTCATCACTACTATGTGATCTTTATTAATGATTATTCTCGTCATACTTGGATATACTTCATGCCCTCTCGCAGTCAGGTTCTCTCTATTTATCAGATGTTCACCACCATGGTTCGCACTCAGTTTGATTCGGTCATTCGTGTGTTTCATGCCGACTCTGCTGGTTAGTATCTATTTGCTGCTTTGCATTGTTTTCTCGCTGAGCAGGGCACTTTTCCTCAGTACTCTTGCCCTGGTTCTCACGCTTACAACGGTGTCTCTGAGCGTAAGCATCGTCACCTACATGAGGCCGCTCGCGCTCTCATGCTTACCTCTTCTGTTCCCCATCACTTCTGGGCTGAGGCTGTTTCTACTGCTGCTTTTCTCATCAACCTGCAGCCCTCCACTGCTCTTCAGGGTTCTACTCTTGTTGAGCATCTCTTTGGTCAAGCTCTAGAGTACAGTCACCTTCACAGTTTCGGCTGTTTTGTCCTTCTTCCACCTCGTGAGCGCACCAAGCTAACTGCTCAGTCAGTTGAGTGTGTTTTCCTTGACTACAGTCTTGAGCATAAGGGTTATCATTGTCATGACCCTGTTACTCCTAGTATGAGGATTTCTCAGGATGTCACTTTTGATGAGTCTCGATCTTACTATCCTCGTTTCCCCACTGTCAGCCCAGATTCTCTTGCTGAGACGATCTCCATTCCGATTTTTCCTGACTCTCAGCTTTCCACCACTATTTCGCCTCATCCTCCATCTTTTTTGCCTCCCTCTCCTTCGGCTCCACCTGTTCCCCCTCTGCCGGAGTTTCCTTCCCGCCCTGTTGTTGAGAATCCACCTTTTCCCCTGCATTACTCGCGCCGTCCTCGGCCTACTCCTTCCACTATTGAGTCTCCATCTTTGCTAGGCCCTATTCCCAGTTCTCATTCGTCCTTGCTGGGTCCCGCTCCGCCTTCTCCCAGATACGATATTCGTTATTGTCACACTGTCAGGCCGCCTGAGCGCTACGACATTGCAGCCGTTACTCTTTCTGAGCCTACGACTTACCGTGAGGCTACTGCTCAACCTGAGTGGCAGCTCGCGATGTTTGAGGAGATTGCTGCTTTGGAGCATACTGGCACTTGAGATCTTGTGCCCTTACCAGTGCGTGTCACTCCCATCACGTGCAAGTGGGTGCACAAGATCAAGATCCGCTCGGATGGTTCTCTCGAGCGCTACAAGACTTGTCTCGTAGCGCGTGGTATTCAGCTAGAGCATGGTCGTGACTACGATGAAACTTTCACTCCTGTTGCTCACATGACCACTGTTCGCACTCTCCTTACTGTGGCTTCTGTTTGACAGTGACCCATCTCTCAGTTGGACGTTAAGAATGCTTTTCTCAGTGGCGAGCTACGTGAGGAGGTCTACATGTAGCCGCCCACTGGGTATTCTATCCTTGATGGCATGGTGTGTCGCCTTCGTCGCTCTCTCTATAGGCTCAAACAAGCCCCTCATGCTTGGTTTGATCACTCCTCCTCTGTTGTCACTGCTACCGATTTCTCCACTAGTGATCACGACCCTGTCCTCTTCGTCCACACCTCTCCTCGGGGTTGGACACTCCTCCTTCTCTATATGGATGATATGATCATTACTGGAGATGACTCTCAGTAAAGCCTTTGTGAAGGAGCATCTCAGTGAGCAGTTCTTGATGTCTGATTTAGGCCCTCTTCGTTACTTCCTTGGGATAGAGATCACTTCTACGCCAGAGCGCTACTATCTCTCATAGGAGAGGTACATTTAGGATATCCTTACTCGCATTTGTCTCACTGATCAGCGTGTGGTGGATACTCCGATGGAGCTTGGTGTTCACCTTCGGCCTACTGATGGTGAGCCTTTTAAGGATCCTACTCGCTACCGTCATCTTGTTGGGAGCCTCGTCTACCTTAGGATCACTCGTCCTGACATATTTCACCCGGTTCACATCCTGAGTCAGTTCGTCTCTGCTCTCACTCAGCTTCACTACACTTATCTTCTTCGTGTTCTATGATATCTTCGTGGGACCATCACTCGTCGCTTGTTCTTTCCTCGCTCCAGTTCTTTGCAGCTTCAGGCGTACTCTGATGCGACCTGGACTAGCGATCATTCTGATCACCGGTCTCTTTATGCCTATTATAGTTTTCTTGGTTCCTTCTTGATTGCGTGGAAGACCAAGAAGCAGATTGCAGTTTCCCATTCGAACACTGAGGCTAAGTTGAGAGCCATAGCGTCATTGACAGTGGAGATCACCTGGCTTCGATGGCTACTTGAGGATTTTGGTGTTTCTGCTTCTGCACCTACTCCTCTCATATCAGATAGTACTGGTGCGATCAGCATTGCTCGAGATCCTGTGAAGCATGAGCTCACCAAGCACATTGTAGTGGAAGCCTCGTACATGCGATCACAGGTGCAAGACCAAGTTATTGATCTTCAGTATGTGCCTTCGGAGCTTCAGTGTGGTTGATCCACCATGAGTTTGAGAGGGGGTGTTAGATATGTGTATATTGTAGGATGTTCTTCGCATAATTGTATACCTTGTACATGTTGTACATGTTATATATTGGCCTCTTGGCCCATTGGAATATGGAAGCTATATTCAAACAAACATATCATGTGCTATCCATACTTGCATGTGATGTGTTAACTGTTCCTGTCTCGATGGTTTCCTCTGAGTTGCTTTCAGTTTTTCTGGAAGAATATTGGAGGAGAGAAGAACACGTGTCACAAGTGAGATGGTTGAGATACTTCTAACTATAAAGGATTGGGAACAAGTTGATTCACGAACACAACACTGTGTGGAGAATCCAGATTTGTCGGAGGTGTTCGAAAATCTGTACCTAGACAATAACATGTAGAACAAGGATGTATGTAGAGCTATAAGTTGTACTCATTTTCCTTTGCCAAGGTTTTCTCATGTTGAGTTTTTACTTAGCAAATGTTTTAATGAGGTAGCCATTTGAACATTAATAAAGCTCTTTATTACATTTTGAATATCATTGTCTCATTTTTTTTTCAATTTTTATATCTATTTCTGAATTCTACACAATTTTCTAATTTTTTGAGACTTTTTTTTCTGATTTTGTTTTGAATTTTTCGAGCCTAACGGGCCAAGTGGGCCAAACCAGCCCGTTGGGCTAAATGGGCTTGGACTGGGCCGGCCCGGCACGACAGGCCATCAGGCTGTGCCTAGGCCGTCTCTCCGTCATGTGGGCCGACACAGCATGACCCATCTATTAGCCGGGCCACAATGGGTCATCTTAGAGAGATGGTAGGGCATATCGTGCGTGTCGTCTTGGCCGAAAGCCGCCTATCCGCCACCACTAGGTCTACACCCACGCGCAGTTCTCAAAGCGGATGATAACCCGGGTCTCGCAAATCTATCTCTTCGTGATCTTCTCCTTCTCTTGATATAAACCGCTTCTCCTTTGCGCTGTCTTACGCTGTAGTTTCTACAAGTTCACTAACCTGGTATTTTGGTGAAGATACCAAAATACCTCTTCTCGATCATTCTTTATGACCGAGTTTAATCATCATGAAGTAATCCCATGCTTCACAACACATAGGTTCATCTATAGCTTTCCACATGCTGGCAAGTCTCTCATCCGGCTCCTACCGGACCACGTTGGCACATGCACCGACCGCAAGCCACTTGATGCAACCCATTGCATCGAACTTCTCGTTCGGTCGTTCTTGTCCATCTTGCGCTATGTTTGAGTCCAATCACTTCACCCGGCATCATCGATCATTTTGGACCTCGGCTCTCCTAGGCTAGTCCCATTCATATTCGTTGTTGACCGTAATTGACTCCAAGCATCCCTGCACAGCAATAAACCAAGAAATCGATTCTAGACACAAGTTCTTCGACTTGACCTATGTTAACCAAAACATACATCATGCAACACCTATGCACTGAATCACATGATTTTGACCAAATCCGCAAATTCACCACGGCACATTGTGCATGAACTTGCCTTGGCTGGTCAGATCGTTGGCCCTCGGTCGATCGACCACCGACCAGAGACCACCGATCGCTAATGACCCTCGACGGACTACTTCCCAAATCTCATAATAACCCTCTCTGGACTTTTCAGTAAAACTCTATCTAGTTTCGCGTCCAGTCTCTATTTTCAAAAACACCATATACAAACTCACTCTCAAACACTCCTATACAAATATTTGGTGTGCAATCTCCAAAAAAAAAAACTCATACCGTTGGTCTGATCGGCACGCTTGGCCGATCTGACCGCTGTCTCCCTCACAGCAAAAACGGCATTTTGCTAAACTAAGGTTTCTGCCTAAATACCTCAGCACCGACAGTAAAATTAGAACCATATGAGATGGTCTCGACAATTTGTTCGCACTCATGGAGACGCAGTGTTTAAACTGCACGCCGACATGGTCACGGACACGAGGACACCAGGAGAAAAGGCCAGACAGGAGTACGAGTGTACCGCCACGCCATAGCTGGCAGTCGTACCTGCTGCGCACCCGTGCATCCGCCGGGTCCTACGTGCGCTTCCGAATTCCAAATGCCATCACCCATGCGAGTGGCAGCAGCAGAAAAGCAACAGCTCAACAACCCAAGTCCAGGGACGCAACGAGGCCATCGCATCTGCCTACCTAATGTATGCAGCAGCAGCAGCAGCAGCAGCCGCAGGACTGCTACTGCTGAAATCGTAGAAACAGGTAGCTAATCTGACGATGGTCTCGAGGATCTGAATCGATCTGGGGATGTTTGGAACTGTGGGACAGTTGATGCATGAGTCTGGACCACAAACGGTCAGGTTACGTTGCGGCTGGACCACAAACGACTTCCTCGGAGTCGGACCCAATCGTCCACAGCAAAAGCACGCTGAGATCTTCAGTCAGATGATTTGTAGAAACAGAATGCAACGCAGATCATTCAGGACCACTGCCTTGTAGATAGGATAGGGATAGCAAAGAGTGAAAGTAGATCAAAATATTCTGAAAACATTGTAAAGCAACCTAAGCAAGGAGTTAATGGAATTGGATCATGCTTACCCCTGTTAAACACGATGAATTTCAGCTCCTCAGCATCTTTCACACGATTAATAGAACAGACCTGAAACGAAAAATGGTAATAGATACACCCTTGATTCTACGATGAACTACTATTTTGAAACCACAAATTCCAATAAACTGTACAACTATTTTGAAATGGAATGAGTGATAGGCAACAGGTACCTGATTTCTGCCACTCACTGTCACTGTCAATGCCCATCTCTCCCCACTGTCGCAACACCAAACTCGCCACTCACTGTCACTGTCACTCCCTGTCAACCCGGCCCGTTGCCAACCACTCCCCACTGCCGGGTTGCCACCGCTCACCGAATTCTAAGGTTTGACTCCGGTGAACCCGAGAGGCCTAACTGGAACACAAATGTTCAAGTACGGTCAACAGTCCATAACCTGCCTCAGATTTGAGGGTGTTTGGTTCATAATCCCAACATACCATACTAAAATTTTGGTAATACTTATATAATTTAGCTAGTATTTAGATTTGTATCAAATTTTTGGCGTGCTAACAAAAATTTGGCTAAGCCAATGCATTTTACATGCGTGCAATGAATTCTACATCTAATCACCCATATAAAAGATGCTTGTAGTAAAGGGAATGAATTTTACATGCGTACTTAATAACATGACTATGCTCTCTTTCTTAAGCACTCAGGTATAAGCTGGTCTCAATGGGTGATTTCTTACTACAGTTTCTTATTGCATGAAAAACATTTAGATACTACCTTTCCAATGCATGGTATCTTAGAGTGTGGTATCCTAGACTTTTGATATATAGTATTTACTAGTATTTCTACTTAGGATACTGTGTATGAGTGGTATCTAAATAAGATACCAGTTTGCTCTCTCTCTTCTTTAATTACAGTATCACATCAGACTTTTACCTATGTGACAGCCTTAAAAAACTTGTCAAGGTGAAGCATTAGGACCAACCTAAGCATCTTATACTGTATCTACCTTTGTAACATCCGATCATCCATATATGCTTTCCATTCTTTAAAATAATATTATTTAAAAAGAAATTTACAAAAATAAATAGGCTACTGTCGCTATTTGAAATAACGAAAATTTGGCGACAGTAGCCTAGGCAAAAGCGACAGAGTCTAGAAAAGTGTAGAGAGATCCCTATCGCTAGTTAAAATGATGACAGGGCCTGTCGTCACTCTAATTGGTGAAAGGTCCCTGTCGCCATTTCAACTAGCGGTAGGGACCTCTGCCTGTTTTTTACTGTCTATTTTCGACCACATATTTTGTGGGCAAATCACAATGATATTACAAAACATTCAGCACAACGTCATCATATTTTTTGTCAACAGATCACAATGATACCACAGAACATTCAGCGCAACGTTCTCGCATATTTTGTCGACAAATCACAATGATATTACAGAACATTCAACACGACATCCTCACATATTTTGTCGACAAATCACACCGATATTACAAAACATTCAACACAATGTCATCACCGAGTTTTTTGACAAATCAAAATAAGATTACAAAGCATTGAGCACCACATATTTCAACAAGACGAACCTTTCTCGTGGTCGTGACCTCAACGTCCGTCATGTCGACCGCCTCGAGTGGAGCGGTCGGATGAGGTCCCTACGGCACCATCCAGACTGCCGATGTCTCCTTGTTAGACCTCAAATTTGCAATTTAGAATCTTCTCTGTTCACAGCACTAGTCTCTGGATAAGTAGCTAGTGCTCATAGTTACATCATCATTGGATATCAAACACATATCACAAAAACGTAAAGTTATTGCATAATAATAAACAAAGCGTAAATATACCTTATGACGTTTTTCTTTCAGAATGGCTGACCAGTCCCAATACCTTTAAAGAATCAGCAACAGAAGCAGAATTGAAATACATCACATGGAACTCTCACGATATACCCATAGGCAATCGACTAGGGCCTGCGACCTAGTTTTTGCCTTCTTGAACTCCAGTCTTGACCAATGCTCATAATTGTCCATGTAGTCTTCTTTTATACTTACTGAATAATAATATAATGAGCGAGCATTAGTACACAACCATACTCGCGAGCCAACACACATAATGCAATTATTATATATACAAGGCTAATTAAAGGGAGGTTCATAGTTCTTTTATTTGCACAAAGCTAAGTTTGAATTAGAATAGTTAGTAAGCAATTCCTAAGACCTAGCATTTTAACTAACACAAGTTTTGATAAAGCTGAGTTTTGTAGTAAAGTACTAGCGAAGGTTCCAACCTCCTATACCATCGAGTGGCTCCATCCATCCAATGCTCATTTTCTTTTCTTGGGTCACATCCCATACTTCTCACTAGTTCTCAACCAGGCAATCTCAAACCTCTATGCTTCCAACCCACCTTTTCATTCCACCCACAAATTGTTTTATAAAAATAAAAGCTAGTTCAAGTAAGTTCTCGGCACCGCCCATGATCGTGGGCACGGCTATCTAGATAGTTTTCTCACTCTGCAAAGTTTGTACACTTTATTCACAAGAGACAATCAACTTATAATATCCTTGACAAACTTCCATAGGTATGCGACTAAGTTGATTATCACAAGGCCTTTACAATGCCCCACCTAAACTCAATCCCACACCACTAGGCATCACCTCCTTGAGTCATGTCCCTAGGAGGTCTCCATTTGCACCGTGTAGTTCAGTGGCTCCTACACATACCCACCTACACACCCACCAATGGCGAGGTTGTAATGAGGCGAACAAATTAGTTAGCTAGGTTGTACCCATTATAGACTTGTGGTTGCACTGTTTTTACACGAGAGGTCGTACAAGAACTTGGTCCTTTATTAACTTGGGCGGTACTTTCCATACCCACTCTGTCGTGCTCTTCCAGCACCCGCCATGTTTTCCATCCACCCAAGTCGAAATTAGTTTTTGGTTTCCTTATGTTACTTTTCTAATCAACATATTAGCTAAGCTCCAACCTCGACTGCCCAAATCCAATTCCAAGTTTTAAATGATGTCGTGGCAAATCATTGCCCGCTTACTAATGTACCTAAGCAAAGCTAGGCATGACACTTAGATACGGACTTAGTGGCTAGTATGTATAAAAAAATTAGTCTAGGGTGATAAAGGATAGTGCCTAAGTTCAAGGATTGGAAGTTTATACACAATTATCATTATGGTATTAACTATGAGCTAAATCAACATATTTGTATAAATCATAGTAATGAGATTTCATAATTTAAAATAATATAATTACATTTCAAAAGTAGATGCAACATGATCAAAGTGTTGACCCGCCTTACTCAATGTTTCGATAACCACTTTGCTCGATGTTCTGATAATCTTGGTTTCGACCTCGTTCTTGTTGGGACTGTTGCCTCATCATGGCTTCAGATTCTAACTCTGCACAGTACAATTGAACCCGAGACCATCTGAAAGCGACCAAATGAAATCCAATAAATCCAAAAACAAGTAAACAAGAAAACACTTCAAATGAAAGTCAATCAAACCCACAATGTTAGAAGCAAGAAATAATTAAACGAAACTAAGTATACCTAAGGGTATCCTGTAAGAAGGAAGTACTCCAGATGAATCTAATTCTACCTAGTGGAGTTGATGAAGGAAATACTTCAAATGAAGTATATAGATCCAAATTATATTCATTTGGTCCAGTGGTGGGGTTTTGGTTGATAGTTAGACTTAGGGTTAGGTAACCGTTTGATCTGGAGTGAGGGCGAGAGGGTTCGAACTCTTGGGATGTCCGCTGATGCAAGGAGTTAGGACTCCAACGGGAGGGAGAGAACATTCATAGGAATATTCTACATCGGTTACCGAGATGGGAGAGATCACCCAGTTAGGTAGGACTTTCTGATCCACTTTCGGATCACGAAGGGTTCTACTATTGGGAACAGATGACGATGGACGATAGCTGGAGTCTATACGATCTCGATCGGTGGTTAGGCTACCATCGCCCACCTGGGGACATATCACCACTATCCATACACGGCACCTAGTTGCTCTAATGATTCCTTCAGTTATTACTTCCTATTTATCGAAGAAGTTTCATGATAGTCAGGTGAGACCTATCTGTAGGTGCGAGGATTCGCTCTGGGTAGATATAAGCCTCACCGACACATGGGGACTAGTTTACTTAATGATTCCTTTTATTATTTTATATTTATCAAGGAAACTCCATGAGCCTTAGCTGGAGCATCCAAGCGTCGGCTATACACCAACCTTACATTTTTAGTGATGTCTATGGTTGTGGGTTTCGTCTTTGGGGTAACCTATACTTAGTCTTACTATCTACATGGTTTGGTATATACTAAACTAAACCTATCATACTAGGTCGATCCTTAGCTACAACATAAGCTAATGACTACCTCTGGTTAAGCAGGTACTACTCGTTCCCTAACCTTCATTAAGGTTTATCATTACTACTCTTTACTTGGCATTTTTGTTCTAAATGTCAAGGACAGACTTAGTCGCTTAATCAACTACTAGCATGGTCCATATGCCCATTGACATACCTGCATATACATATACTTTTACTCCCTTACTTATTCTATGTCTAAGTATTTGTGAGCTTATGTCACACTACCTGGTTATTACACTAAGATTAACCATGTATTTGTCGATTGCACTACTTACTCACTAATCACCCACCTAACTATCTCTGATTAACCTAATTAACTATGCATCTTGTTAACTGTGATACTCATTAATATATGGGTCCTATTGTCAGGGCTCATTTACACTACACTACTGCTACTGCTAGCTAGCTACTTACAGGTAGACCCCACTGTCAAACATAAATAGAGAGAGGGGGCCACAGAGTGCTGCATGAGGGGGGGGGGCACATGTCATTCATCAACAAAGAGAGAGCCAGAGAGCTACGCAGGGGAGGGCCACCTATCATATGCATCTATAGAGAGAGAAAGAGGGAGCCCCAGAGAGTCACATGGGGCAAAACAGAGGAAGGTGGCCAAGCTTGGGCAGCGAGAATGGCGCCGACGGGAGGGTCAATGACGGCAGCCGGCAAGGCGAAAAATGGAACCGGGGAGAGGAGGTGGTCCAAGTGGGGGCGACATCACGACAGGTGGTGGATGACGGTGGCCGGGAGATGGCGCGCGACGGCCGACTGTGGAGGGGAAAAGGGGCGGCGACGCTGGAGAGGGAGAGGGGGATGAATGGAGGCGAGCATGAGCTTCAGGGGGACGAGGGGAACACACCGGGGTGGTTGATGGCGGTGGGGAGTGGCCGAGACGAGCTGGCGATGTGAGCCGGCGGCGGTGCAGGTGGTCCACCGTAGGGCAGCGCTGTGGAAAGGGGAAGCACAAGTAAGTGGTGGGGGAGAGGAAGAGGGGGGGTGTCCTCGGATGCTTTGGGCAGAGGGAATCGGGTTGGGACTCATTGGTGGAGAAGGGCGTCTGGTGCGGAAATGGGAGGCGGCCGAATGAAAAGGAGGGACTGGGCGAAGGAAAAGGAGAAAAGAAAGGAGAAGAAAGAAAAAGGAAAGGAAAGAAAATAATATTTCCTTTTTCTTTTCTTTTTAAACTCGATTTGAATTTGATTTTCAGTTTTTCGGTTTGAGATTTCAATTAACAACTCCAAAAATTGAACATTGCCAAAGCGTAACAAAAAGTTTTAAAAATCCCACATTTTTAAACAGTTTCAAATGTTCCGAATTTTTGGGATGTTGCACTCCTTCATCCTGTGGATTTCTCATAGGGCATTTCTTGAAGGTGTGCCCATACTCCCTGCAAATAGAGCATTTCTTCATATGATGCCTGGTTTCTACTTCGTCCATATCGTTCCTGATACACCGTACCTATCGCTGGCCAACCTTTCCCTCCAGCCTATTAATGTTCGCGGCCCAAATAAGTTGCTCCTAGGTCGGATAGCCAGTGAAATGGCCAACCATCGCATCACGGTGCCCCATGTACGCTGCTCTGGTCTTGTTAGGGTCACCGTCACTAATTGGAAATAAAGCAAATCAATCACCTCGGGACCCTCAAGAATAGTCCCCTAACCATAGTAAATTTTGAAATCGGGGGCGTCTGACATATTTGACGTACTGCACCGCAAACAAGATTTTCACGATTAACTATATATCTAAAACTAAACTACCCACTGAAAAGGATTATGTACAATATACTACACTACATAACCATACATCTAAAACCATGTAATCCATTCGGTTAAAAAATTACCTGAAAGGTGGACGACCGGACGGGCAGCGCTTCGCTAGCTTCTCTCATCCCCTCTACTCCTCTCTGCTCCTCTCCCTTCCCTCCCTCTTTCTTTTTTTTTGAATAAAAGTGAGTTATGCCAGAATTTTAGGGCCTTTTATAGGGATTTTGGGGTCTTTTATAGGGTAGATTGTACCGCCATTTGGAATGGCAACAGGGACTTGCGGGATCCCTGTCGCCATTTGAATGGGTGGTTTTCCTAAATTTTAACATTAAAAATTTTTAAGGACCTATGGGATCCCTATGACCAGTTGAAATGGCGACAGGATCCTATCGCCAGTTGGTGTGGAGATAGGGCACTGTCGCTATTTCAACTAGCGGCAAGGACCTCTCTGCACTGTTCTAGGCTCTGTCGCCATTGCCTAGGCTACTGTCATTATTTGGAATGACGACAGAAAAATTCCGCCATTTCAAATGGTGACAGTAGCCTAGTTAAAAACGACTATTTGTTTTTGAAAATTTCTTTTAAAATAATAATATTATAAATAATCGAGATTTGAGAGGTGAAAAGGATTGCATAATGGAGCCATGATATGGAAGACCTGCTGCAATTATTTTCATCTTCTGGGTGCACATGCACTGTCTTCAGATGTAGCACCTCATTTGTTTATAGCTCCATAAAGTATGATGGATGGTGTGGTTTAGTCCAACAGATACAGTGATTAGTGTGAGCTTTGGGATAAAGAGCTCTTGCCTAAAGAAGGTGAGAATTCTAAGTACATAGGAAGATGGTGTGGCAAGAGATGGAAAGGACAAAGAATCCAAAAAATTGAGTTTTTGGGCTCATCTAGTCTCTTTTTAAACGAAATAGCAAATATAGCCCTCCTATGACCCAAATGTGGGCACCGCGGGCAGTCATGTTCCTACTGTGGACCAGGAGCGCGATAGGTAGCATGGCGCACACTGGGAGCATGGCAGGTGACCTGCCATGCATGGGGATCGCGATAGGGTGTGCTGCGTGTAACACCCCAACCCAACACTAAGCCTGAAATGCCACTAAACTACTCTAACAATTTAATTTACATCAACTTACAATAACATTACAGTAAACAACTCATTGACGAAACCCGTCTAGGGGTCACAATAAAATATGAATAAAGATTGGACAATCATAGATAATTAAACTAGAAGCATAGTAGGATAAAAATATAAAATTTGCACATAACCAATCGAATAACCTCTATGGAATGAATAAACAAGTTCTAATCAACCATCTAGGATTAAACAATATCCATCATATCCTAAAAGGTATTCCATCTTAATGAAGTAAAAGTTTCTCATGACAAATAAATCAAGTTTGAGAGAATGTAATTATTCTACGTGCGCTAATCCCTCCTAAGCGAAACGCCATCAACGATCACCTAAAAGCAACAATAGAGCAAGAGTGAGTCTACGAGTCAACAAATACATTGATAGACAACGAACAATGCCGAATCAACAATAATCAATAACACCATTATTATCACGTGTTATCTTTTCTTTATTTTCGTGCTCATTCATGCAATCCTCTTCTCTTTATTCACACATATAATCATCAAATATTATCTTTTCAATGCATCTCTACACTACATGATCACGTGCACTTCTTTCGCGTATACCGGTTGACGATGATTAAAATCTCTATGTATTACTTTAATACATAATAAAAGACCATATATCTTCGTGGTCATAACCCCTAAGGCTAACGACCTCTATGGTTGTAAGGATTCCAGAGGTTACATAATGGGAACCCTGGTCGGATCAGGTCCTATACCTAGTCCCCGACCAGATGACTGCTCGTAGAAGTAATGAATTGGCATCTGGATTTAACTCCAAGCATATTCCCTACAGTGTAATGAATGGAAGACATGTAATATTTGCTCCATACCACGCGAAGTTTCATGGTCTTAAGACACTGACAACAACCACCATACGGTTGAGTATCTCACAGACATCAACCGTCGAATGGTTGATACTTCATTAACTGCCGCCTCGCTCTGACCAGTCGTGACACTTCCAATAGGCGTCTCTTCAAGAAGTAATTGCCACCCCTCCGTCAACTACTTAAAGGAGACTGCGAACAACAGAAAGAATCAATCGCATTCCATTGGATTGAAGTATTACAATTTGCATTAGATTCATGTTTCAAGTTTGATTTAATAGCATAGCAAGCACCACGCTCAGTGTAATCAGGATTAGTCTACTGCCTTGTCGAAGGCACCCCCTGCAATATCTAGTTCATAGTAATAAGAGCAGTCACATTCTCTCCTAAGAACTCTTTGCCATTTTCCTCTGTTTATTTCGTAAGATCGGCGACTTGATCCTCGATACCGGTATAGCATGAGTGAACACTCACGACAATGTTCACTCTTAAGCCTGTCCTCTTCAAGGATCGAGAAACTCTTCCACTCCCGTGGAGTTGTGATCATCATAATTACCTTCTCATATGCAACGATGCTTATGAATACACATTTATTCATAGTTTCATCAATGTCATTATCGACCATCATTCTCATATCTAACAATGCGGAATAATTCATAACCATTCACTTTGCTTGTAATTAAGCTAAAACATAAGCATAAACAATAATGGTAATGAGTGATAAAGAAATACAGTGATCAACTATTGATCGTTATCTACTATGTACTTGCCTCTTCTAGTAGAGAGGAGTGGTTTAATTAGAAGAAGAAGACAACAAACCCGACGTCACTCCTCCTACAGAAAACACCCAATCTCAAAACAAGCTACAACAGTACAAGAACAACATTTAAATGACATCTCTCCTACATGTTTCCAAAAATCCTCCACAAGTTCTTAGTTGGCCACGAATCCTATTAAAATCACTTAACCCCATGTTTTTAACCTAGAAGACAGTTTTGACATTTTCTAGACATCAGTCTTCCTAAAATCATATCTTCTGTTCTAACCAACCAAAATTCATGTTCTTGAACTCTCTAGAATCCTTTGATAGTCATCTACACTTTTTATGTAGAGCAAAAACCCTAATTAGTCTATTTTCTAATTTTAATCTACAATTTACTAAGATGCTGCCAAAAAACGATAACTCTCTAGACAGCAGGCTTATAAAATTCGTAACTCGAAAATTAATCATACGATTGGCGTGATTAAATATTCTACGAAAACCTACAAAAATTTTCTACAATTATCTAGTAGAAGACACCATCAAATTACGATCATACAGTACCTAAAATTATAGTAGAAAAATATGACAGATTAACCGATCTACTATTTGATCCACTTGATGAAAACATGATACCTCTATCTCTAATCTGGATTCTAATCCTAATTAAATTAACAAAACAAAGAGGGAATAATCAGATCGTTACCCACACGACGAAAACCCAGATCCCAACTTCTTCCTCTTAATTTTTCTCTTCTCTTTTCTTTTCTGGTTTCTTCCTCGATCTTTACCTCTTACTGTGCCTCCTTGTTTTCCTTGGCCTGTGTTGCATGCAAAAAGCTAGCGGAAGCAACATAGCACGCATGCGGGTAGGCACGCGCTGGCCGAACAGCCGTCCCCGGCATCCATGCGTTGGGTGCTGGTCGCTCCCAGCGCCTGCGCCCGGTGACGGCCGACTTCCACGCCCATCGCTACCGGTGGCGCCACGCCTGCAAGCGGCGGCGTGGCGATCGGCACTCACGTCGCTGCAAGACGCTATCACTGGGCAAGCAATGACGGGTGGCAAACACACGCTGACAATCAAAGCGCTTAGCGCTGGGAACAACGTCATTGGCGTGGCGAGCGAAGGTGGCAAAGGCGACTGGTGATTGGCGAAGAGCGGCGGCGGAGCACAGTAAAAGAAGGATCACCTCCGCTAGGTTTCTTTTTTGGTAAAATTTGATATATGCTACTGAGAAATTTGACATTTCGAGATATGACACTCAGTATCATAAAATTAGAAATATGTCACTCCAGTTTCTTCCTCATTTGAAATTTGCTATTATCTCTACTTTTCTCTCATTTCCTTTTCTTTTCTCCTATTTTCCATCCATTCTCTATTGAACTACCTATTTTCCCCCTCTATTCGCCTCCATCAACATGTCCACCTCCTTAGCACAAACGTTGTGTCCAAACAAGAACAAGAGTGGAAAGAAACGTCCTTCCAGATGCTTCTAGATCCTTGATCAATTGACATTACCAAGAATCGATCGACCGACTAATCGATCTTACCACCTCTCTAACACAGATCCTTCCAGATGCTTCCAGATGTGGTTTATCTTGTTGTGTCCGAACAAGAACAAGAGAGGAACGAGATGACAAGTAGCTCGTGGCTTCATATTACGCGGCAGTGGCAACGAGCATTAGCGGTTGACCCCCACGCCGCAGCAACTCACGATGGCCGACGGCGACTGCAGCTCGTCTAAGGCGGAGCTCCGATGGGGCTTCAAGACCCTCGTCGTGACGTAGCTCGACCCCTCCGCCGCGCTATACGAGGTCTGCCTCAACCGCCCCTCCCAGCGGAACGCCCACAGCCAGGACACCTTCGCGGAGATCCCCCACGCCATGGCGCTCCTCGACCGCCTCCCCTCCGCGCACGCCATCGTGCTCTCCGCCGTGGGCCCCCACTTCTACGCCGACATCGAGCTCGGAGGCCCTGGGAACCCCCTCACCACCGCCGACTAGGGGGCCGACCCCGCGGCCGCCGCGGAGGGGCTCCGTCGCGCAACCTTGGAGATGCAGGCAGTGCTCACGGCCGTGGAGCTGTGCTGGAAGCCAGTCATCGTGGCGGTGCACGGTGCCTGCGTCACCGGCGGTGTGGACGTTGTGGCCGCCTACGACATACGGTGCTGCTACAAGGACGCCGCGTTTGTGCAAAGGAGAAAGAAACTGAAGTGACATATTTCTAATTTCAATACACTGAATGGTATATCTCGAAGTAGCAAATTTCTTAGTGGCATATATCAAATTTTGCCTTCTTTTTTCTAGAGTTTGGATTCTCTGATCCCCACGTCCTCGTTTTACACGACAGACTTAGGGTCCGTTTGGTTCGTTGAATCATGTGGTCCTGAACCATCCGATACGGGAAATAAGGTCGTTCACCAAACGATCCAGGACCAATCCATTCAACAAAATGGAATATACTCAGTAGATGCTGAACCATTTCATTCGTTAAAAACAGTCGAACCACGCCATTCACTCCCGTGCGCTGCCGCTCTCCCGTGTGCTGTCGCTCCCCATGGCGTCTCCCCCGGCGACTCATCCCCTTCCTCCCCCAGCGACTCATCCCGTCCCTCGCCCCTCCTCCAGGCCGGCGTCGATGGCGGCTGCGCCGGCAGGCGCGCAGTATTGAGGTAGCAGCAGCGCCATCGAGCGCGCGTGGCGGGAGGAGATCCTCCACGTCTTGAGGCCACAGAAGACCAGGGAGGAGCAATCGGCGCGACAGGAGGTCGGGACGCCGAGGTGGAGGTGCTGCTGCACACCGGGGACGAGCAAGGAGAGGAGGTGGTGGGCGCAAAGCGGCCATGGCACGGTGGAGGCGACGCCGGGAGAGGAGCGGTGGTGGCGAGGCGGGGCGAGCGTCGGCGACAAACAGAGGCACACACGGCGGCCGAGGGAGGAAACGCCAGGGGGATGAGTAAGAATGACCGTCGGCTGGAGACAAGAGAGAAAAAAAAGACCGTCGACTAGAGATAAGCGAGAGAGAAAAAAAGAAAGGAAGAAAAAAAAAGAAGAAGAAATGTAAAATTATGGGATCATCATATCCAACTAACCAAACAAACTCTCGAACCATCCAGTACCATCCTATCCAAGCAACCAAATAAAATCCTATATCATCCTATCCCACCAACCAAACACCAAACTTGTACCATACCATTTAGGACCATTCCATACATCCTGTATCATCCCATCCCATTCACCCTGATTCACCCAACCAAACGCACCCTTAACTCTTCACGTACGACTCGTTCCAAGAAAACAACTCTCCTCTAATCCTGTTTTCACGTATCACCCTTCTGATTAATTATGCACAAGTCCTCAAGAGGATTACTTTCAGGATATTACACTGCACATGTAGAGCACGATAAATGTGTCGTTTTTATCATTTCAGATGCGATAGGGCTAGATTTGCTGTTTGGTTAAAAAAACCCAAATGAGTCGATAGTTGCTAGGATAGTGAGGTTAGATTCGTCAATGCAGCTGGAGAAAAATTCATGAGGTGGCGTCATGGGCGAAGCCAACAGGAGTGCCTGGTATGCTCGGGCACACCCAAAAAACGAAAAAAAGCAGGGATCAGATCTGCATTTGGACCGTATTCGTAGTACTAGACGTTGCTTCGTGTTTGCACCTCTAACGCAAAATTCCTAGTTCTGCCACTGGGTGGCATCCTTAGATTCTGGATGTAGCTAATTTAAGATCTGGAGCACATGGAGCCAAATCTTTATCTGGGTGTAGTAACAGCATGAACAAAAGCATCAGAGCATCTTCAATAGTGTATTTATTATCGTCTCTTAGCTATGACACGTCAACAAAATCCTACGTGGAGAAGAGAGGGGGGAGGAGAGAGATCACATATCGTCTCTTCCTGAAGAGACTGTTGTGCACATATGATATATTAATCTACTCTAGTTGACATATAGATCCGTTTCTAAGAAAAATTATAAAATATAAATATTAGAGAGTGTGCTAAAGAGTATCTATTGAAGATATAATCACTAAAGATAATATAATATATATTAAAAATAAGATTATCTTTAGCTATTAGAGATGCGGCTAGAGATGGACCAAACAAAAGCCTCCTCTTTGTATAACGGCCTCTTCACTCGCACTGATGAATACGGGCTTCAACTTTTAAGGCATCGTTATTCGTTAATGGCTGAATGCATCAGAATGAAACGTACTATGTACCGGTAAATATTAATTCGAGTGTCGTTCTTAGCAATAATACTTGAGATATTTTATTTTTTAATCTATTTTTAAAAAATATTTTAAAGACAACATCCCTTTAACTTTATTATCAATTCTGACCCTTTTAGACCCGTAGCGTGATTAAACTGTGCTGTCACGCTACCGACCGCGGCACGGCTAAACCTGCCACGGTAGCCTTCCGAGCCAACATGCGTCCGGTTTTAGGCTAAGTTCTGTTACGCCAAGAGGAGTGGCGTGACGACACCCGTTTGCCACACCAAGGTCTGTAACATGACAACGTGCTTTTGCCACGCCACGCGTTGTGACATGACCGAATGGGTCAAAATTGGAAATAAAGTTAGGAATGAATTATCTTTAAAATATTTTTTAAAAATGGATTAAATAATAAAAAGTTCATAATACGTACACTTGAATAAGTAAGTTGCTCAATTTTATTGAACGTAGGATTATTAGTATCATGATCCTGTTACGATCATACCCGATCCTATGGTTGCGGTATTGTTTTTTTTTTCTCGTCTATGTAAAGGTCTGACGAAAGCCGGTTTCAGTAAGCAAGGTCTGACCTAAAGATTGCCCATCGAATTGCCGTCCAATTTTACGGTTTTCTTTTTCTTTTTCTTACTCTTAACCCAAAAGGAAATTGTAGACAACAATAAGCTACTTGCTAATCAAGAAGTAAAAAAAAGGGAAAGCTGATGCGATATTGTTTACAACATGGTGTCAAGCAATTTATTCCTAGATTTCATTAGAGTCCATATTACAAAATAAGTATGTCAACGATATTTTATTCCAATATGTAGCATGCATGCGCCTTCCTCACGTTGACACCGTGTTGGGCACTTGGCGCTAGCTGCAGCTAGCTTCACTTCTTGGGCGCGGGTTGGGCCTTCTTGGTATGCTTGTTCTTGTTCTTGTTCTTGCTTTGGTTGACGGTAGGCGAAATAGGTTTCGCCTTATAATTGGAGACCGCACCATGGTACCATGACGCCTTCACTACCCTCTCAGCGGGATCCTAAGAAAAAGGAACAGTAATAAGAAGATGGCCTCAATTCATATGTATGTTCCCTGTTCAAAAAAAACTTTACAACAAGGTATAACAATTGGCATTAAGAATAATTCTCAAGTGCTATTTTGATCTATATTTTTGGGAACGCAAAAAGCCTGCGGAAAAATTAAGAGAGATGTTATGGAAAATTGAGTAGAAATTGGCACCGGTAACAGAGAGACGAGAGTTTGCGTATACCATATTTCGCCTGTGGAGAGATGTTGGCTACTCGATGAGAGTTATGTGTGTTCTTTGCCTTGCTTGGGTTGTTTTCCCCTATGGATCGGCTAGCTATATGTTGTTTGCACACAATGACAAGCTAGGAGGCTTAAATGGAGCTAAGTGGCCGAACGAATATTTACACAAAAATGGGCAGAGATTCGTGCCGGCCATCTCTCGTGGCTGGTCCCCGGTGAGCTAGATGTCTCTCTTCGATTGCCGGCATCTGATGCCGTCTGATCTGATTAATTTGCGGTGACGAGATTAGAGTGTCAGCTTGGTGACGAGATTAGAGTGTCAGCCTGTTAATTTGTGGTGACGAGATTAGATGTCTCTTCGATTGCCGGCATCTGATGCCGTCTGTAAGTGTCAACTTCTGAACATTATTCTCCTTTCATTATTTTTCTTCTCCCTGTCACAATGATCGATCGAATTTGCTATCTTGTTAGTCTACGACAATTACATCCACGAACCAACAGAAAATGAGAGTTCTTGGTAACTTCCTGAAGACAATGGAATCAGATTATCATCGATCGCAAGTGTGGTAGGTATTGTCAGAGGTTCTATATTGGTGGTTTAGTTTGATTTTGGAGGTATGATAATTGAGGGTTGGAGAAGAAGCCACTCTCGCTTTGATAAAATCCATTCATACTTGAACCAAAAGAAGGTGGTGAGAAGAAAGGAAAATTAATAATAGAATTCTTAATAAGGCATGATTAGTCCTGATGAAATGGGAGGCTGCTGTCTATCTCACACCTCGATATCACCGTATTATTGGAGCACCTTTTATACAATGGAGCCAATGTATTCTTGAGTGTAGGCACAAGGTTACATCTCACGGTTTGTACGTCCTGATTGTGCTCGTTCTTCTTCTTAAAACAGAACCGTGCCTGACTATTGACTCATGCCTATTCTACAATGTGTAGCCCGACCTATGTCTTGTCTACAGTCGAGCAAAGACAACAGCGTGCATGATTATTTTGAGAGAGAGAGAGCACATCAGGGGCGTAGCCAGTATGGCCAAGCCTCGGCCGGTCTAATCGTGGCTCAGCTTGTGACCTCGTTCACTTCAATTTTTTTTTGTCTTGTCCATTGACTTCAAATGGGAATTTGAGTCTGGGTCTCGGGTCATTGCTCTGGAGATCTAAGGCCCAGCTCTGCCACTGAACACATACACATGTACATGAAGAACACATAATTCACTCACGCATGCGTGTCCACAACACACGTTAGGAATTTTGTGGAGACTCACAAGGCCACAACCCGTCCTTACAACTATGGGTGGATCCAGTCGACTGAGGTGTACAGGACACTAGGTCCGGTTTTATTTTATCTTATCAAAGTCTATCATATATATATATATATGTGTGTGTGTGTGGGGAGAGGAGCAGGGGGGCGCACTCTGATATGTATGAGACACTCGATTGTTTTTTTTAGATCCACAGTTGCTTACGATGACTAATGACTCACGCCTATTCTAACATTCGCGTGCGTGCTCTGATATGTATGAGACACCCGATTGTATTTTTTTCTAGATCCACCGTTGCTTACGATGACTATTGACTCACGCCTATTCTACCATCCAACATACGTCGTTTCAAAAAGAATGCTACAGTCTAACATTGTAAAAACAACCTAGAAAACTGTACGTAGGAAAAGACTCCATTGATTGTTCTTCATCACGATCGATCTCCGCTCTTCGAAGAATTTCATGGATGCCTCAACAGACAGGGGCAATATACGCCTACACTATATATCAATATATGCTATGCTAATGTGGCAGCTTTATCATTACTATAAAAGACTAATACTGGACGTCTCATCACAGACGATTGACCAAAATCGTCTGTATTAAATACAATCACAGATGATTTGGTTTAGCGACCATCTGTATTACTGGCTGTGCTAAAAACCGTCTGTGAATAAGTAATATCATAGACAGTTCATGTTGAAAACCGTTTGTGAAGTATCACAGACGGTTTTTAATACAAACCGTCTGTCGTCCTCATCACAGACGATTTTTAATACAAACTCTTTGATTTTACCATGCCTTGAAATACCAATCCTCTGCCGCGCCCCTATCGTGGCACCCAATTCTCTGCCGCGGTAGGGTTTGGCAGAGCGACGGCTTGCCGCGGCAGGGCTTGGCAGGGGCGCGGCAGAGGACGGGGTGCCACGGCAGGGGCGCAGTATAGGATTGGCTGTCCAAACCCTACTATGACACTCAATCACTATTACAGAAAAGGCTTTCACAGACGGTTTAAAAATGCCATCACAGACGATTTCGTGAGCCGTCTGAGTCTATGGGTCAGTAATGACATGAAGTCATCACAGACGGTTTTCGAACCGTCTGTGATGCATACTTTCACAGACGGTTATTAACTCAGAACCGTCTGTGATATACGACTATCACAGACGGTTTGTATCTAGAACCGTCTGTGATAATTATCTATCACAAACGGTTCTAACACCGAACCATCTGTGATAACTATCTATCACAGACGGTTCTAGACACGAACCTTCCTTGATGTCATGTCCAATTACCTATCGACGACATCTAGGTAATTGTATGTCCACAGGCTTTCCCTTGCAGCCGTACTTCTTGAACTTGCAGGCTCGATGAGATTGCCCGTGGCAGCTGTCTCATCCTCCTCACGACCCACCGAAAGGGCTGGGGACTATATATATATATATATGAAGCCGGTTTTAAAGGCACAAGCAGCCACTGCTTGGAGGTTTTATAGAGAAGAGATAAGGAATAGAATAGTAGGACGTATTCGTACCCGGGACACAAATCTGAAAAGTTAATTGCAGCCAAGCCCCATTCGAACCACATCGATCCCATGTAAGCTAACCAAGCACAAAGAACCGGCATCAATTACCCTCAGTACCTATTAGAGAGCATTAACCAAACCCACCATTTTGCCCTATTCATTTTTGTCAATCTGAACCCACAGCATGAACTAAGCAAGATGCACAGAATTAATGCACATACACTAATAGCCCTCAGTTTACATCACAGAGCAAGGGGACTATTAATATGAACTAATTATCAATTCAATTTCAGTATAAGACTATTAACATCATTGAGCAGTTCAACAGCTAGCAAGGTGCCACTAGCCAACAAGCATCTGCATGATCATTGCATTCATTTATATTTATGATTTCTCTGCTTCTCTCTACATGTATGTATTAAACATTTACACTTCTCTGCAATGATGCACTTCTCATCATGTATGCATGTATTACACATTTAGCATCTGGGCTCTGGCCAATGGCCATCATCATCAGCATCAATCAACAACCAGACAACATCAAGAAGACAAGAAGGGGACTTACGCGTTAGTGGGAGAGCCAGAGAGGTTGGAGGCGCGATGGAGGTCCGAGGTAGCGCAATGAGCCGACGGCGAGAGGGAGGAGGAGCTGGAGCTGCGGCGTAGGGAGGAGGAGCAGGCGACAGGCGCGACGAGGGGGACTGGAGTTTGATCCGGCGGTGCAGGAGGAGGAACTTGATCTCGAGGTGCGGAGTCTGGCGAGGAGGAGGAGGAGCTCGGTTCACATGAATACCAACAAAGACAAACCAATAGGTGATAGATCTGTTTTACCTCGACATCGCCGGTGAAGAGGTAGCCGGGGTCGCATACACCGGGGGGGGGGAGAGGAAGAGGGGAAGACACGCAGCGTCACCGTTGTTGTGGCACAACGGTGACACTGCAAAAGACACTCTTATCGTACGAGTGTCTTGTGCAGTGAACCGTGGTGTCACAACCGTCGGTGACGTAAAGAATGCATGGTGGCGTCGGCGACGGGGTCACTCGGGTGGGGAGGAGAACAGACGAGAGTAAGGGCGCCGCTGGGGAGTGACGAGTTAGAGCGCAAACCCTAGCGGGCTCCTACTAATAAAGAGACTTATCACAGTCGGTTCTATTATGAAACCGTCAGTGATACTTATCACATACGATTCCATAATGGAACCGTCCGTGATATGGTCTCATATCACAGATGGTTCATTATTAAAACCGTTTGTGATACTTAGTAATATCACAGACGGTTCTTGTTCAGAACCATCTGTGATAGTTCACAGATGGTTTTCAACATGAACTGTCTGTGATATTACCTCTTCACAGACGGTTTTTAGCGCAGCCAGTAACACAGATGGTCTCTAAACCAAAACCGTCTATGATTGTATGTAATACAGATGGTTTTGGTCAATTGTCTGTGATGATGCGTCCAGTATTAGCCTTTTTGTAGTAGTGAATCCTTTGCTGTGGTAGGGTTTGGCAGGGCAACAGCTTGCCGCGGCAGGGCTTGGCAGGGGCGCGGCACAGGATGGGGTGCCACGGCAAGGGCACGGCATAGGATTGGCTGCCCAAACCCTACCATGACACCCAATCCTCTCCCACGGTAGGGTTTGGCAGGGCGATGGCTTGCCATGAGGGGGCTTAGCGGTAGGCGCCGAGAGATGGGCGCCACAGCGGTCGCGGTATATGATTGGCTGCCTAAACCCTACCATGACACCCAATCCTCTGCCGCTGTAGGGTTTGGCAGGCGACGGCTTGCCGCGGCAGGTCTTGGCAGGGGCGCAGTAGAGGATGGGGTGCCATGGTAAAATCATAGTATTAGTGATTTTTTTTGTATGAAACCGTCTGTGAAGTATTACGATTATCATAGACGGTTTTTTTTGTATGAAACCGTATGTGATTCACAACATGGGAGGGCGAAAAATTTTGAACGCGTGCACAGGAGGCAAAATATTTTGGTGCTATCGTTATATATTATAGCCACTCAAGCCTTGTCTTTCATCAGTCTCTCCCTCTCCCCTCCCCACGTCGAGCTTCGGCGACCACACTCGATTCCCCGTCACGGTTTGGCCAGGAGACACAGCCGACGGTGACGAGGAGGAGGGATGCGGAGGAGGTCCTTGTTTGCCGCAAAAGATACACTGTCAGAAGGTACGTGTACATCCCCAAAACATACACAATTTATTAGCTGTTTGTTATTAGAAAATGATTTTAATTTTGTGTTACCTAAGGTCAAAGCGCCGCCGAAGGTTTTCAGTCGTCTCTCATTGCCGACGAGGTTGAGTTGAACTAGGACGATATGCAAGAACAGATTGTGATATGCTGGTGAGGTACATAGAAGAGTTCACAAGACCAATCCAAGAAGCTGATGAGTTCTTCAGGAGCTTGGAGGTACAGATGGTTTCTAGCTAGTTTAACTTTGTAACTTTATTCTTTTTTTCCCATTCTGATAGGATGTTGTGAAACATTTTGGTTTCACTTTCCTACAATGTGTTTGTCATCAGAATTTTAATTGGATTTTAGTTGTCTTACTAGAGGTTACATATAAAAACTACTGTCCAAGAATTGATTGATTTAGCTCAAAATCTGAATTTTTTCAAACCGTCTACGATGACGACAGGGAAGAGACGTCGCTTCGATGCCATGATTTATTAGCGAACGTGATGCCCCAATTCACGTTAATTAATTAGCTCCTCGTGTTAGTGGTGGGCACTTCGATTCGATGCCGCCACCTACTTGCTCTTATATCATCATCACGTGAAAACCGTGCGCATCTTTCACATATATAACAAGCAATGTCGCAAATTTTCCTGCGTATCGTGCAAGTCGAAAGAACTCGACACAGCTAGGTAAATTCTCTTATGTAATCTTTGCGATCCAACCGGAGCTTTATATAGACCAAATTAGTTCCTCTTTTGTCCCTGACAACTCTATGCTTATTCCTTTGTGAGACTGTATGTAGTTACGAAGAAAAAAAAAACAGTTCTAGACATAATAAAGCTAAAAAACCAGTGATAACCATCGATTGTTGAATCCAACGGTTGGTTTTTTTCTAAAAAAAAAGGTAGCATGTATTTTGACGTTGGCTGTCTGTAAGCCTTGATACATAAGACATGAGATGATATGAAAGAAAGATGAGAGATATAGAGAATTGAGTCGTCTCTTATGCAGTAGTCGACTGTTATACGAGAAACAAGACACATTGTATATGGAGGAGCTATCTATAGAGACATGTAAAAAGACAATCCATTGTATAAGTTGTCTTTAGTGCTATCTATAAATAATATAGAAGGATATTATCGACAATAGTTGTTTATATTATTGCGCGTGTCCAAAGTGAACTCTCCTCTCGTTAATTTATTTCTTCTGGAGCTCCGCCACTGTTCGTACCGACAGCATCTCAGAGTCCTAAAGAAGGCTGTGTGTCACCGTTAGAATGAGGTCCTACGTTACACGTTCTTCATAAAATCTCGCCAGACGAAGAAGCGTAAGTCGGAGGACCTGAAAGCCATCTCCTTAGTCTAAAAAAAAGCTGGAGAACCGAGAAGTGAAGCTAGAGCAGTGGGTCCCTCAAAAAAAAAAAACGCTAGAGCAGTGAGAACAGACCGAGCTAACTAAGCATAGTTTACCTGACCTGTCAGTGTCAGCACAAGCACATCACAGTTCAGCCGGGTTAGTAAGTAGCTAGATCCTTTTCTGTTTGGGTTAGTTCTTTACATGTCACTGAAAATTTCCCGACAAGCTATATATAAAGAATGATGTAAACTTTGGATGACAAATAAGAGATTGCACTCTTGTTTGGCCTAGCCGGCTTGGCATGCATTATTGATGCGAATTGTTCACGGCGTGCAGAAAGACCTGAAAAGGAATAAAAAGCGGAATTTTTAGTGTTGATTAGAAGTGTGAGAGTAATTGCGTACGGCTTTGGCCTAATCAGTAATCAGAAGTTGCATGCAGGAATATATTCGTTGCATGCATGTAGGAGGTCTGAGATCGCTCAGGACCCACGTATACTAGAGGCCCACGCCCGCGCCCGCGCATGCGCGCGCCGAAAAAGCAGGCCGTAGCCCCGCGCGCCGAAAAAGGAGGCCGTAGCCCGTAGGGGCGTCGCGCCAGGCGAGCGGCGGAAGCGGCAAAGGCGCCAGCGAGCGACAACGCGAAGCATCTCCCGGCACACAAATCAAAAAACAAATCCGACGTACGGGAAACAGCGGCGCCCGGATCCGACGGCAAAAATCAAAACAGGCGACGTGGCCAGCTGTGCTCACGCAAAAACTGCGCCCATTTACCTCTTGAGATATATTGTGTGTTACGTTTCATATAGAATATTTTGGGCTAAGTATGCCGATGACAAGAAAAACTTAATGTTGAGTACAATGCAGATAGTATTACGAACGATTATAACTAGGCCCTGGTTGTGGCTCGGCTCCGGCTCCACGTTTTGTTCCTGCTTTTGCTCTAGCTTCTCTAGCGAGGAGCCCTGAATAGTAAAGGAGGCGCCTATTTTGTTGTAAATAAAGCGATTTTAGCAAACACTCAGAATTAATTCCAGCATATTTAATGGACATTAAAGCATAATTCTAGCAGTATTTAAATGATAAAATTATATATATACATATGTGTGTGTATGTAATTTCTCCAAGTCATTTAAAATAAATAATATGCTCAACACATATATTATGTGTACAAATAAAATCAGCATAAAGCTAATATTTAGAAGATTGTCTATTGCTCTCAGAAGGCTAGTTGCACAAGATATAATCTTGGCCATCACAACACTTTAAAGAAATTTTTATTATTATTTAATCATTTTTTAAATATTATTTTAAACTTAACCCCTTGTTAACTTTCTTTCCAAATTTGACCCCTTTGGTCACGTCACCCCCCGTGGTGTGGGCAAAGCGTTCTGTCACGTCACATATCTCGGCGTGACAAAACATGCCACACATGCCCTCGTTCACGCGTCGTGCCAGCATGGAGGCTTGCGTGGCAGTTGTCACACCAGATCATGGCGTGACCAGCTAGCTTGTCACGCCAACACTAGTGGCGTGACAGTGGTGACTTAGCTCGCGTAGCCCAGCCTGTTCTTCATTTTTCCTTATCTTCCCCGTCTAGAGCTCTCTCCTCTCCTGTGCACAACCCTAGTCGCCGGCTGTCCTCCCGTCGCCGGCTCTCCTCCCCTCTCTGCGCCCGGCGTCACTCTCGGCGTCCCCCTCCTCCGTCTCTGCACCCGGCCATCGTGGGCACCTCCTCCTCTGCGCCCGGTGCGGCTCCCGGCCTCCACCTCCACGCCCGGTTTCCTCCTCTATGCCCGGCCTCCTCCTGCATGCCTGGCCGCACCACCATCTCCTCCTCCTCCTCCTCCGCGCCCGGACGAAGGTAAGAACCTACAAATTCTTCTCCCTAATTACATTTTGTATGGACTGTTGCTTGGCCTCATGTACTGAGAGCTTGGTGCTGCTGTGGTGAGTCTTGCAAGTATATGTTTTTTAGTTGTTCTTAGTGGGCGGTGACCTTTTTTTGAAACACATTGATCAGTGCAATTTGCTTTAGGGAGGGGATATTGTTAATATGTGATTGCCAGCACCAAGGATTCAAAAACCTGTCAAGGAAAAAAATCACCGCATAACCAGATAATCTATAGCGTCCTCGCCTCCTCGGCTTGTTGTCTTGCACAATGTTTTGTTGGCTTGTTCCCTACTTTCAGTTGAATACAATGCAGTTTAGCGAATTAAATTGGTGACTTTGTTTCATAATATACCCTATCTCCTAACTATTATGTTCTCGCATTTCACATTGCATGCTAAACGAAGGTCTTGCAAGTTGGCATTGCATTTTTAATAGTCTTATTTACACTGATTACCTACTACTGTTCTTTTGCCTTGCTATTGCCTGCATAAACAATTGCAATTGTATATACAATTATGCATCTCCTTTGAATTGTGGAATCATGTAAAGAATCTATAATATTCAGTATGCATTATTATTCCAGTTCCATTTGAAACCGGTTCTGATTGGTTTATGAAATGATTGCCTGTGGGTCATTAAATTCCTGATGATGCTTTCTTAGGGTAGTACCCAACTGAAGAATAGCTAGCCTATATACTCTAAATGGAATTTTATGAACTTTGCCCTTTTAGAGGTACATATTCAAAGTTACATCTTGTGAACCTAATTCCAAAATCAGTTTCTGCAGCATAATTAATACCAACTAGATTGCCATGCTTAATACAAAATTAAGCACGTCTTGAGCTGCCCTATTATGGAAAATAAGTGAATTCATCTTATTTGTACTAGCATTTTGTAGTAGTACCACATGTATGCAATCTTTTGCTTTCCTTTACTAATTGTTTAACAATATTTGTGTTTTAGTTGAATATTGACACAATATTTAGAAATGCTAATAAGCTTCCCCAATTGTATGTAGTATGTTCTATGAGATATCCCTTTGTCTACCTGGTTTGGCAGTGCAATGGGGGGAAACCCAGGCCACTAGATTGAAACATCCTTTGATGCAAGAATACCATGTTGTTGCCGATGAGTTCTAACAAAAAAAAATCATTGTTTGAATATCTAAGATAGCTAGTTTCCCTCATGAACCATGGTAGCCTTACCTTTTGTCTTCCAGTAATCCTTTAGTGAAAAAGAGCTAGAAATACTATCATAAATGAATAGTATTTAGTTAACTATCTTTTATTGGTTTCAGTATAAGGCCAAGAAATGAACAAACACCGCCCAATAGTGGAAAATAAACGAGACTTTTCAAAAATAGTGCAAAATCAACCACACTATTAAATTTTAAACATGATTGTTTCAGCATCATCTATACAAAACAGTTCGATTAATGCAATATCTAGTTCTCTTCTCTGTACTCTCTATAGTACTTGTGGTAGTTCGTACCATGGCATGCCGTACTGACTATGTAATATTTTGTTTGAAATGTTGGATGTAGATGGATAAAGTTATACGTGTTTGTACTGGTGGGCCTATTAGCCAAACGGGTAGTGGTGCGGACTTTGGTTCCATGGAAGTCACCATTCTTGTGTTTCGAGAATTACCAGGCTTTCAAACTCTTCTGATGAGGATTAAGTTGACCTTTGGATGGGATGAGCCGAGGGTCGTAGTCGGAATGCAGGGGCGATATGATGCTGGGTTGGGTTATAAGGTGCACGCTTTGTTGATGCCAATCTCGTCCAACGATGATTGGTACACGTACAAGGAGGTTGTGCTCGCATCTTAGGTCCGATCACTGGAAGTTGTGGGTGGAGAGGATAATTGTTGGTGAGGATTTGTGAATGAATTTGGATGTGGTGAATGGCAACACGGAGGAACCACAACCCGCTACTGATCTTTCGCAAAGCCCCCTAATGGAGGAGCAACCTTCCTAAGAGTTCGTTGGCTTCGGTTTAACAACGATGCCCCTCCCCCCCGTTGGTGGATCTATCCTATGTGCCAGCTTCTTTGCCACGCCATGTTATTGACCCCGTGACTGATTTCAATGGCGCTGTAATGAACAACGAGCTTGAGGAGGAGGTGTTCTGAGACGGAACAACCCGTGAAGTGGAGTCCGACGAAGGATGGAGCTCGACTAAAAATGAAGCTCCTGCTCCGCTTTTCTCCTCCGAGGAAGACCAGGTTCTTCGCAGTGTAATGGGTGAGGTCCCGTTGGTGCATGCATTCGATGATGTTAGAATGGCTGATAATGTGGTCTGTGCAAATGGGTTGAAGAGCAGGAATGGTATTGCAGACCCGAAGAATGACCTAATATGCAAGAACATCTTGTTTTCAACCATGGAGGATATGAAGGTTTGGCTGCAAGAATACTCAATGTGGTACCATCGTTCGTTTGTAGTGCAACACTCCGATGTGAACAAGAGGTATATCGTGAGGTGCGAAAGGGGGTGCAGATGGAAGGCATGGTGGTGCAAAACTAGGGACAAATAATGGAAAATAGCGAATGTGAAGCAGCCTCACTCTTGTGGGACCACACGAGTGTCTGGGGAGCACCTTCAGATGACCGCTAATTTCATTGCAAGGCGCATTACCGGGGTTGTGGCTGTCGATCCTGATGTGATCGTCGCCACCCTTGTTGAGGTTATCTTTGGGTTCATTAAGTACCACGTTAAGTGTGGGAAAGCATAGAGGGCAAAGAAGAGAGCGATGCAGTTACTGTGGGGTAATTCGAAGGAGGCTTACGAGTTGCTTCCTCGAATTTTAACCGCTATGCAGGCCAAGAATCCGGGTATGGAGTTTTATCCTTGGCACGGGAACCGAATGGAATCCAATGGAGGGGTTATGAAATATGTTCTCGGGCGGGTGTACTGGTCCTTTGGGCAATGCAAAGAGGCCTTCAAGCATTGTAGGCCTGTCTTATCAGTTGACGGCACATACCTAATTGGGAAGTACTATGGTACCTTGATGCTTTCCATGGGTATCGATGCGGAGGACTAGCTGATTCCATTAGCATTCGTATTGACAGAGGGTGAGAACAATACGAGCTAGGAATGGTTCATGGATATAGTTCGTCTACGCCTCGTTGGGCCTAGACGGGTTGTTTACATCGTCTCAGACAGGCACCATAGCATTCTGAACGCTGTGAAGAGCAGACTTGATGGACACCCAGATGTGCTGCATAGGTGGTGCATGCGTTACTTAACAGCTAATTTCTTTAAGCAATGCAGTAGGGAAGATCCCACAAAAAATTTCAAGCTGTTTTGCGGATGTTAGGAGAAGAGGGACTTCGAGGTCAAGTTGATGGAGCTGAGGGGGCTGACCAACTGACGGGGTAATAAGTGGTTGGAAGAGGTCTTGCAGTAGAATACTAAGTGGACATAGGCATACGATGAAGGTGACTGTAGGTACGGTATGATGATAACAAACATCTCGGAGGTGTTTAACAATGTTCTTAATGGCATCCGTGCTATGCTAGTATCGACTATCTTGGAGTACTCATTTTGGAAGACCAACATGGTGGACCCGCGCAAGGGATGCATACAACGCTGGCCAGCGTGTAACATCCCAAAAATTTGGTCTGTTTTGAAGTTTCAAAAGTAAAAATAACCATTTGAATTTTTCTACTAAAGTTAAAGCTTAATTGGAATTTTTAGAGATAAAAAACAATTTAATATGAATAATCTCAACATAAACTATTATCAAAATTATTTTATTTGGGTTCTATGTGCTTGGATATATTTTCATATTTTTCTAGAATTTTTTCGAGTGCACTTGCTGTTTTCTATTTGCTATTTGGATTTTCAGTAATTTCTAAAAAGAAAAACCTATTAAAATATCAGTTTGTCTTCGGGCTCAATTCTCTTTCTTTGGCACGCATCTATTCTTCTTTTGGCCCACTCTCGCTTCTCTCTTTTCCTTTTATTCCCGGCCGCTTCTCTCTTTTCCTTTTATTATGACCGCTTCTCTCTTTTTCTCCAAGTCAAGCTCGGTAGAGAGCACCACCACTACCGTCTCTTTTTGTCTTGCGTGTAAAGGCCCAGTCGAGAGCCTTCTTTAGCCTTTCCTTTTCCTTGCTTCCACTGCCACGTGGGGTCCGGCTGTCAGCCACACTTCTTCCACTGCCACGTGGGGTCCGGCTGTCAGCCACACTTCTTTGGTCTTCGTCCTCTTCATGATTCCTATCTCGTGTCCGAGTAGAACTCGACAGCGCCGCCGGCTCCTTTTGGGTTTCTCCTCCTCTGGTGCTTTATATGGCGAGCCAACCGTGTCAATTTGAGCGCATTGCTTTCCTTCCCCAAAACCCTAAACTCCCAATCTCGTTCTTCTTCTCATTGCACCGAATTTTGCCAAAACCCGAGCCGCCGCTGAATCTGTTCCTCGTTAGATTTTGCTGACCTCCCTACTTCTCTGGCTGAATCAACACTGCCGTCGGGTTCGTGAGCTCGAGTGCTACGAGGAGCTCTCACCATCTTTTTCCGGGAAACTCTACCTCACCGTTGTCGACTTCGTCATCAAACCCGACCACCGCCACCGTTATCAATCTACTAATTTCGGTGAGCCTTTTGCCCATCCTTGTGTGTCATCTTGTGCGCAATGCTATTCTTGTTTAATTCCCTCCCTTCGCGGTGCTTCTCTTTGTTTCTTTCGGGCGCCACTAGTTCATTGTCATCATTGCCAGCCGAACCTTCCCTGTCGCCCAAGTCGTCGCCGCCGACGAGTTGGAGCCGCCCTTGCTGAGCCACTACATCCAGAAGCATCCTTGCACTTCTGGGAGTCCGTTTTGCTGCTTCGCCGAACCTTCATTGCCGCCCATCACTGTCGACGACAAGCTTGAGTCGACGGCCAGAGCTCCTGTTCTCCCTCTCGGTTTTCTCCCTACGCCACTGTGGCAGCCAACTATTCCCTCCACCTCACCTATTTACTTAGATGGCAGTCCATGTGGCGCACCCAAGTTCCACCCGAACCAAAGAATCCTTGGATCCAGTCCATCATACACCATCTCATTGATAGTGGGCCCCACTTGTCAAATTCCAATTATTTTATTTGTTTCGGCCGAAATTTGTTGCTGACACCAGCTGACGTCATAAATATCTTTTCCTTCAAAAAAGAAATTCCAGTAAATCCATAAATCTAATTTTCATCAATTTATGTGGTTTCAATCTTCCAAAGCCCATATCTTTTGAATCCGAACTCCGATTGAGTCTATTTAAATTCCTAAATTCATCTAAATTCAAGATCTATTTATCTGAGATTTTTATTTACTTTTTTTGGAGTTTGTTTTATCTATGATATTTATTTATTTGGTTTATTTGCTTATTTGCGAGTAGACGTTGATACTTTGGGAAGTTTTGAGCAAGGAGGAGTACACCACGATCAAGATCAATTCTAGGATTTATTCCAAGGCTAGTCATAGTACTTTGATCATACTGAACCTATAATTTCAAAAGTATATTGTTTTATATAATTGCATGCTATCTTTATATAAATTATTTTGGGATTAGTTATTACCTGTTGTCATTATGCCTTCATTGATTATTTGAATGTCTTGAATGTACTCCGCAAGTTACACCCAGTAACAGATTATAATGCATGCAAGGATTTAACTACGGGAGGCTTATATGGCTCAATTTGCATAAAGCGATATTTTCCATTTAAATATTCATACTAAGTTCTAAAGCAATTTGCTCTATAGCTAAAATCCATTTTCTAAATCTCAATTTTTATAATCAGATAACATTCAGTAACAATTGGTAAAGGATACCTTCCTATCATATGGCTACCTGACCAATTTTCCATTTGGATAGAAATCCAAAACATTTGATAAAGTCTGTTGAAAACAAAATGAAAATCTAACTTGGAGTGCCTTTGCTTAGCATGTCCATGACCATAGACACGGCTATTCGAATAGTTTTATACTCTGCAGAGGTGGTACAACTTTACCCATAAGAGATAATTGACTTATAATATCTGTCGGACACACTATCGAAGGTGTGCGACTAAGTCATTATCATGAAGCCTTTACAATGCATCATCCCACCATAGTCCTGCCTCACTAAGGTTTCACCCCCTTTGGATAAAAACCCGCCGGGTTCTGGCTCCCTCTTGCGTCAGGAGGGAATACATAAAAGTAGGTCATAAAAGATACCCCCGTAATCGGATGGCACAACTATGGTGAAATGATAGAAATTATTTAGCTAGGTCCCGCCGACACATGACATGTGGTAGTACGATAGGGCTTAGCAAGATGCGGCTCGAAGACCGGTCCTTAATTGACTTGGATGACTTTCCATAAAACCCATGGGCATTAGTCATAGCAATGACTTGATCCCGTGCATCAACGTGCACTATCCAAACATCCATTTCGCCCAAGTCCAAATCAATTTTTTTTTATTTAACAAGTCAATCATTTTATAAATTTCTATGGTAAAGACAATACCATAGTATTGTTTAAATCATAGTTGAACTTGTGGCTAAATTCTCTAAAGTAAACACTTTGGTCTAAGCTTTGTCTAAGCATATTGTTTTTCAATATGTTCTAGCTTATACTAATGTATCAACTAGATTTTAACTAAGGTATCAAGGAATTATTGATTTAACAACAAAGTTTGGCTATACAAGTCAATATGGAATAACTATAAAGCTTGAAACGGGAATTTAAATTACTTGAATTTAAATAAGCATGCAATAATAATTTAAAAAGGAATTTAAATAATTTAAAATAATGGGATTCATTATGATCAATAATGTAACTTGCCTTGCTCAAATGCTTGAGGATCTACTTCTTCGCCATATTCGGGTTCCCCAGAGTCGTTGAAATCTACACGTGAAAGCGAAGAAAATTCAAATGAACTCCAAATCAAATAATTTTAGTGTAGATAGCTAGATCATAATTTTAGATGAATTTAGAAATTTGATTCACTAGAATTGGAGTTCGAACGGAGGAGAACAGGCTCCTGGAAGATTGAAAATTCATGAAATAAAGAAATCTAGATTTTTGGAATTTTCAGAATTAATTTTATAAAGAAAATTCAACTTATTGCGTCACGATGATGTCAGCACCAGAAAAGGATTTTCAGCCGATTTAATTTTCCAAAGGAAAATCAGAAAATACCACGCGGGCGCCACATGGCTTTCCACGTGGGCCAAAAGGCTGAGGTGGCTTGTGACGTGGCTGTGACAAGGCGGTGAGGTGGCGGTGCCACGCTGGCCGGTGGACGGCAGCACTCGGTTGCGCGGCTCGCCAGCACTACGTGGTATGGCGAGCCCAAGCGAGGGTACCAAGAGGGAGAGGGAGGCGAGGAGGTTCCGGTGCGCACTGCTTTGGCGGCGATGCACACGGTGATAGTCAGCGGTGAGCGGAGGAAGCGACGGTGAGGAGCGGGCGAAGTCAGCGACGGGGTTCAGGCGACGGCCCGGTGAAGTGGGTGCACGCACAAGGTGGCCCACAACCGTGCGAAGCCGACGGTGGAGGTAGAGGTGGCTGAGGACGCTCAACGGTGGTGCAAATGGCGGCGGCGCGAGCTCCGGCCGGAGGTCTTGAAGCTTCAAATTTCGGTGAATGAGGGTGCAAGAGAGAGAGAGGGAGAAGAGGGGAAAGAGAGAGGAGGACGATGACATGGGTGTTGGCATGGGGCGGCAGCATGGACGTCGCACTTGGGTGAGACGGGGCAGGGCATGGGGACCAAGCACGGGCGCAGCAGTCGAAGAGGGTGGGTATGGGCGGCATTTAATGGCATTGACGCGAGAGGCGAGGCGAGGGTTTATGGGCAAGGTGGACAGACGGGCGCGACATGGGGCGCCGACGGGTGGGAGGAGGAAGACGGTGAGGGGAGAGACCGAGAGGCTGGCGGGTGGGCTCGCCTTGGCAGTGAGAGCGAGCGGAGGAGGTGCGTAGCTGGGCTGGCGCGGGAATGGGCCGTGGAGCGGGCCGCGCGAGGGAAAAGGGAAAGCAGGTCGGAGGAATTCGGCCGAAAAACAAAAAGGGAAATTTAAATGGATTTTTGATTTAAGAAATTCAAGAAATAGAAACGACTTTTTAGGAAATAGTAATTAAAGTCCAAACATTTCAAGAAAAATACACAAAAAATTCCTTGAGTTATTTGAAACTTAATAAAATTATTTACAACTTAACTTTAGCTTTTAAATTTTGCAATTAAATTATTTTAGGCTTTTGGGCAAAAAGAAAAGCCCTTCTTAAATTACAGAAAATCCAAGAAAATACTTAATGCGCTCTTTTTGACTTTAAATCCAATAAAACCCAAGAATTCAAATAAACCAAAATTTGTTTTTAAGTGAAGTTTGATTAACTCATATTAAATTGTTTTTATTTTTCTGAAATTTCAAGTTTAAGCTTTATTAATCCAATAAACCAAATGGTTATTTTTTTAATTTGAAAATTATCAAAAAGCTCTGAAAATTGGGATGTTACAAACCTACCCCCCTTTAGGGAATCTCGACCCCGAGATTCATACTTAGTCAACAAAAAGGTGGGGATACTCTGCTTTCAGATCTTCTTCTCGTTCCAAGGTGGCTTCTTCTTCTAAGTGGTTACTCCATTGGACTTTGCACGAGTAGATGACCTTGCTTCTAGTAATGTGCTCTGCGACATCAAGTATCTTGATCGGCTTCTCCACATAGGTGAGATCTTCTTGAAGATTGATGCTCTCTAGCGGTGTTTGCTCTGTTGGAACTCGAAGACACTTCTTCAGTTGCGACACGTGAAAGACGTTATGAACTGTGGATAAAGATACCGGTAGCTCTAGCTGATAGGCAACTTTGCCATTCCTTTCCAAAATTTTGTACAGCCCAACAAATCTTGGTGCGAGTTTTCCTTTGGTCTGGAATCTTCGTATTCCTTTGGGTGGAGTTACTCTGAGATAGACAAAATCTCCTGTCTCAAAAGACAAGTCTCTGCGACGATTGTCAGCATAACTCTTCTGCCGGGATTGAGCCACTCTCAATTGTTCCCTTATCGTTCTTACTTTACTTTTAGCATCCTTAATTAATTCCGGTCCAAAGAACTGATGTTCTCCGACTTGATCCCAAAGGAGAGGGGTTCTACACTGTCTGCCGTATAATGCTTCAAGTGGAGACTTTTGCAGGCTGGCTTGATAGCTGTTGTTGTACGAGAACTCTGCATAGGGAAGATTCTGATCCTAACTCTTTCCATAGTCTATAGCATAGGCTTGAAGCATGTCTTCAAGAATTTGGTTTACACGTTCCGTTTGTCCATCTGTTTGGGGATGACAAGCCGTACTAAAGTTGAGTCTTGTACCCAATGCTTCATGCAAGCTCTTCCAAAATCTACATGTGGATTGTGATCTTCTATCGGACACTATCTTTTTGGGTACCCCATGTAAACAAACTATCCTGGCCATGTACAACTCTGCTAATGTAACATCCCAAATCTAGGTATGTATTTCAAATGTAAGAAAATGAGAAGAAATTAAAACTTTTCTTGCATCTTGTAGTTTTTGAACTTTTCTGTAATTCTTGTAAAGGAATTGTGGAATTCAAAAACCTAAATCTCCAATTGACTAAAGTCATGACCTCCTTGTTGAGAATCTGGTGTTCAACCTTTGGAAATAATTTTCCTTGGTTCTAGGGATGCTGTGTGACTCCTCTAAAAAATTTCAGAATTTTTAGAGATTATTTGATAATTTTTGGGGGCCAGTCAAACCAGTTTGACTCTTGGTCAAACCCTAGCACAAGCCGTGAGAAATTTCTGGAGAAAAATTATGTGCATAAAAACCTCTAGAAAATTTATACAAGGTTTATCCTAGAGTGAGGAACCTCCAGTCCAAATTTTAGAATTTTTGGAGTTAGTTTGCTATCTCTAAAAATACCTCAAAGTTTCAGCTTTAAATTTAAACCCTAGTCAAAGTCCTGTTGGGTTTGAGTTGGACCCGAGTTCGACTCGGGCTTCTTGGTCGAACCCAACCACCTAAGTGCACCGGGTGCGTTCAAAGTGGTGCGCGTGGTTTTGAGCCATTGGATCTTGATCCAACCGTTGGAGTGCTTGTGGTTTGGTTCAACCCATTTGTCACTTTGACTCGAGCCACTTTGGTTTGACTCAATGACTGGTGGGCCCTCGCCCAAAATTGGTCATCTTCTTCCTCAACGCCGTGTGCGTGCGTGTGTGCCAGAGCATGGGCAGAGAGGGGGGCGGTGCCAAGTCACCTCCATGGCGTCCTTCAACAACTCTTTGCCTCTGCGCATTAAATGCTCGTCAGTGGCCGCCCCCAAAGTTGCCATTCCTTAGCTGCTCCTGTCCCCTCGGCTTGCCCATGGCAGTGCTGTGGACCAAGCTCACCTTGAAGCTTGCCCTAGCTCCACTCTTGCGCCCCGGCTATAAAAAGCCCTTGATCCCTCTTTGGATCCTGTTCCAGCACCCACCTTTGAAGCCCTAGCTCCCTCTCTGCTCAAGTGAGCTCAAACACCAAGAATCCCCAAAACACCATTGTCGGCCAGTGAAGCTCCTCTCCGTCGCCAGTGCTTCGAGGGTTCCTTTGCAAATCCTCTCGCGTCACTTTGCGCCCCTCATCATCTTAAGCATTTCCCCTAACTTAATTTTGTTTGACATTCACAGAGATTGTCAAATTTGGGGTTTGTTCAAATTCGGCCGAAGTGCACTCCTTTCTTCCTCAACTCCGGTAAGAACTTCCTCTCTTCAATTCTTTGCTCATGGACCTTTTGTGAACCTTTTGAAGCTAACCCAGTGACCCGGGCTTGTTCTTTTTGCTCAGGCCATCTTCTCCTCTTCATCTTCTTCGGCGCCGGCGAGGTTCTTCGTCGCCAGAGCAACTCCGGCCAGCTCCTTGCCTCTTCAGCGCTAAGGTAGCCTCCTAGTAGTCCCTAGAAGCTTGGAGCTATTTTTGCTTTTCGCTTTCGGCAGTACTTGTCACCGCCGCTCCTCTCTGGCTCGTCGGCGTTCTAGGCCGCCGCCGTCGTTGAGAGTGGGCGCAGTGGGTGCGCAAGGCTATTGCAAACCCATTCCTACCTTTGGTTTGCACCGCCGGCAAGCCGTTCTTTGCGCTCGGTTCTTTTGTCGGACGAAAACGCACTATGCGTTGTCGATTAAGACATTGTTTCTGTTCATTAAATGCTAATCATTGTTTAGAAATTAATGGTAGTCTTAATCGGGCCTTAAGTGCCACTGGCAGTGGGCCTGCGCTTTTAAACCCCCCCGGTGCACTTTAAACACTTGTGCGTGGCCCACGTGTCGCTGACAAGTGGGCCCAGCGCTCTTTAAAACTCCCGAGCGAGTGTGCAACACTTTGTTGATCCTGGACCGTTGATTTTGAGATCAACGGTCCTGATCCGCGTGAACGTTCGGACCACCGAACCTCAACCATCCATTTTGAGATCTGTAGTCGAGATCTGTGGGACCTTCGGACCCCCGGACCTCCCCGTAGCTTTGGACTGTCCATTTCTAGATATGTGGCTCAAATTCGTTGGAACATTTGGACCGTCCGAACGTTACCTTTGCCCTGAGCTGTTCGTTTTCAAATCTGCGCTCCAGATCGTGTGGGACGTTCGGACCGTCCGAACGTCACCTCGCTGTGAGCCGTCGATCTTCAAATCAACGACTGTCTTTGGTTGGGCCGTTCGGACCTCCAATCGCGGCTGAGAGCGCCGATTCGCTTGGGCCGTCCGATTCAAGATCAACGACCCATGTTTTTCCACGTCGTTCCGCTGCGAGTTAGTTTAAATATTTCCGGTAAGCTTTTATTTGTAAACTGTAAAATGTGTTAAACTTCAAAAATTCGTAACTAATTCTTTTTAACTCCTTTTCGGTTGATTCAAAATTTGTTAGTTCTGGTTTTAACTAATATTTAATCTAAAAATGGTTAGAGGCTTAGTTTGGTTCCAGAAAAAGTTGTTAATAGATTTAAATTAGGTTTAGGATTTATTGTTGCATTAAAAATTTATTTAACTTAAAAATTGCATAAGTATTTCTCTGTAGCTCCTTTTTGAGTGAAATCAAGTTTGTTGGTTTCCTCTGGTAGTGTGCTTATTTGTAAAATAGGTTTTAGGCATGCTGCTATTTTTAAAGTTTCTGTGGTTGCATTTCTTTTGTGCTCCTTTTCATGTCTTTGAAAAATCATAGAAAATGCATCCTAGCTCCAAATGAGGTGAATCAAATTGTGTTGTTCATCTCATGAGGTGCTTTGTTTACCATAAAAATTTCAGGTGCAACACCTCTCTGGAAATTTGTGCCAAAAAATTAATTTTGGATGAACAGTACCCGGGATGAATTTTTCAGCCTTTTTCCAACCGGCTGAACTTGTTTTGGCCATAACTTTAGCATTGAGCATCCAAATCAATTGGTTCTTATTGATAAATTCGTTAAAAATCATGCTCTACCTACTGTAAAAATTTTATGGCTTTTCGCTGAAGTTGGTTTTTGAGTCTTTTCGGTGTTCTTCGTTCTTATCGGTTCTTTTCGTTCTTTCGTTAGGTGCCGATGAGTTCGTTGATTACGATAGTGATCCTCTGCAGCAGGTTGAGCATCTCTAGCAAGGCAAGCATTTTGATCGTATTGATCCCATTATTTTCAAAGTCTAATACTTTGTTTACAAATTGTATGTATGCATGCTTTTGTGTCAAAGTTAATTTTTGCCGATTAGAGGTAGCTAATCCTATTGCATGGTTGCCTTTAAATTGTTATCCCCTACCAATAACCTTAAGTTACTAATCTCGCCGGTGAATTAGAGCCCGGTGATTGAATTATGCTCTTTTATTGTCTTATCGGTGTCATGCTTAGAAATGCTTAGCTACCGGTAGAATTGGGTGGTCTTCGACTTAGTCGATGATCTTGATCACACAAATCTATTATTACATTATGTCCAGCACTTTGTGCTTTGTTAATTTGTAAAGTCAAAACTGAAAACAAATTGTTATAGACTTGGGCACAATGGATGATGGTGTGATCTGTTGGGTGTGACTGGAATGGTGCCTAAGTCCACAAGGACCGAGTTACTTGTGTCACTAAGCCAAGAGATTATTGCGTGCTAACCACACGAGGGGGATATGGGACCTCTCTTGACTAAGTACTTTGGGGGTGTTAATTAATGAGTCGCTGGTGGTAGTTGTAGAGAAAAATGTTCGTTGTTGGGAAATGAGGGGAGCATCCGCAGTTGCTTAGGCTAGGCCGGCGCATCCTACTCTTCGTATGGGTCCTTAGTGGGAGCTCGTAACGGCGGTTCACTAAGGGTCAACCCCCATACGTGCGACTCTTAATTAGCACATTCCATTGGAAAGCGTCTCGTAGGGCTTAGCCGTGCCGGCATACCAAAGGAAGTGTGCTTAATCTTGTGGCAAAAAGGCGGTCTGACGTGTGGGTACATTGGTACACCCCTACAGGGTTCAAACTATTCGAATAGCCTCGTCCTAGGTTATGGACATGCTTGGTACGGTCGTGCAAGAAGTAGACTATAACCTTTTAATTAAAACTTGTTGTGGGTGGTACGAATGGGGAATTCGTGCTATTGTTGTGGTGGCTATTGGGTTAGTCACTTCCAGGTTGTCTTATTGTCATTATGTATTGTCTCGCTATTATTTGAACATTTAAAAATAGATTGTCAAATTGCTTTAAATCTATTCTATTATTGCAAAAGAAAACTTGCTTTATGCTGAAAATGAACCTAGAGCCTTCTCCTTTGATTAAGCTTGCATATAGCTATGTATAGGCTATTACCCGTAAGTCTTGCGAGTACATTTTTGTACTCATTTGCATTGCTTAAATTGTTGCAGAGGAGGTTGATCCCCAAGGGATCGACTATCGTGAGACGGACTTCGACTTTGACGACTAGCTGGTGGCCCGGTCAGTTGCCTTGTGGGCTTAAGGCAAACCGTATGGCTTTTGTTTATCGCCATCTTATGGCTTTTGCTTCCGCTGTTTATTTAGCTCTTTAGCTTGTGATTTGGCCGGTCGGCCCCTTTTGTAAGAACTCTATTATGTATGTCCTTTGTATTGTTTAGTTCTTGCTTCGGTTCTGTGCTTGTATGGAATTGATGCATGATTTTATAAAAGGGTGTGTGTACAGCAATTCGGGGAGGTACACATTTTCCCGAGGCACGGGATATTTTGTTTGTGATGCTAGAGTCAATTGGAAGACTAAGCATTACAAGCTAAATACCCCGGGGTCTCACAGCTAATTTACTACTTTTGTAAGTCGTCTTGATGGGTATAAAGTGTGCCATTTTAGTCTAACGGTCAGTCACAACCCGGATGGAATCATATCCCGATTGGGTCCTAGGCAGTTCGGTGATGAAGTCCATGCCGATTTGTTCCCACTTCCATTCGGGAATTGATAAAGGTTGCAATAAACCAGCGGGTTTTTGGTGTTCTGCCTTGACTCTTTGGCATACATCACATTGTGCAACAAATTCAGCAATCTCTCGCTTCATACTGACCCACTAGTACTTTTCCTTTAAATCCTAGTACATCTTGGTACTTTCTGGATGAATAGAGTAACGTGATTCATGAGCTTTTTTCAGAATCAACTGTTTTGTTTCATGGTGATCAGGTACACAGATGCGGTTATCGAACCAAATGGTACCTTGCCCATCCTCAGAAAATCCTAGGGCTTTGCCTCTTCTCATGTTCTTCTTGATTTCTTTGATGTCTTCATCTTCTTTCTAATTTTCTCTGATTTGACTCTGAACGGTTGGTTGAATTTCCAGAGTGTTCGCACAACCTTGGTTAACAATCTCTAAATTCAAATACCTCAACTCTTCATACAATCTTGGCTGACTTTTCTGAACCAACATAGTGTTACAATACCCTTTTCGACTTAGGACATCTGCCACTACATTTGCTTTGCCTATATGGTAATGGATTCCAAGGTCATAATCATTTATTAGTTCTAACCATCTTCTTTGCCTGAGATTTAGTTCTGATTGAGTGAAGATATATTTTAAGCTTTTGTGATCTGTGAAAATCTCACAGCAATTACCGATGAGATAATGTTGCCAAATTTTCAAGGCATGCACAATTGCAACTAATTCCAAATCGTGCGTGGGGTAATTTACTTCATGAGGCTTTAATTGGCGAGATGCATAAGCCACTACTTTACTTTCCTGCATCAGCACACGTCTAAGGCCCTGATGAGAGGCGTCATAGAAAACTTCAAAGTCCTTGTGGATGTCCGGTGAGACTAACACATGTGCAGATATTAGTCTTTTCTTTAACTCCTAGAAACTTTGCTCGCAAGAATCTGTCCATTCAAACTTCTTTTCCTTCTTCAAAAGTTGAGTCATAGGTCTAGCGGTCTTGGAGAAACCTTCGATGAATCTTCGGTAATACCCAGTGTCAGTGTTTTATAACCGATCTTACGTAAAGAATGTTTGATTCGGGGGTCTCCAAGACTGAAATCACGCAGAGAGATTGACACAGGGATTTTTATACAGGTTCAGGCCTTCTACAGAGAGAATAACAACCCTACTCCTGTGTGTATGTATTGAGTATACTGGTTACAATCAGTAGAAAATACCACAATTTTCCCTGCTACTCAGTGTGTATGTCCGATTGTATGTCTCTAATCGGCCCTCCCTTCATTATCTCTGGCCATAGCCCTTTATAATGTTCATAGAGGTAGCCGTTTCTCCAGGCCAAGAGGCACCCCATCATTCCAAGTAATGGGTGCATTGTTGGTAGTAATCGCCGGGGTATTAACTCCTCCACGTCGCCTGACAGTTTCTAGTCAGAGATAATGGAGTATTACGTGCTGTTACTCCGTAGGATAACATCGTATATTGACTGCTTGGATTCCCTAATCAATTGGGCCCACTTGTCTGTAGGCTCTATCGATCATAGGGTGGTCGTAGCTGACTTGGTCGTAGAAGAACTTACGACCATAAGATAGTCGTAGAATAACTTACGTCTGGATAGCAGTCGTAGAAGACCTTACGACTGGAGAGTGGTTGTAGAAGAACTTATGACTATGAAGTAGTCGTAGCAGGACTTACGACTATGGGGGTGGTCGTAGAAGAACTTACGACCACCTGGTTGACTTCTTCCTTATGAATATAAGGGGTATGCTCAGAGTCTATATGACGTCATATTTATCTATAATAAGAATTATAGATAAAAGTTAAAATGAGGATTGTTGGATCCTTGTCACCCAGCTAAACGAAGAAAACTTCTTACTTCGGTGACGGATTTGGGTTGCCTCCAATCCATTACAGCTTCAACCTTTGCGGGATCTACTGCAACTCCTCCTACCGACACGATATGTCTGAGAAAAGCTATTTGGCTTAGCCAAGATTCACTTTTGCTGAATTTGGCATAGAGCTACTGCTCCCTGAGTCTTTCCAAAACTGTCCTGAGATGCTTCTCGTGTTCTTCTTCATCCTTTGAGTAGATGAGAATGTCGTCAATGAATATGACTACAAACTTATCAAAAAATTCTATGAATACTTTATTCATCATATTCATGAAATAAGCCAATGCATTCTTCAAACCAAATGACATTACTGTAAACTTGTACAGTCCATATCTGGTGGTGGAAGCAATCTTTGGTATGTCTTCTGGTCTGGTCTTTAACTGATGATAACCGGATCTTAAGTCAATCTTGGAGAAAATACTTGCTCCTTTCGATTGATCAAAGAGATCATCGATCCTGGGCAAAGGATACTTGTTCTTGATTGTGACCTTATTGAGCGATATGTAATCCATACACATTCTCATGCTGTTGTCTTTCTTTTTGACAAACAGTACCGGTGCTCCCCAAGGTGAGGAACTTGGTTGAATATAACCCTTGTATTGCAATTTTTTTGATCTGTTTCTTCAATTTTGCTAGCTCATTCGCAGGCATTCTGTAGGGTCTCTTCGAAATTGGAGCAGTCCCTGGGACTAAGTCAATTAGGAACATGATGTCCCTATCTGGTGCCATTCCAGGTAATTCCTTAGGAAATACATCCGGGTATTCTTTTACCACTAGAATATCTTCCAACTTTACTTCCTTTAAACTGGTCAGGATAGGACTTTCTCTAACAGAAGTTTTAGGTCTGAACTCTACTTGGATTCCTTGTTCATTTGTGAGGGTGATAGACCTATTGGCGCAGTCTATCTGACCTTGATTGTTGGCTAGCCAATCCATTCTGAGAATCACATCCAATCTTTGGGATTGCAAGATTATTAAGTCTGCCAAAAAAGGTACTCCTGATATTTCCAAGGTAAGGTTTGGGCATAGGGAACTAGTCATCATTTCCGAGTCCGGAGAAAGGATTAACATAGGGTTAACTAAAGGAGAGATAGATAACCCATATTTTCCCACAAACTTATTTGAAACGAAAGAATGCAAAACTCCTAAATCAAATAAAACTGATGCTAGTACTGAATTGACAAGGAACGTACCAAGAACCACATCTGATGCAGTTTGAGCTTATTCAGCTGTGACGTGATTCACATGTCCTTTTATGTACTGAACTGATGGCTTCACAACTGGAGTGCTGCCAGGCGTTAGAACTCCCTGATTTGGTCGGTTTGGGGTTGCTGGCTGCTGCTTCTTTGGGCACTTATTGGCATAGTGCCCTACTTCATTACAATAGAAACAGGTAACTCCTGCAGTGGAGGTAGTGGGTGCCTTCTTCTGAAACTGGCCTCCGGGAGAAGTGTTGCAAAAACCGGGGTTGACTGGGCGTTGAGAGCTGGCACAGGTACCTTGGACGGGGAAGACTGGAATCTCCCATGCTGAGGTGGGTGAGACTGAGTGGTGCGGGGCTTGGGAAAACCCCCAGAGTTGAACTTCTAGTTTGCCATCCTTCTTTTGCGGTTTTCCATCTCTAAATGCTTGCCTTCTTGGCGAATAGCCTTGTTTACCTACTATTGGAAGTCGGTGTAGTCTTGAGCAATGAGACGAACTGAGAGATCATCATTGAGCCCTTCTAAGAAACGTTCTTGCTTGGCTTCATCAGTTGCAACATCTTTAGGTGCTTATCAAGGTAACTGATTGAACTTATGCAAATAATCACTGACGGAGCGGTTGCCTTGGTACAAGGTGCAGAACTCTTTCTTCTTCAGGGTTATCATGCCTGATGGAATGTGTGCACGGCGAAAAGCCTGCATGAACTCATCCCAAGTAATAGTCTACGCATCAACGTGAGCCTGGGTGAAACTGTCCCACCATTCTGATGCTGGTCCATTTAGTTGATGACAGGCGAACAGAACTCTCTCACGATCAGTGCATTGGACCATATCCAGTTTCTTGTCGATTGCCCTAAGCCAATCGTCGGCCTCCATTGGCTTGGTGCTGCTGGAGAAAGTTGGAGGACACAACCTCATGAACTTTGATATGTTGGCCCTTGGAGAAGGTGGAGCGTAAGCTTGAGGTTGAGTTGCTGCTGCGGCTTGCAAGTTCTGCGTGTTGTTGATCGATTGCGCAAGCAGATTGATCAGTTGAGATCAGTTGGCCATCATTTGGTTCCAGTCGGGTCCTTCAGCTGGAGAGGGTGGTGGTGGTGGAAGCGGGGTCCCTTGGTCGCCCTCATTCCTCTCATCTCGATTCTTTGGTGCTACCCTTCGCCGCTTCTAAGTAGTAGTCACCATTTGCTAGATCTTCAAAGACGTAGGAAAGAGAGGAGGAACTAAGAGGGATAGAGCGAAACAAACAACCCAAACAAAACAACCAACCCAAAATCTTTTCCAGATAACTTTAATGGCTTTATACAACATTCTACTCGATGCTCACTCTCTTTAGCGATTCTTGCATGGTGGTGCTCCTTTAGCAACTTCATGTCTTGGGGTCTTGAACATTGTGGTTAATAATCATGAGACCATCTATAGAAATTTTCAAGGGGAAGAGGATCCTTTTAACCTTGCAAAATGGTGAATATAGAATTAGGTAAGAAAGAATTGGTAAAAGAAGCTAAGGATAGATAGATGACCAAGATGAGGAGAGAACAAATTATTTTTCTTGTTATGTAAAATAAGTTTTGAAATTTTTAACTAACAACCATTCTAACTAGGTTGCGAAGGATCCTGGACTCTCTGTGCTTCACACACTCATCCAGGAACAGCTAGTGTACAAAGTAAACAAAAGTGAATAACATAACCATAAAACGTCATTTATTGATAATAACTAAAGTCGGTTACAAGAGGGGCATAAAGCCAACAAGCAAAATACAGCGTAAGAACAGCAGTAAGGTAGACCACACGATTCGCCACAGGCAATCGTTTGGAGGGCATAGCCTAGTCGTCCAAGTTCTCATTCTCCTCATAGTACTCTTCTCCTGATCAACAATTTATTAAGCAAGGTGAGTACAAATGAATGTACTCCGCAAGTTACACCCAATAACAGATTATAATGCATGCAAAGATTTAACAACGGGAGGCTTATATGGCTCAATTTGCATAAAGCGATATTTTTCATTTAAATATTCATACTAAGTTCTAAAACAATTTACTCTATAGATAAAATCCATTATCTAAATCTCAATTTTTATAGTCAGATAACATTCATCAACAAGTGGTGAAGGATACCTTCCTATCACATGGCTACCTGCCCAATTTCCCATTTGGATAGAAATCCAAAACATTTGATAAAGTCCGTTGAAAAAAAAATGAAAATCTAACTTCGAGTGGTTTTGCTTAGCATGTCCATGACCGTGGACACGGCTATTCGAATAGTTTTACACTCTACAGAGGTGGTACAACTTTATCCACAAGAGATAATTGACTTATAATGTCCGTCTAACACACTACCGAAGGTATGCGACTAAGTAATTATCACGAAGCCTTTACAATGCATCATCCCACCGTAGTCCCGCCTCGCTAAGGTTTCATCCCCTTTGGATAGGAACCCGCTGGGTTTAGGCCCCCTCTTGCGCCAGGTGAGAATACATAAAAGTAGGTCACAAAAGACACCCCACGCAACCAGATGGCACAACCACGGTGAAATAATACAAATTATTTAGCTAGGTCCCGCCCACACAGGACTTGTGGTAGTACGATGGGGCTTAGCAAGATCCGGCTCGAAGACTGATCCTTAATTGACTTGGATGACTTTTTATAAAACCCATGGGCATCGGTCATAGAAATGACTTGATCCTGTGCATCAACGTGCACCATCCAAACATCCATTTCGCCCAAGTCCAAACCAATTTTTATTTTATTTAACAAGTAAATCATTTTATAAATTTCTATGGTAAATACAATACCATAGTATTGTTTAAATCATAGTTGAACTTGTGGCTAAATTCCCCAAAGTAAACATTTTGGTCTAAGCTTGGTCTAAGCATAGTATTTTTCAATATATTCTAGCTCATACTAATGTATCAACTAGATTTTAACTAAGGTATCAAGGAATGATTGATTTAACAACAAAGTTTGGCTATACAAAGAAATATGGAATAACTATAAAGCTTGAAGCGGAATTTAAATTACTTGAATTTAAATAAGCATGCAATAATAATTTTAAATAGAATTTAAATAATTTAAAATAATGGGATTCAAAATGATAAATAATGTAACTTGCCTTGCTCAAATGCTTGAGGATGTACTTCTTCACAATATTTGGGTTCCCCGGAGTCGTCGAAATCTACACGTGAAAGCGAAGCAAATTCAAATAAAATTCAAATAAATTCAAATGAACTCCAAATCAAATAATTTTAGTGTAGATAGCTAGATCTTGATTTTAGATGAATTTATAAATTTGATTCAGTCAATCGGAGTTTGAAAGAAGGAGAACGGGCTCCCGAAAGATTGAGAATACATGAAATGAAGAAATCTGGATTTTTGAATTTTTCAGAATTAATTTTCTAAAGGAAAATCAACTGATTGTGTCACGATGACGTCAACACCAGAAAAGGATTTCCGGCCAATTTAATTTTCTAAAGGAAAATTAGAAAATGACACGCAGGCGCCACGTGGCTTTCCATGCGGGCCAAAAGGCTGAGGTGGCTTGTGACGTGGCTATGACAAGGCGGTGAGGTGGCGGTGCCACGCTGGCCGGAGGACGGTGGTACTCGGTTGCGCGGCTCGCCGGCACTCCGCACCGTGGCGAGCCTAGGCGAGGGTACCGAGAGGGAGAGGGAGGCAAGGAGGTTCCGGTGCGCACTGCTTTGGCGGCGATGCACACGGTGGTGGCCGGCAGCGAGCGGATGAAGCGGTTGTGAGGAGCGAGCGAAGTTGGCGACGGGGTTAAGGCGGAGGCCCGGTAAAGTGGGTGCACGCACGAGGTGGCGCACGACCGTGCAAAGCCGATGGTGGAGGCGGAGGTGGCTGAGGATGCTCGACAGTGGCGCAAATGGCAGTAGCGTGAGCTCTGGTCGGAGGTCTTGAAGCTTTAGATTCCGGTGAGTGAGGGCGCAAGAGAGAGGAGAGGGAGAGGCGCTGGGTGCTCCTCTTTATAGTGGATGAGGCGGGGTAGGGGAGGAGAACGACGACATGGGAGCTGGCATGGGGCGGCGGCATGGACGTCACGCTTGGGTGCGACAAGGCAGGGCATGGGGACCAAGCGCGGGCGCAACAGTCGAAGAGGGTGGGTGAGGGCGGCATTTAATGGTGTTGACGCAAGCGGCGAGGCGAGCGGCGAAGCGACGGGCGGTGAGCGAAGGTGATGAGGGCACGACATGGGGCGCCAACGGGTGGGAGTAGGAAGGCAGACGGGGAGAGCCGATAAATTTGGCGCAAAGGGCTTGCCTTGGTAGTGAGAGCGATCGGAGGAGGCATGTAGCTGGGCTGGCGTGGGAATGGGCCGCGGAGCGGGCCGCGCGAGGGAAAAGGGAAAGCGGGCTGGAGGAATTCGGCCCAAAAACGAAAAGGGAAATTTAAATGGTTTTTTGATTTTAGAAATTCAAGAAATAGAAACGGCTTTTTAGGAAATAGTAATTAAAGTCCAAAAATTTCAAGAAAAATACACAGAAATTCCTTGAGTTATTTGGAACATACTAAAATTATTTGCAACTTAACTTTAGCTTTTAAATTTTGCAATTAAACTATTTTTGGCTTTTGGGCAAAAAGAAAAGCCCTTTTTAAATTCTAGAAAGTCCAAGGAAATACTTAATGCACTCTTTTTGACTTTAAATCCAATAAAACCCAAGAATTCAAATAAACCAAAAAAAAAATTTAAGTGAAGTTTGATTAACTCATATTAAATTGTTTTTATTTTTCTGAAATTTCAAATTTAAGCTTTATTAATCCAATAAACCAAATGGTTAGTTTTTTTAATTTGAAAATTTTCAAAAAGCTCTGAAAATCAGGATGTTACTCCACATCCTCGGTTATGGGCATGTTCGAGGATTTCACACGAGAGATAGAGTTTTTTATAAAATGCGTTGGAGTGTGATTAGGAAGTTCACTTGATGAATATAATGTTTATCTAGTGAACGGGTAATTCACTTGGTGGTTTGAGTTGATTGGTGAATTTGGGATTCACTTATCATTAGTTGGGTTGGGAAGTGAATGGAAAGTTCACTGGTTGTTTTAAAAGAAATTGTTTAATTATTTATTATTCTTTTCAACTACGCATTTCAATCTATTATTTTATTTATCATAAATGCTGCTTTCTGCAAAAGAACCATACAACTAACCTTTGTCAAGTCGTGCATGAATACTATCTGTATACATTTCCCTATGGCTTGCTGAGTGCTTTATGTACTCACGGCTTCACGCCTTTATTGATCAGTTGAAGAATATCAAGCTGCTTAGGAGTTCTTTCAGAAGGAGGATTATGAATGTTTTGTGGATTAGGATGCATTCTCATCTCGATTGAGTGTGGGCATGTTGATTGGACATTGCAGGAGTTTCGTTCCGCTGCAAGAGTTTATTTGTTTCTTTAACCCTGCATGGCAAGTTAAGTAAACGTTGACCATAAGGTCCAGTTATTATTATTATTTGTTACTTTGAGATCTTTTTAGTTAAATCGAATAAATGAATGGTATTTCATCATTGTTTCCTGTATGAGCTAGCTACAGATCTGGGACTAGTTCAAAATACACAGAGGGTTCCTGAATCGTATTTTTGGGTCCCGACACAACGTTAGGGTGCGGCTGCTGCCAAACACCTTGCTATCGCGGAGGCAAAGTCATGCAATCGGGCGACAGAGGAATACGATCCAACTTTGCATATATAAGCCGTCAGGGCAGCTTGGGCACATCGATAGGGGGCGAGCGTTATGGTGGCTGAAACCATAGAGTGAATCTAATTGCGCGAAACTATACTTGCATGGTCCTGACTTTGCTACATGTCCCATGCTCTCACATCGTCACCGCCTGTCGTGTGCGCGGTGTAAGTCACCTTTCTAACACCTTCATTGCAGAAGAATTCTTAAAGCTAGCCATGATGAGGACTTGGGAGAAGAGATTCGAGACTTACCTTGATCTCTTACATTGGCCACCGTACGTGGGGGAGTAATACATTCCCGACAATGAAATGATGAACAAGTGAGACGGTTGAAGGAAGAGGAAGAGGCTTCATAATGACATGGATCTTTCACAGCAAGGCGGTAAGGACATGTACTATCTTGGGGACTTTGATAACGCCACCATAACCAATAGGTGCTCGGAGTGTCACGATCACAGACACACCAGGGCAAAGCATGTGAGTAAGTATTCCTAGCCACGTAGGGTAAGGCGGCACCGCTCTCGTGTGCTGCCCCTCTGAGGTAACCACTGTTGTTGTTGTGCGAAAATGTTTGTTGTTTATTTATAGGGTTCAACCCTTTTGCATTTTTTAGATTGTTATACCTCATGTATATTAAAAAAAATCTTTTCCTGTAATGCAGGATGCCGTAGTACTCGTAGTACGCGTTGCTCCTCTCGGAGTACGATGACGACCACCGCGCCCGCCGTACAGCCGACGATGGTGTGGTGAGATTTGCTAATCTTTTATTCAATCATGCTTCCAACATATTGACCATTTGCTTGTTTCACTTATTTATTTGCTTATCTCTCTTGCAGGTACTCTACCCACTTCGCCCTCGGACCCACACCCCTCTAGATTGGGATGAGTGGTACGTGCCACATGTCTGCGATGCTGGTATACTTGCTTTGGCGCAGATAGTCATCAATGGACTCCCCTGTATTGACGGTGTTGCGCTTACCGCACTGGTGGACCGATGGCGTCCAGAGACCCACACGTTCCACCCACCATCAGACGAGATGATCATCACGCTTTAGGACGTCGGTATGATTCTAGGCCTCCCCATAGATGGGCTTCCAATGACTGGGGCAGCGTGGGTTGATGAGACCGGATGGAAGAGTGGCTTGGAGTGCGATTGGAGGACTCGCCTACGGACTCGAGGGACAACTGGCCATCTGTTGTGCTTGCATCATGGTTGCGCGTGCACTTCAACATATGCCCATCGGACAGAGATGTGGACACAGTGTGGTGCTTCACACGGGCATGGGTTTAGCATTTGCTCGGGTCGTTCATTTTCCCAAACGGTACCAGCAACGCCGTCTCCTAGATCTACCTTCCCTTGTTGGCTGATTTTGTAGCTGCCGGGACTTACAGCTGGGGTTCTACCACACTGGCCTTTCTTTATTAGCACTTGTGCGATGCCTGCCGCTCACGGAGTGCCGACGGCAACCAGGGTGGCTGCGCATACCTCCTGCAAGTCTGGATGTGGGAGCGTTTGCCCGTGGGTCGGCCTACTCGTTCTACCTTGCAAGTCCGTTTTTTTCCATTTATCATATATGTGTTGTTCCAAAAAAATTGCGACTTAAATCTATCGTCATGCAGGAATGGCCCCTTCAAGACCCTGTGTTACTATCGACGGTAGCCTACCTTTGGAGCTCCATCGTGGCACCTACTGGACGTCGGAGGTCACGGTACATCGGGTATACAAACGAGCTTGACGTTATCACGTAGGACTAGGTACAATTTGATAAGTTACGATGCTTGCTACATTCACCTCTTTGAACTATGATTTCATCGCTACTATCTTATACATCTGGTGCAGGTCACGTGGTTGCCATACACCAGCGACGAGGTCATCGAAATGGAGCTAAACCCGATGTGCGAGCGGGATGTCGGCTTGTGGATGACGCTATCACCACTGATCTTCTTCCATGCAATGGAGTACCACTTGCCCCATCGGGTGATGAGGCAGTTTAGGAAGCTCCAGCGCACTCCACCAATGGAGTTCTCGACTGATAGGAACCTTCACGGGTAAGGGTACCTATCACTGTGAACTATGCTTCGGTAGCGATTTCCATGCTAACAGTTAGATTGTGTCCGTGGCAGGATGAACCAACGGCGGAGGTACCGGCACACCGACCGGGCCCATTATCACCGTGCTTACGTCTTGGAGTGGGCCGACCAGTCCAATCGGTCCAGGGACGTGCCGCAGATCCATCAGAGGCATCACTTCGTCAGATACCTCCGGTGGCTCCACGACGTCGCACGCCTGTAGCTTCGACTAGCCATGACCTATGCGGACATAGGGGAGGGTGACTCGTAAGAGGAGGATATTGTCGACGAGTACGCCGAGTTCATACGGACGGGCACGTAGCCGGAGAGGGCCCCCATCAACACCTACTATGTTAGTACACTTTATCCCACCACTAGTTTGTAATGTCATGGTGAGCAAACTAATTTACTTTGTGGGCCCGTTCGCAGGGAAGGCAGCTCGCGCGCATATGCAATGAGGCCAGTGAAGTCCTCATGGTAGCGGAGGGCTCGGAGGGGAGCTTCCAATGCGTGAGGAACTTCATTGAGGTACCACAGCTACATTCATGTTTCTTCTGTTATCTAATTATTAAGTCATATTCTAATTTATGTTGCTGATATTGTTGCGTTGTACCTTCAGATTGAGTTGATGAACATTACAATTTTCTTTCATAGAGTGTGAATTCTATGCCAAAATGTAGGATCTATAGGCTTCTTTAGGAAGGTGTAACTTGAATACATAATTAAAAATGCAGATCTGTGGTCAAAGTATAAATTCATTTGTTCTTGCAATCGCTGTACCATGTTGTTGTTTTTGAGAATCTCTGCCTTTGTTTTCACTCTGCCCATTGATAATTTGAGAGTTCCTTCAATTTCAGTGGCTCTTATATTTTCTGCATGCTGACATGGCTACCCTAATCAGTGTGACGCAAGGAACTTTACTTCATCAGAGGACACTGTTACACTGATGGTTTGCATGAAGGACATAGTGGTGCTTTTTTCAGAATGACCAAAGCTGCAGCAGCTTATTCATTTGTGTCTTGCAGGGGGTACACACCATTAGTTCTAATCTGAATGTTCGTTTATGACCCCATTGAGGCATTTTTTGTTAAGCACCAGACAGTCCATGTTAGATTTTGTTGAATGTATCAAGGGTGACAAGGAAAAATGTATCTGAAGCTATGTTCAGCCTTGTTTCAAGTTCAGAAAGTTCAGCAATTCGTGATTCCATGCAGTACCATCAATTTAGATCAACTTGTGAGGAGTTTGGCAAGCACATGTTATCTTTGTCATTGTATACATAATTAAAAATGGAGTTGAAACAATTAAATTATTGGCTGCTTCTTTTTGACTCATTCTCTAGAGTGTGATGTGCATAGATGTCAAAGTTCTCTTTTTGTATTTGCATGAAATTAGGAATCGGAGAGTATACATTTTTGCCAAATAGTAGTTCACTTCAATATATTGGACTTAAAGATATTTAACTTTTTTTCTCCCTTGTAGATGGTTTGCCGCCGATGCCGGCGAATGGCAACTAGAATGAACTGCACCACAGCAGCGGGACATGTTGTTCAACCAGGCCCGGCTCGGAGTGGCTCGTCTCGTTTAGCAACATCACGGTCAACGACCTCTGCTACGGCTGCACAACAAGATGAAGTGCATGATGACGACGATGACGTGGATACAAGGTTGCCCAACGAGATGTTCCTCTCGGACCTTGCTGGTGCACCTTTCGCAACGCAGCCTACTCAAGCCACGCCTCCACGCCGTAGACGCCGTGATCGTGCAGACATTAGTTCAGTGAACGTTGTCCGGGGCACGCGAGGGGAGCATCCAGCTAATAGGTACACACTGGGTACAAATGAGTGTTGAAAGCGCATGTGATGTAACGAATGGATACATATATGTACGAAGGAGTCAGTATCATCAAATGATTGCATGAAATGGAATGATTCTTGTTGAATGAAATGAAATGATATGGGTCAATTCATATATGCATACATGTTCATTTCTGAATTAAATGATTGAATGGATGATCACTACTAGAAATCCCTGTTTTCCCTGTAGTTTAAAACGTTCCCTAGTAGTGGAATTGTAATCCAAAGGAAAGTATCTGTCCCTAGGATGAGGTAAAAAAAAACCTAGGGTTGATTGAAATGCTTGAAATGAAATGATTCTTGTTGAGTGAAATGCATGCATAGAGGTTGCTAAGTTCAGTTTGTAGCTACTGCCACACCAGTTCCCCTGGCGTGACAAGAAGGTCCTGTCACGCCAGGAGTCCTAGCGTGATAGGACTTAGCACCAGAGAGCGGTGCATTTTTTTTGCAACACCTTTGGAAATGCAAAAACCATGGCGTGGCAGCACTGTTGTGTCATGCCAGTTCCTTTGGCATGACAAGAAGGTCCTGTCACGCCAGGAGTCCTGGCGTGACAGGACTTAGCACCAGAGAGCGGCAGTTTTTTTTTTGCAACACCTTTGGAAATGCAAAAAACTTAGCGTGGCAGCACTGTTGTGTCACGCCAGTTCCCCTAGCATGACAACAAGCTCCTGTCACACCAGGAGTCTTGGTGTGATAGGACTTAGCACCAGAGAGCGATGAGGATTTTGCAACTCCTTTGGAAATGCACAAACCTAAGCGTGGCAGCACTGTTGTGTCACGCCAGGTTCCCTGGCATGACAGAAAGCTCCTATCATGCCAGGAGTCCAGGCGTGACAAGACTTACCACCACACAACATCAGCTTTACTGACATATATTTAACCACACAACCAAATCCAACACTACACTAGAGTTTGCAGACGTCAGGGTAGTCCCACACGTCAGGACGACATGACTTGAAGAGGCAGCTTTGTACAACGACGTGACCCAACGAGTTTGTTTCCTGCAGAGACGTGGCACAACACTGCCACATGATTCCTCATCGGGGCCGCTGCTTCGCGGGCGCGAATTTTCTTCAACTGAATTACAATTCAGCCGCGTATGCAGAGCCGGTTCAGCATATAAGTATTACCCCTCCCATGGTGTGTTCTCCTGCATCAAGACTTCAACATAATCTCGCTCAGATGGAGAACTAATGTGATGAGATCCATGAACTCGCAAGGGGTGTTGCAGCCCGGGACGAACAAATGGAGCGTGCAGGAGGGCACCACCCCGCAATGACGCCTCCATAGTAGCAACCCCAATCAAAATATTCTAACCGAGCATTCGCCGTAACACCTGCCCGAGGGAGAGACGCCACCCCTCCGTTGGTGCAAGAATACAAGCAATTTCTTCAACTCCAAGGAGTGGCTCAGCCTGGGCATGCATTTCTGGGGTTGCGCGAACTACTCCTCGGACTATCCCGACCGCCGTTGGGACTCAGGCCGCTATCGATAGCCGGTAAGGACTGGTTACATTATGTTTCCCTACCATTTTTCTTTTAAAGTATGCACTAATAACCACTCCCGTCTACTCGTAGTCCCCGGATCCTCTATGTGGCTATCACATGTGGATCGACCAAGGGATCCACTCACACGACCAGTGGCGCCTCGACTGCGAGGAGTGGGATGCTAAGGGGTACCATGAGAAGAGGGATGGGGAGTGCCGCATCGAAGAGCACAATGAGCGTATTCGGCAGGAGACGCAAGCTCATCTCGAGGCCTACAAGCGCAGGGAGCATGAGAAAAAGCGGGAAATAGCGACTAAGGCCAAGGCGGCTGGGGAGGAGTACAACACCGAGCTCGCAAGGAAGGAAAAATGGCTCCGGTCCACGCAGTAGGTTGGGCCATTCCGTAGTAGTCCCCCGTCCTACCCGCCATGCTAATCCTATCTCCTGAAGACATATATACTTACATGGTCCGGATGGTTGTGTCACAGCATACCGTAGTAGTAGCAAGGATGACTAAAGCAATTAGTCGAACCATCATGCCATGTGACCCGTCTCGCAGGACATGGACAACTTTGAGACTGGCCGCCGCCGCCGTGGGTAGCAATGGAACAAGGGGAAGGGACCGATGGGCCGCCAAACTAATGATCTTTGTTCCAATCGAATTTATTTCCATTCCACAAAGGCGCATATGTATCATAGGAGTACTTCGGTTTGTTGCGTCGTTCATGATATTTATTCTTATGCACATAACCAAACCCTGTGCATCATGTAATTCCCAGTTTTATTATAAAGTCTATTTCAATTCGCAACTACAAATCTTGTTGTCTTTTCGAATTCAATTCTTCGCGTAGCAAGGCAGCCAACAACATAAAAAAATTTGGGTTCTGGAAGTAGGCATGAAATGGTATACATCCCCAAGGTGACGACGAGCACCATCTATCATTGCAATAGGATTGGATGTGCCTGCCTAATCATCCATCTGTTCGTTCAAACTAACAACATCGTTGGTCCGAAATAAAATCTACTATCTAGGATTGTGCATTCACTAAGCACCATTCAATTCTTGCTATCTCAACTCAGGTTTACAAACTTTGGAACTGACGTCTGTGCAAAATCATATTCTAAGAACAATGTACATGAGAGTGAACTATTGCATTACAATTTCTTCTTTCATGCTAAATGGTCAACATATGCAACAAACGTAAGATTTCATCATCCGAGAAGAGCTTTAAGTAATGTTTGGCCCTGTCACACCAACGCTCGTGGCGTGACAAGGCTGGCTTGTCATGCCACAAGCGTTGGCATGACTATTACCACGACAGCCCTCCACGCTGGCACGGTGTGCTTCTTAGGGCTTGCGTGGCAGCTTGGGCCACACCGAGACTGGTGGCATGACAGAATGGTGTTGCCACACCACGTATGGTGGCGTGGCCAAAAGGGTCAGAATTGGAAATAAAGTTGGGGAGGAGTTAAGTTTAAAACATTAATAAAAAGGGATTAAATAATAAAAAAATCCCAATTTAGTTTATACTCTTCACAATTTGGATAAGAAAACTAGAAATTAGACTTTGAGCTCTAAATAATGCTTTACTAATATAACAAAATTAATCTCATGCACAATGGTCAAAACATATACTTTCTGTCAACAGAAGATCATTAAAGGATCACAGAATTTACTACTTCACTCTATAAGCCAAAGAACCACTAAAAAACTCACAGTGAAAGAAAATCGCAGTGATCAACAACAATGCCTTCCGACTATCAGAAGAACCAGCAAGATTACCATCCAAGTTGATCAGCTTAAGCACTATAGAAAGTAATGGAATCACTCCAGATAATATGACAGCAGTAAGCAACTCTATTAGAGCTCAAGACTGAACTAGCTATCTTAACAATTTTAGTACAAGACAATTATCATCATTGAGTAGTATAACCGTGTAACAAACCAAACTATGTTTTGTGTTTCAAATGTATAAAAGTATGATATTTTTAAAACTTTTTGATGTATCTCATGAGCATGCATATGCATTTCTTAATCGGCAAAATTTGATATATGCCACTGAGAAACATGCCACTCAGTATCACGAAATTAGAAATATGCCACTCTAGTTTCTTGTTCATTTGAAATTTGCCATTATCTCCACTTTTCTCTCATTTTCTTTTCTTTTCTCTTATTTTCCGTCTATTCATTAGTGAACTACCTATTTTGTCCCTCATGTATCCAACTCCATCCCTTCTGCCCCTTCTGAACCAGTAGCATCTTGTCGGTCACTGTTCATAATGCTTTTGCAAAAAAGAAGTGTGTAGCAGAGAAGAGACAATATATGTATGTGTGGTGGATAAAAGCTTGTTGATTAATTTAGATTCTACTTGGAAGGAACAAATGGGCAGAGAAAGAGAGAGAGAGAGAGAGAGAGAGAGAGAGCACTACATGGGTACACATGGAATCCATCAACCAATCGGCGATGCCTTCACGAATCGGCGCTATGAACAAGGGAAAGAAGAATAAAAGAAAATAAGATTCCTATCCATCTTGAGTTCTCGTCGATCTTCTAGCCGGAGAAGAGAATTGGGAAGCTGCGCGATGGCATCGTCGAGCCACCGCGCGGCTCATCCATGAGCTCAGTGAGCCTAACCATGAGGACGCAGAACTCCATCTCGCTGGCCAGCGTTATCGCCGTCGAAATCGCCCTCGGCGAGCATCCGCGGAGGTCGCCGTCGGACATGCTCGCAAGGCCCAGCGGACAGCGTTCTGGCGGGCGGCGGTCGAGATCTATGGCGGCCGAAACCGTTGGCCAGCTCCTACATCAGCCCTCCTTCCCCACCACTTCACCATCACCGTGTAGTCCTCGAACCCCACCCCCTAGCCCCTTTGAGTTTGCTCGGGTTTATCGAGCATGACTAAATGGCGAAAATCATTTGGGGATGGAAGCGATCGATCGATGAGGCGAGGCGGGGTCAAAATAGGTAGTTCACTAATGAATAAATGGAAAATAAGAGAAAAGAATAGAAAAGAAAAGAAAATGGGAGAAAAATGGAGATAATGACAAATTTCAAATGAACAAGAAACCGGAGTGGCATATTTCTAATTTCGTGATACTGAGTGGTATATCTCAAAGTGGCATGTTTCTCAGCGGCATATATCAAAGTTTGCCTTCTTAATCTTGTGCATTATTTTAAACTTTTGATGTTTGTAATAAAGTTTGCTTCAAAAAAATTAAACTTTTAACTTCAAAGCAAGTTTTTATTTTAATACAGGAAAATGTGTGTTTAAAAGTTTCTAGAAATATTTTATTTAAATACTATATTATTTATCATGAATTAATATAAATTTTCCTAAATTTTTAGAAGTCAATCGACCTCACTAAAATCCTAACCAAGTCACTAGTGCAGATTTAAAAATAAAATTAATTTAGCTAAGTGAAGTATTAACAGTGTCTAAAAATAATTTTTCTAAGTCCTATTTGAATCTCGGAACACTCACGAAATTTTTCAGAATTTTTAGAATTTAATTGCAATTTTAAATGGTCAAGTCAAACAAGTTGTATTTCGGTCAAAACCAAATCAAAACCCTAACTCTGACACGAACCCAACTCCGACCGGACCTAACTGACTTGTTTCGACCACGCCATCTAACCTGGACTGGAGTTCGACTCAGGATTAACCCACTCGGTCGCACCACTTCGTCGCTGTCGTTGACGGGCGGGCCCTACATGTCGGAGCCGTCGTCTTCCTCGCGCCGCTTAAGCTGAGCGGCGCTGGCGATCACACATGCGTGCCACGATGCCAACCTCGCCACCTCAGGCTTCCCCGACCACCCTTGAAGAGTCGCTTGGTCTTCACGAAGCTCCTGAGCCAACCCACTTCCTCTCTCTCGCACTCATTCGTTCCCACCGTTCACTTTTTGGTTTCGGCCGAGGAAGAAGATGTCGAGCTAGCATCCACCTCGGTGCCACCCTCGAGCCCATGACCTCACCAGTGAACTCCTTGCTCGACGCTGTGTCCATTTTCCCCGTTTTGAGACCTTGTCATCCATTGAATCGATGGAAGCACCATCTTCGTTCTCGTCACCAGCGGCCATGACCCGATAAGCTTGTGGGCGTTCTGGTGAGTCCCTCCCAACGCCACCTTGTCCTTTGAGATCGCATCATTCAGTTGAGTCTTCTAGTTAATCTAATTGACGTTTGGTGCTTCAACGAGGGCGTACGACGCCTTCTTCTCCAACCTCGGTTATTCACCGCCGCCTTGATTCCGACCGCCACCAGCCTCCATCGACATCAAGATCGTGGGTGTTGTGTTCCTAGAGCTAAAGCGATCCCGAGGCGCACCTCCCCGGGTCTTCTAGAAGTTCGTAGCGTCTTCTCCGTGTGAGCTACCCCTTCGGCTCCACCTCCGGCCCTCGTGAGCTCGCCGCCGGCAACCTCAGGCCACTACGTCGCCACCAACGACTTTGTAAAGCTGCTGTGCACCTGGTGGTGTCATCCCCGAGCCAGGAGCGTCTCTCCTTCACTGGATCACCTTCCTCACCATCTCGCTCGCGCACGAGAGCTCCAACCAGCCGTCGGTAGGGTTAAATGTTAACCAGGTCATTAGAGTTAATAATTTTGTTTATTGTGTCAATGACTTGTGGACCCCACCGGGGTTAAACACGTTTAGAAGTTTAAATCTCACCGTTTAAATCTCGGAGTCGTTGACATGTGGGCCCGTGTGGCTGGTTAAGGGTTTGTGTAAAGTGGCCGAGTGTGAGAACCCACATAATTAACCTAAACTAATTAACAGTAATCGATAATTAGTGATAATTAAAATTCTTTAATCCGGAGCAATTGTAATTTCAGAGTTGGTATCAAGCGCATAATTGTTACAACCTTGAAAGTGTTGCATCAATCCAATCGCAAAACAAAAGTAGTATATTGCAAACCCGTTGCTTGTTTCAAAATTAATTTTACAACCAATTTCAATGTTTATAACAGCAAGTAATTAAATCATATTCACTTCTTGCATTCTTGTAGCAGCAGCCATCCTTGCCACCTTGTCCTTTGAGCGCTAGTCCATAGAGCCATCTCGCGATCCATTTTCATCGCTCGTTAGAAAAATCAGAAAGCGGTTAGCAAGATAAGTTGAAAGTAGTATTTGTGAGCAGTAGAGTTTAGGGAGTGGGCGTCAAATTTCCCAAAGTGCAGTAGGTTACCCGGAATGACCTGAACAGTCGGTCCCTTGACCATTAAGATACCCAAACCAACCGGAGTTAGTCGGCATTTGATCGTCAAGATGTCCAGACCACCCGAGGTCATTCGGTACCTGTCACTTCCGTGGGTCTCCTCATCCGGCATTATTAGAAGCCAGCACCCAGTATTTGCTATAGCAGCGGCCGCAATATAAACCCACAATGTGCAGCCCATTAAACCCACCCTCAACCAAAGCATGACTAGATGCATAAAAAACCAGCACCATCATCACATTAGCAGCCCAAGCCAACATAGGCAGCACACTGAGCCAGCCCCTGCACAAAATCCCACATTCATTCCCCCCAATCCAAAGTATCAAGCATAGGGCAGCACAGCCCCAGCCATTCCCCCTCACAAAATTCCACATTCATTCCCCCCAGCACAGGCTGGCCAATATATAGAGGCTTCCCACATTCATTTCCACAGCACATTCCATTCCATCCACAGCATAGCCATTTCCCCCAACCAGTAGCCACACTCCATTTCAACCGGAGGCAAGCACAAGGGAGGCAAGAAGTCCAGGAGGAAGGGAGCCAGGAAGCCAGGGAGCCAGGAAGAGGGGCAAAGATCAGGGAGCAAGGCGACACCAGGACCACAAGAGCAAGAGGAGAGCACCAGCATGGCCGGCACTGCCACCCTCAACCCAAGAGTCGGCAAAGCCCAAACAGAGGTAACACCGTCCATGCCCTCTTTGTCCTCGCTGCCCAAGCCACACCCACCACACCAACCCAAATCCATCCATTATTCATGCATAAGCAACCGGAAGCCACATCAGTAAAGGGAAATCAGTATATTTTTGAAAGCAAAACAAAAGTGAAGGGGGGTGCTGCTCAAGGAGCAGCTGAGCGGAGGCCGAGCCGGGCGAGTGGGCGAGGCGATCGTAGGCCAGGCCGAGCCAGCGTAGGAGGGCGAACTAGAGGCCAGGAGATTTGGGGAGGAGCCGGAGCCGGCTGAGCGGCGGCACCATGGGGACCGAGCCGAGCCAAGAGGCGGCGCCAGCCTACCGGCTGCGTCGGAGGGAGGAGGAGGCCATGGGGAGCTGTGAGGAGTGGGCGGCGGCTAAGCAGCGGCAGCGCCGGGCTGCATCGGCAGAAGTCGGAGGCCGGTGACTGGAGGCGCATGGGCGGCGGCACTAGGCATCGATGTCGGCCGACAGGAGGCGCTAAGTGGATGGATGGACCGAGCCGGGGCCGGGGGCGGTGGAGCAGCCGCCTTGGGAGGAGTCGGAGTGAGGGAGATGAAGATGGCAACAGAATGGGGAATAAGGAAGAAGAAGCACACCAGTGCTGTCGGCTGATAGAATTAGGAAGGAGAGAGAAATAGATAAGTAGAGAGTGGGAAGGAAGTGTGTGGCTAGGAGGCTCTCGGCCATATGAGTGGCTAGGTGAGAGTGAATGGGTGATTAAAGCGGGAAAGGGATTAAGGGATAGGGGATTATGTGGAAGAGATTAGGAAATTAGGGTAGAAAATTAGGATTTAGATAAAAGGAGTAAAGAAGTAATCTCTAATAAAATTTATAGTAGCAATGTAGCAGTTATATCTACCGTGTGCAAATAAATATTTAGCAATAGACTGTTCGGTAGCAAAACTAAAAGTGGGGGAAATGAGGTAAAATAAGTCTAATAAAATCAGTTAGGCTATTTTGCATGCGTAGAATTAATTAAACATAGTTGCTTGCGAGTACATGTAGTATTTTATGTTCTTGCGATTGAAAGCTATTACCAGTACCCTTAATCCTAAAGCCAGTAGACCGTAGAGCGATCGCCGTTGGGGAGTGCTAACTTAATGGGGGTTCGAAAAATGTTATTAAATTAAAATCCACTAGCAAAAAGAATCATCTAACTATTGTGCACCTAGTAGCACCGAAATGCCATTAAATATTTACTTACTTATTTATTATTCGTACCGTCATATAAATTGTAGCAGACGAACCAACAAGAGTAGCTGATACCGAGTTCATCGACACCGACCATTTCCACTACTACGAAGGCAAGCGATCCACTTGAACATAAACATAGTTATCTTAAATGTAAACAATATTTTGCTGTATTATATGTTTATTGCATCAAAACTGTTTTCTCATAATCAAATCAAATAAATGAAAATGGGAAGATAAGGAAATGAGAATGAGTAGAGGAAAGAAATGAGAATTACTAGGTTGGTAAAAGGGGGCCCGGGCAGGGGAACGCGACGACGACAATGATGATGAGGTAAGAGGTGGGCCCCTTTTTACATATGGTTATAATATAAGGACAAATAAAACTCTTACTCGGTCTGAGGCCGTAAATTTAGTACCAGCCATTTTCTCGTTTCCGCGGACAGAAAATGCTACATTGTTACATAATTAAGTTCTCTACAATGGGTCATGTTGGAGTGCTGGGAGCAGGAAGTGAGCCGCACCAAGGTGGAGTGTTGGGCGCTGGGGCAGAGAGCCTGTAACACCTTGATTTTTGGAGCCTTTTTGAATTTTCAAAATAAAAAGAACCATTTTGTTTTGATGAGAATTCAAAGCTTAACTTGAGAATTTCAGAATGGACTTCAATTGGCTAAATCAAATTTCAACTAAAACTCTCTTTTGGCTTGTTGGGTTTGTTGGAGCTTTGGCGATTCCTCCCCTTCTGTGCTAGTTATGTCCTTCTCTGGTCCATACCTCCTCTTGGTCTAGACCTCTCAAGTGCTTGGACCTCCCCCATGTCCCTTGAACCTCCTTGTACTCATTTGGACCTCCCTGTGTCCTTCAGGACCTCCCTGTGTCCTTTAGGACCTCCTCGTGTCCTTCAGGACCTCCTCCTTGTTTATTTGGACCTCCCTCGCGTCCGTCCGAGCCTTCTGCTTGATCCTGACCGTTAAGACCTCCCCTTTGGATATCTTAACTGTTCAGACCTCCCCTTTGTTAGATCTGACCATTAAGAGCCCCCCCTTTGGAGATCTTAGCCGTCAGGACCTCCCCTTTGTTAGATATGACCGTTAAGACCTCCTCTTTCGAGATCTTAGCCGTCAGGACCTCCCCTTTGTTAGATCTGACCGTTAAGACCTCCCCTTTGGAGATCTTAACCGTTCAGACCTCCCCTTTGTTAGATCTGACCGTTAAGACATCCCCTTTGGAAATCTTAGCCGTCAGGACCTCCCCTTTGTTAAATCTGACCGTTAAGACCTCCCCTTTGGAGATCTTAACTGTTAAGACCTCCCCTTTGAAGATCTTAGCCGTTAGGACCTCCCCTTTGTTAGATCGGACCGTTAAGACCTCCTCTTTGGAGATCTTAACCGTTCAGACCTCTCCTTTGTTAGATCTGATCGTTAAGACATCTCCTTTGGAGATCTTAACCGTTCAGACCTCCCCCTTTGTTAGATCTGACCGTTAAGACCTCCCCTTTGGAGATCTTAACCGTTCAGACCTCTCCTTTGTTAGATCTGATCGTTAAGACCTCCTCTTTGGATATCTTAGCAGTCAGGACCTCCCTTTTGTTAGATCTGACCGTTAAGACCTCCCCTTTGGAGATCTTAGCCGTCAGAACCTCCCTTTTGTTAGATCTAAAAGTTAAGACCTCCCCTTTGGAGATCTTAACCGTTCATACCACCCCTTTGTTAGATCTGACTGTTAAGACCTCCCCTTTGGAGATCTTAACCGTTAAGACCTCCCCCTTTGTTAGGTCTGACCGTTAAGACCTCCCCTTTGGAGATCTTAACCATTCTGACCTCCCGTTTGTTAGATCTGACCGTTAAGACCTCCCCTTTGGAGATCTTAACCGTTCAGACCCCCCTATTGTTAGATCTAAGGGTCCAGACCCCTCCTTCATTAGATCTGATCGTCAGGACCTCCCCTTGATTTGATCTGAACGTCAGGACCTCCCCCTTGAGAGATCTGAACATAAGGACCTCCCCGTTGTTGTGTCTTTTGGACCTCTTGTCCGCAGGACCTCCCCTTGAGCTTTGACTAGCCCCATTTGTCAGTCACACCTATTTTCTTTATCCTTTGACCATGTCTTTTGCACATGGGAGTCTCCCCACATTTAATTCCTATTATGTCGCATTAAATGCTACCACCTTTTGGTAGCACTGAGCTACCTTTTATCATATTTTTTTACCAACTCCTATCATTTCCTTCACTTACTTTAGAAGCCCGAGAGCCCTTGGAAATCTGGGTGGCTCTGGCTATAAAAGCTTGGGCAGCCCTTCCTCTTTACCCTTTTGCTCATTTCTACTCTCTGGCTCCTCCAGCAAGCTCTCGGACCTCATCCAAAGCTCTCTAGACCTCCTCCCTTAAGCTTCGGACCTCCTCCAGCAAGCTCCTTGGACCTCATCCAAATCGACCAAATCTCTCTATTGGTTATTTTAGCGTTCTATTGGAGTTTCTTTGGATCTTATTTGAGCTCGGTATTGAGTTGCTTTGGTTTCCTCGTGTAGATTGTGAAGACAGCGAGGAGTTTGAGTGTCTGAAGAGAAGACTCTCAAGGTCATGAGCAAGGCAAGTTACACTCTTGATCATATTGCACCCATTATTTCAACACACACACACACACACACACACACACACACACACACACACACACATATATATATATATATATATATATATATATATATATATATATATATATATTCTATTTCAAATGTTAATGCATGCTTACTTTTACTTGGTTATTTCAATACACGCTTCAAAGTTTAGTTATACCCAGATCCCTTGTATGGCCACTGTTGACATTGAAATAAATCCGTTGTCTCCATAGGGAAAAACTGGTTGATACATTAGTATGAATCGGGATCATTTGAAAAAATTATTGCTTAGTCTTGCTTAGACCAAAATCATTTGATTTGGGAAATTTTACCATCATGACCAACTACTGTTTAAATGTTTTCGCTATGAAATTGGGTTGTCATGGAAGCTTATAAATATTTTTGAAAAGCAATCAAAAAGGGAAATTGGTTTGGATTGGGGCGAACTGGATGCTTGTTGGTGCATGTCCATGCACGAGCTCAACCTGGTCAGGGTTGAGGCTCAGGGGTTGTGGAAAGTCGCCCTGGTCAGTTGAGGACCGGTCTTTGAGCCACAACTTGCTATGCCTATAATGGGCTTTGCCTCACCGTACAACCACATGTCTCCAGAATAGGGCGTGGGACCTGGCTAAATAATTTGCAAAGTTTCACCGCGGTTTGTTCCACTTTGATGTGTGGGAGGTTTTTCATGGCCTATGGTCTTTTATAACCTATGTTTCCCACTGGCACAAGAGGGGGCTTTTCCGACGGGTTTCTATCCAAAGGAAGCGAATTCTTAGCGAGGAGGGGCTGCGGTGGAATGATGCATTGTAAAGGCCTTGTCATGAACTTTAGACCTCTTATCTTTGGCAGTGAGAGGTGACATTGATGAATGCCAAACAAACTAGAGGAATCATGTCATGTGGGTAATGTGTGCAACCTCTACAGAGTGAAAACTATTCGAATAGCCGTGTCCATGGTCATGGACATGCTAGCAAAAGCCACTCAAAGTTAGATATTGGTTTTGGTTTTCAAAAGGTTTTGGATAAACTGTTTTTGGGATTTCTATCCTATGGTTTTGGGCGGGGAGCCTTGTGTCAGGTGGGTATCCTTCACCATTTGATGATGAATGTTATCCAACTGAAAAATTGAATTTGGAAAATGAATTTTAGTTATTGTATAACTGCCTTGGAACTTAGTATATGTAATTGAAAGAAACTTGGTTTTACGCAAATCAACCATATTATGCTTTCCCTTGAGATATCCATTTATACATGCCATTCTGTTAATTGACGGGTGTAACTTGCGAGCATGGTTGTTGTGCTCACTCTTGCTTGATTAATCATTGAGCAGGAGAGGACTATGAGGAGGATGAACCGTTTGATGACTAGGCCGCGCCCTCCAGCCAATTACCTGTGGTGTATTGGATGGACTTGACTTGTGTTTCTGCTGTGTAGTTTGCTCTTGTCGGTTTGTAAGCAAATCTTGTAAACAACTCTTTTGTGATAATAAAATTCGCGCTGATGTATGCTGCCACTTATGTATGTTGTGTGAACTAGCCATTGATCCTTGGGATTAGTTCGGTTCACAGAAGATTTATAGGACTCCTCCAAGTTTCATGACCTCCTCGAGTTGGTCTCTGGATGTCCCTCAGGTCTGGCTGTGGCTCTTGGGGAGGTCCTGAGTCTCAAGACCTCCTCGGGTTAGCTTCCTGGACCTCCTGGGAGGCTTGGGAGAACTGCCTGAGAGATCATTTGGATTTCCTGGGAGGTCCTGGTGGACTCCTAGGAAGGTCTTGGAGGACCTCTCGGGTTAGCCCCTGGCCGGGTCGTCACAGAGCCGCACCAACCAACGTTACTGGAACTCGGTGTATGACGAGGTCAGCAGCGTGATTAAATTAGCACCGACGAAAAGTAATGGGTGGAGACTTGATCCATATCCTAGAAAACATTATGTATTCTGAATTCGAACCCGCATCAAAGGAAATACAGGGGACTTGGCTCATTTAGAGCTCAGAATATCTGTGGGTAAAGTGGTACAAGCCTGCGTAGTGCTATACAAAATCATGAATTCATGCCAGTCTCCTGGATTGGAGTCTAGGGGAACCGCCAGGTGTCTTTCTTCTCTCCGAGTGACAAGTAGTGTTTTTCAGTATTAAAATTTGCCACCTAATGTTTTAATAAATTATTTTTAGAAAAGAGATGATATAGAAAATGTGATAGCAAACAGAGATAGTCATCCAGTGCATTTTTGCTATTAATGCTTGCTGAGTACACTTGTATACTCAACCTTGTTAGTATTCTCCTTTGTAGATCCTAGTCCGGCCGGGAGCAATCCCGAGTGGGACGAAGGATATGCAGGTACCGAGGCAACCGTAGGGGAAGAAGGCACTGACTACGAGGACCAGGGCAAGATGGGCGCCATATTTGACGCATGGGACGAATAGGCGACCGGTATTTCAGGGTAGGCGGGAGAAGCGGAGCAGGTCTCTTTTGTAGCTGCATAATACTTGTATTAAGAACCATAGTCTTACGTGGCTATTGCTAAAATAAAGATGCACAATTTCTATCTTATTGTTCTACTGCGCAACCCTGGTAAAGGCTTACTATTCGTTGGAACAGTGTTTTACAAAGCAAGCGAATAGTAGTCCGTATGCCTAAGTGTGATTACCCTTGGGGTAATGACACGGGGTGTCACACCAAGTACGTTTTCTCCTAAGAGAAGTGTATTTCGTATATGCATAGATTGAGTTTATGTTTTTGTAAGCAAAAGACGTATTCTTAGAATACGCCTTCGACGTCTCTACAGCCGAGACCGGTCAAAGTTGACCAAGTCAAACCTTGACCTCAGGTCCCACCGATCATATGCTGTGGCTAGCTGAGCGCCGGTATCAAAAGTATTTAATGCTTTTATAAATTCCGAAACGAATTACTTTTGCACTAAAAATTCAAATAACTTAGAAAATTCATAACTAATTCAAATTAACCCCAAATTGGATGAAACCAATTTTGTTTATTTTCATTTTTAGTATAATTTTAATTGGAATAGATTTTAAGTATGTTTCTTTTCAGAAAATATTGGAGTTGAGTTAATGTTTAAAAGGAATTGTTTTTACACTACAAAATTGTTTAAACTTGAAAAATTTATAAGTAATTCATCTTAACTCCAAATTGAGTGAAATTAATTTTGTTAATTTCAATTTTACTGTAATTTAACTTGGCATAAGTTTGAATTGTGTTCCTGTTTAATAAAATTATGATAATTGATTTAATTGTGCCTTAATGTATTTAACTTGTCAAAATTCTTAGAAAATCCATATAAACTCCTTTGGACCAAAATTTTCAACTAAATTCTTCTAAAATTATACTCTACATGCTGTGTATGCATGTTAGATGAAATTGAATTTTGGTTATTTTTTGTATTATTCGTTCTTGAAGGACCGGAAAGGCGACTAGAGGGGGGGGGTGTGAATAGGAGCACCGAATCTTTTTCGCAAAGAATGGATTCAACTTGTAAATCACTCCAATAGCTATGAGAGCTATGAAGATCAAAGATTAAGCACAGAGGAAGTCTTATGTTGAATCCACTCCTCACCCCACATTTCGACAAACAAAATCGGGAAGTTACGAAGAAACTCGAAATCGGACAACCGAAGTAAACGGCCGGTCGTTCAGTAGTCTTGATACAACCGTAGTATTCGGCGGTCGTTCCGCAAGATCTTGATACAACCGTAGTGTTACGGCCGGTCGTTCCGATTGTCTGGAGCGAGTAAAATCAGCTCGGGTTTCAAAACGAAAATCGATCAAACTTTTGATCTCTGCGGCCAAACTTGACCAAAATTGAACCACACCTTCCTGAAGATATTAGGAACCTATTCCAAGCAACGATTTCAGAGATCCATGCCAAGGTTCCTATCCTTTTGTATTTGAGCGAAGGTGGGTTCAAAACCGGGCAAAAACAAAACTTGATCTAACGACTTGCTCGTGGGTGGATGATGATCTAGATGACCTTAGATAGGTTCCCACATGTCCCAGCAAGCAAGATCAAGAGGAAGAACCAAGCAAAAACTCCCGAATTGAAGAAAGCCCCAAAAATCACAAAAGGAGAGCGAAGAACAGAGAGCACGAATAGAAGAAAACTTGATTTCCATTCATTGAATCAAGAGCGAAAAACACATAGATACATCCCCATACGCATGGACATTAGAACCAGAGGGATGATTACATGAAAGCTCAATCCATCTCCTCACTCTCACAACTCAAGAACCAACACTCATCCATTCTAGAGGGGAGATGAACACAAAACCAAGAAGGGGACAAGCAGGGAGCACTACTCTGCCTACTCCTCCACTCTCAACAACTAAAGAGCAAAAAAGAGAAACAACCTCACAAAGCCTCTTTTGACTCTAAAACCCTAATTCCACCCAAGTGCTCCAAGAGGGCATGCAGCCCCTCCTCTCCTTTTATAGCGCCTGGCTAGCGGGTCTCCGCCCGTTCGCCCGCTATGTCCAACGGAGCCCGCCCGCTTGTGCGACCTTGCGAATTTCGGTCGCCCGCCGCACCTTCCGAAGCTTCAGCTCCTTGTCTCGCCGCCTGCGCAACCACCTCGAGTCCACGTCGTCTTGACACATCGACCGTTCGACCTCGGCGCCACTGCGCCTAGTCCGATCCACCGTGTCTCGCCACGACTCCGCTCGGCGTCCTGCGCCCACCACGAGACAAGAAACACGAAACCGGAACAAGTTCTTCACAACTTGACCTAACGTTAGCTCAAACATGCAATATGCAACACATATGCATGAACACACTGGATATGACCTATCCCAAAACTCAAAACACCAAAATGGCGAAACTCACAATACAATCGGTACAACCGCCATGTTACCAGCGGATCAACCGCGACTCGGTCGTCTGCCCAATACTGCGGTCGTTCGATTTTCAATGAAGACCGAACTCGAAAAGACAACTTCTCCGAATTCTTCAACCGCCATTTACCAATCGGTACAACCGCCTGTGATCGTCATCCCATATACATACGCACGGCCGTTCCGATTTTCAATGAAGACCGAACTCGAAAAGACACTTTTCGGAATTCTTCAACCGCCATTTACCAATCGGTACAACCGCCTCGCTGATCGTACCGCCCATAACACGCCGGCCGTTCGATTTTCGACGACAAATTTCGAAAGACTTCACGAAAACGTGTGAACCGCGCAACGACAAGGTCCGACCACACAAACCAAACTCGACTGACCTAAAACCTTTGTCAATTACTCATCACTCTCAAGGAGACACGACCACATGGTCTCTCAATCTCCCCCTTGATGAGAATATTGACAAACTCAGAAAAAGCTTTTAAGAAGAGTTTGAGTTTGAAGAAACCAACATGGTCCAAGAAATGAAATGAAGCGAATGACCATGTCGACAGAAGGAACGCTAGAGCAACAACTGAAAGAGCAAATTGATCTCCAAAGCTCTAAACTGTTCCCAACAGACTTTTTCTTCTCTATTCTCCCCCTTTTGTCAATAAACGCATCAAGATGCAATAGAGAGAATATGACATGTTAATGGATGAAAATGGCTGAAGTTTGTTTATTTAAGCATTTTGAGCCATGAGAATTATCCATAATGACCAACATGTAATACACCAAGCCATAACTTAATAAAAAGGCTATCTAGATCATGACAAGATATGTATAAGCTAGCTAGAACACATAGATGACAATCTGAAAATGAGGTACATTATGTGAGCAAGTCAAGTCATCAATGAGCAAAGTCTCGCTAGAGATATCCAAGGATGATGCAGGCCATGTCAATAAGCTAAGCGGAACTAAGAAGCTTAAATTGAGACCAAATAGAGTGCTATGCTCAAGATTGAAACATTGGTTAAAGTACATGATACTTTTTGTGGCTTTAAGCACATGAAACATATTTTCTTTTGAAATTCATGGTGGTTTCCAACTAGATTTTTGTTTTATCATGTGCTAGGTCTCAAGCCTTATCGACTACTCCAAGCGAGAAGCTTAAGAAGATAGTCTAGGTCACCCAAAACTCCCCTAAGTTCATGCCAAGTGCAATGGCAAGCCGTCTCATAGGAGAGAATTGGTGAGATCGGTTTTTCAAGACAAAAGAGATCTTTTGCCTTTTAACAAGTTGTACTAACTCATGCATCATCAAGAGACTAAAATAGCTCTTTCTAAGGCTCAATATAGATTCATCACTCTACCCACCTATTTGACATGGCATGAATCATAAAAGGATAGCTCAAGAAAGACTAATCTCGAGTGCTAACATGACAAGTTTTAGTTTAAGTTGAGCAATTTTAATTAACTTATCATGGCAAAAGCTAGGCTACACATATGAAGTCATGATAAATCTAGCAAATAAGCACAAGTCATGGCAAGGTGTAAAGCATTGTAAACATGTCATAGCGGGATAATAATCAAGGCTCAATGTAGTTATATTACAATGCGAGAATGCTAGAAATCGAAAGATCCAGCTCCCCTCAACATTAGATGCAATTTTTAGTTCAAGTTGAGTTAAGTCAATATTAAGCTCGAAGCTCCCAAATGAACTCCCTTGAACCAAAACAATAAATCGAGAAGTCGGCAAAAAAAACATAAAAGCAATGATCCTTAAAGCATAGATAAGATATAGAGAATACTATGGCTCAGATGACTCTCATCTACCCCATATGACTCTAGGACTATCAACTGCCCACTAACACACTAAGGAGCAAACCGTTCCTGTCTACCCAAGGGTGGCCCAACCCTTGCTAGAACCTATAAGAAGTGAGTAAGCTCAACCTAGTGAGAAGAGACACTAATAAGCGACATCCTAGAATCACAAGATAAGAGCAAAATCTAAACAACTAGACAAAAGAAGCACTCTAATCTATGCTAGGAGGACTAATCCCAAATGCACCCAAAATGCAATGCAATAGTAAGGAGCAAGAGCATAAATAATATAGTAAAGCGATAAAACCCAAAGCTCCCCTCACTACAAATCCATAAGGACAAACCACCCCAAGCTCTCCCATGAGTGAAAACCTCGAACTATCCAATGGCTTGGTGAAAATGTCGACCAGCTGGTGGTCACTCTCCTGGCTGGAGCACTATATCGCCCTTCTCTACATGGTCTCTAAGGAAGTGGAAGCGAATATCGATGTGCTTGGTCCGGAATCTTTGACTTTGGGTTCTTGGCAATGTTAATCGCAAGTGTTATCACAAAAAGTGGAACAACGTCGATAACTAACCCAAAGTCCCGCAGGTCGAAGCCATCGAGCACTTGACTACAACAGAATCGGCTGCAACAACATACTCGGCCTCTGCGGTGGGTAGGCAACACTGCATCGCTTCCTTGAAGACCGAAACAAGAGAAGTGCCAAGAAATTGGCGGTGCGAAGTGCTCTTCCTATCTATCCTCTGACCAAATGAAGTCGCATCCGAAAAGGCTCTCAAGGAAAGACAGGGATGAGGAAGAGTACCAGATACCATAGTCAATGGTAGCTCGAAGGTACCGAAGATCGCTTCACCGCTTTGGCGGTGAAAGCGAGGAGAAGCCTGAAATCGAGCACACAGACACACGGAGAAGTGTATGTCTGGTCTCGAGGCAGTGAGGTAAAGAAGGGAGCCGATCATACTTCTGAACTCCTTCTGATCAACTGGCTCGCCATCCTCATCTGGGTCAAGATAAATTTGTAGAAGCCATGGAGTCGACACAAAGCTTCCCATCACTCATGTCGAAGCGCTTCAGGAGGTCACGAGTGTACTTTCCTTGATGAAGAAATGTACCCTCCCGAGTCTGCTTGATTTGGAAGCCAAGGAAGAAGGTCAACTCACCCATCATACTCATCTCAAACTCGGTGCTCATGACATCCGAGAACTGGGAAACCAGTATGGGAAGAGCCGCCAAAGATAATGTCATCGACATAGATCTGACGACGCGAAGGTCGATGCCATCTTGCGGCGGATGAACAAGGTCTTGTCAACTTTACCCATCTCAAAACCATGACTTATCAAGTAGGACTTAAGCCTCTCATACCAAGCTCACGGGAGCTGCTTAAGTCCATCTGTAGCTTTGAAAGCTTGAAAACATGGTTAGGGTATTTGGGGTTCTCGAAACACGGAGGTCAGCGGACGTAGACTTCCTCCTCAATAAGGCCATTGAGGAAGGCACTCTTCACGTCCATCTGGTAAAGCTTGAAACCCTTAGAAGTCTGCAAAGGCAAGCGAGATTCTAATGGCTTCAAGTCGAGCTCTGAGGGCAAGGTCTCCTCAAAGTCTAGACCCTCAACACAGGAAAACCCCGAGCTACCAATCTCGCCTTGTTTGGGATGATTACCCCATCCTCACTCTGCTTGTTCTTGAACACCCACTTGGTTCCAATGATATTGTGGCCTCGTGGGGGCTCAACAAGCGACTGAGACCTTGTTCCTCTCGAAATTTTCTAACTCCTCATGCATGGCATTGACCCATGACTCATCGGATAAAGCATGAGAAACATCTTTGGGCTCAAAAGAGGCAATGAAGGCGAGAATGGAGACAGAATTGAGATAAGCTGATTTTGAGCGGGTAACACGCTCGAAAAGATCTCAATGATCTGCTCTGAAGGATGAACTTTCTGGAAGTGTCTAGGAGGTCTGGGAGAGATGAAGAAGTGGCCTCTACCTCATGAGTGGACGAGGTAGGAGCAGAGCCACTAGCTCGGAGGAAGCGAAGGCAGGGTCGATCACCTTGAGGTGCGGTGGAAGACGGCACCTCAAGGAGTGGATGAGGGACGGGATCGGGTAGACAACCGTCATCTCCATCGTCCTCATCATCCACAAAGATGGTCTCGGACCGCTCTAAAGAACACGAGATATCTGGCCTAGTCCCTGGCCTCGTCAAAAGTCACCTCGCGATCTCTACCATTTTGCTAGACTCGCAGCCTGGACCCTATAAGCCCGAAGAAGTCGAGTAGCCTAGAAAGATACCGATCACAGAGGCGTGACTCGAACTTATCTAGGTTCCCGGACTTCAAAATAAAGCACTTGCAACCAAACACACGAAAATGAGAGACGCTGGCTTTAGCGTATCTCGACTCATAAGAAGTGCGATGTAGGAGTGCAGAAGAAAAACTCGATTCAAACATGGCACTTGGTCGCAATGGCTTCACCCAAAACTTCCTCGGTGTAGAGTACTCATCAAGCATCGTCCCGCCATCTCAACCAAGGTGCGGTTCTTCCTCTCCACAACGCCATTTCTTTGAGGGCGTATGGAGAAGAGAACTGGTGCTCTACACTGTCTCACCGCAGAAACTCTCAAAGTAGGAATTCTTGAACTCCGTGCCATTGTCCTTCGGGATCGCTCGTAAGGCACCGGGAGCTCAGCAGACAACCTACTAAAAGACCTCGGAAATGTGAAAACGTCTCATCCTTCGAGGCTAAGAAAACACCAAGAATACCTCGAGAAGTCATCGACCACGACAAGCACATACCACTTCCCTCCTGCCGATCAGACTCATTTGGTCCCATCTTGTATCCATGTGGAGCGGTGTCAGTGCATCGGTCATAATGCTCGTGGACCGAGGATGAGAAGCGGCAACCATCTTGCTTGTCTTGGCATGGAGAGCAAACAAGATCTTTGACCATCTTGAGTTTGGCGGACCACGAATGAGATCATGGCGCTAACTCGGGTCAAATGGTCAAATCAATATAACCAAGTCTCCTATGCGAGAAGAGAGTCGCGGGACTCGAAGCAACTAAACACCGAGAGGATCGCCAAGACTCGAAAAATCAGCACGAAAGATCCTCCCATAACGAGAAATCCATAAACCGGACTACCCAAGAGTTAAGAATTTTGCAAGCGTTTTCTTGAAGCTCACCTCGAAACCGTCATCGAAGTGGTGAGAAACGGAAAGCAAATTGTCTTTGCGCACTTACTAACCAAGGCAACATCCTTAAGAATAAAAGAAGCATTATCGCGACAATACCTTTGGCGATGACGCGCCCAGACGAAGCGTCTCCGAAGGTGATCGTCTCATCACCGGAGCGCGGGCTAGGAGGAGAACCAGCGGAGTCTCCGGTCATATAGCGAGAACAACCGAGTCTACAAGCCAAACCTTCTCCTTCCCTACCGGCGAACTGAGTCAAGCAGAGTAAAGTCTCGATCTTGGGATAAATCAACAATGATTTGGCACCCAATCTTGAATAACACGTCGGCGGATGAAGTAGTCAAGCACGATGACCTCTATCTACCCTCGCTCTCAGTAACTCAAAGCGTAAGGTCTAAGAGTAGACCGAAGGCATTCTTTGGGTCCGATCTGAACGGGAGTGAGTCGAGCACTGCGCAACATCTTGAACACGCCATGAGTAGCTATCTCGATGGGGAAAACGAGATCTACCCTCGGGGACGGCGGAAGTCACGATGAAAGCGACATGAGGGCGAAAACCGAAAACTTCGGAAAAACCAAGTCCTCGATCTTTGCACAAACCCATCGGAAGAAACAAGTCTAGACCTCGTGTTGGTCTTAGGTGCACTCAAGGTGCAGGGCCGACCACGAATCGCCTAAGAGACTCAACATGGTCTCTGTGCGATCTTGGCGCTGAAGCATCGATCGATTGTGTGTCCATCCTTCGGCGAAAGGTGCGGTGATACTTCACCTTCGAGAGGTAGAAGCGACATGTGAAATTACCTTCTTGTCGAAATCCCACGGACATAGCCCGCCGACTTGAAATGGACTTTCTCGGTCTGGGCTCGGTCTCGATCACACACAGTGCTATGGAGTGCGAGCACGGCGGTGGATGCTTCCTCATGTCCTCAGAGAAGTCATATCCTAGACCACGATTAAATCTGCGAGATCTTAGATTGGTCTAGAATAAGATTGAGCTTCTTCTTGCCTCCTACAAATCTCTCGAGAGTGTTCATAAGGTCTTGACACTCCCGAAAGAGAGAGGTGCAAGAAGAGCAGGGGAAGAAGAGACAAAGCAGAAGGTAAGGAGCAAAAGAAGAACCAAAGAAGAGAGGGAAGAATGGCTTGTGCACGCACATCCGACTCAAGGGACGATCCTCATGCTAGCCGCTTGGTTCACGTTGCTAAGCGTCTCATCCTTACCACAGGGCTTCTCCCCTTCTCCACAATCATATTGCAAGCACAATGTGACTTCTCTAGAAGGTCCTTAGTTAGCTTCACATTTCTCATCCAAAGCAATCAAGTCGATTTTAGTTTGTTACACTTAATGCATGGTGAGCTAACGGGGTCCTTAGAAGCAAACCGAGCCATCTTCCTTTCATGATCAATCATATCTTGAAACTGTTTGGAAGCGACCTCAAGTTCAGCGATTAACTTAGGACAGGTTTAAGCATGAAACAATCGGCTCAAGTAAAGAAGCTTGTAGTTCACAATTTTATGATCTGCCTGTTTTAAGTTCATCTTCAAGTTATTGCAATTTTCACAAGACTCGAGGCGAGATCAAGAAGCATGGCATAAGATCCTCTAGCAAAGAATGTCCTTACCCTCACACGAGGTGGGAGAAGTAGTCTCATCGGTAATAAGTAGGGTAATGACCATCCTACTCAACTCTAACTCGACAAGCGGACTAACATTCTCCACCTTAACACTATCAAGTTCGGAGGACACACTATCATGTGAGGTCCTTAACTTCTCCATATCAACCAAAAAGCGAGCATGTATCACAATCATCACTAGAAGGAGCGGATGTAAGAGCAATAATCTCTAGTGACGGTCTATCTATTTCCTTCTCTAACTCGGCACACCTAGCCTTAGCTTTAGCATGAAAACCTCCTAGCTTAAGAAAAGCATGATTGAGCTGTTCGTAGGTGGGATCTACCTCGTCCGGAGTCGAGTCTGCTCATTGTCGCCGAAGTTCGCCCTCGAGGGCCATGAAGCACATCTTGGGAGAAGTCGTCGCCGCCATCCTTGGGCTCTTGGTCACCCGTCCGTCATCGTCGCTCCATCCCTCCACCTCGCCGAGGTCGAGGTCGTCGAAAGCGGTGAGGACGCAGATGGAAGAGCTTCTTGGCTTTGCCGGTTGCGGAACTTCTTCTTCTTTGGGCGTCTGGCTGGAGGCTTCTTGTTCAGTTCTTGTCGGTGTAGTCGTTCTTGCCCGAACCGCCGTAGTCGTTCTTGCCCTTCTCCGCTTAGGGCGGTTGCGGGATGTGGTTGGGGCCACCACACTCGAAGCAAATCACGGGTCCTCCTCTCTTCTGTCCCTCCTCCTTTGTAAGCGTGGGAGAATCTTGAGCAAGGAGGGCAAAATTGCTCATCCGCGAAGTCGCTCTAGCGATCATCGCTTATGTCACGAGAGAGCGACAAGGAGAAACCGCAAGAAGAATCGGAAGAAAGCCCTAAGAAGAAATCGGATTGGTGACTAAGGCCATCGATTGTGACTTCGACCGACGAGAGACAACGTCAATCTCGTGAGTCTTGAGGCGCGAGTCTGATTGCATCAAGAGTCGGTCGAGAGGTCTGTCGTGTCTTTGATGGTAGTCACTTTCATCTCCCAAACACGCAGACGAGTCCGTGAGCATCGGCGAGCATTGTCCGAGTCGGGGTATGTGAGACCGACCGCTCGGAGGTTGCTCAAGATCTTGTGAAAACGTCTGAAGCACTCATCTAGGGACTCACCAAAGAAGCATCTCAAATTTGTTGTATTCTCGTTTGAACTGGTCTGTCGAACCGTCTTGATCTGGTGGTGCCCTCATGGTATCGTCGAGGTCACCCGGATATCGTGGGCGACGGCAGTGAGATATCGGTCAAACTCACTCGACTCAAACCACGGATGATGATGTTCCTTGCCTTTGCATTCGCCTCAACATCAACCATGTTCCGGCATTGATGTTCTCATCGGCAGAACAATGAATCGAACCTTGACCTTTCGCGGATGGCATACCCTGGCTGGATGTATGTCTCCATTCGGCTCTTCCGAAGGGTGTCGATGCCATCAAAACAGTGACTTGGTCGAGTACTTGTCCATCGCCACGGCTCTTGAGACCGGTTAAGATCTATTGAAAAGAGCTAACCGCTCGATACCAATTGAAGGACCGGAAAAGGCGACTAGAGGGGGTGAATAGGAGCACCAATCTTTTTCGCAAAGAATGGATTCAACTTGTAAATCACTCCAATAGCTATGAGAGCTATGAAGATCAAAGATTAAGCACGAGAGAAGTCTTATGTTGAATCCACTCTCACCCCCACAAACGAAAGAACAAAATCGGGAAGTTCGAAGAAACTCGGAAATCGGAACAACCGCAGTAAACGGCGGTCGTTCCGTAGTCTTGATACAACCGTGAGTATTCTGACGGTCGTTCATGATCTTGATACAACCGTAGTGTTACGGCGGTCGTCCGATTGTCTGGAGCAGTAAAATCAGCTCGGGTTTCAAAACGAAAATCGATCAAACTTTTGATCTCTGCGCCAAACTTGACCAAAATTGAACCACACCTTCCTGAAGATATTAGGAACCTATTCCAAGCAACGATTTCAGAGATCCATGCCAAGGTTCCTATCCTTTTGTATTTGAGCGAAGGTGGGTTCAAAAGCGCAAAAACAAAACTTGATCTAACGACTTGCTCGTGGGTGGATGATGATCTAGATGACCTTAGATAGGTTCCCACATGTCCCAGCAAGCAAGATCAAGAGGAAGAACCAAGCAAAAACTCCCGAATTGAAGAAAGCCCCAAAAATCACAAAAAGGGAGAACGAAGAGCAGAGAGCACGAATAGAAGAAAACTTGATTTCCATTCATTGAATCAAGAGCGAAAAACACATAGATACATCCCCATACGCATGGACATTAGAACCAGAGGGATGATTACATGAAAGCTCAATCCATCTCCTCACTCTCACAACTCAAGAACCAACACTCATCCATTCTAGAGGGGAGATGAACACAAAACCAAGAAGGGGACAAGCAGGGAGCACTACTCTGCCTACTCCTCCACTCTCAACAACTAAAGAGCAAAAAGAGAAACAACCTCACAAAGCCTCTTTTGACTCTAAAACCCTAATTCCACCCAAGTGCTCCAGAGGGCATGCAGCCCTCCTCTCCTTTATATAGCGCTTGGCTAACGGGTCTCCGCCCCGTTACGCCCGCTATGTCCAACGGAGCCCGCCCCCGCTTGTGCAGCCTTGCGAATTTCCCGATTCGCCCCTTCTGCACCTTCCGGGAAGCTTCCGCGCTCCTTGTCTCGCCGCCTGCAACCACCTCGAGTCCACGTCGTCTTGACACATCGACCGTTCGACCTCGGCGCCACTGCGCCTAGTCTAGTCCACCGTGTCTCGCCACGACTCCGCTCGGCGTCCTGCAACCCACACGCACAAGAAACACGAAACAGGAACAAGTTCTTCACAACTTGACCCAACGTTAGCTCAAACATGCAATATGCAACACATATGCATGAACACACCTGGATATGACCTATCCCAAAACTCAAAACACCAAAATGGCCGAAACTCACAATACAATCGGTACAACCGCCATGTTACCAGCGGATCAACCGCACTCCGGTCGTACCGCTCCAATACCTGCGGTCGTTCCGATTTTCAATGAAGACCAGAACTCGAAAAGACAACTTCTCTGGAATTCTTCAACCGCCATTTACCAATCGGTACAACCGCCCTGCGGTCGTACCGCCCATAGCACGCCGGTCGTTCCGATTTTCAATGAAGACCAGAACTCGAAAAGACACTTTTCTGGAATTCTTCAACCGCCATTTACCAATCGGTACAACCGCCCTGCGGTCGTACCGCCCATAGCACGCCGGTCGTTCGATTTTCTGACGGCCGGAAAGACTTCACAAAAGCGTGAACGGCAAGCGACAAGGTCCGACCACACAAACCAAACTCGACTGACCTAAAACCTTTGTCAATTACTCATCACTCTCAAGGAGACACGACCACATGGTCTCTCAGTTCTTTTGCTCGATCGATAGATTTTGATGAATCTGGTACTTACGAGAGTGATCCGCAGCAGCAAGAAGACTGTCTCCAGCAAGGCAAGCAATTCCTCCTTTGATGCACGTTGATCCTATTTTATTTGCATGCAAATATTTTAATTTTAAATGTATGTATGCATGCTATGTTGACGAGTAATTTCTCAGTTCGCGATAGTTTATCTAAATAGCTACATGAACTGTAGGTAAACATCTATCCTTTACCACTGAGCCTAGGTTTATATCCGCTGTGATTTAGAGCTCGATGGATGGACTCTAGTCACTTTAATTGTAGTATGCGAGTTGATGTCGCTTGGCAATACTTAGAACGGTAGCACGGGGGTCATCGCTTCGGCGATAGTCATTATATCAACACTTTAAATACTTGAGTTAGTGTACTCATGTATGTATTGTATTTGGAAAAACTAAAACTGAAAAAAAAAAATTTAGACTTGGGCATACGGATGAAGGTGTGGTTATCGGGTGTGTGGTTGTATGCCCGAGTCAACAAGGACCGAACATCCTGTTACACCGATCCAAGCACTTTTGCGTACATCCACATGAGGGTATTGGGAACCTCTCTTGAATTAGTACTTTGGCGTGTGTTAGCTCCAAGTCGTAGGTGGTGGTTGTGTGTTGTGTTTAAAAAAAGAGATGTGTTGTTGTGTTGGGTGTGCGGTAGTGGGTTCCTATTTAGGTTCTTCATACTGAGGGGAATTGTAGTTGTCCGAGGCTTTACCCCGAGGGGTAGTTGACTGAGGCTTTACAATGACTCCGACACAACGTATGGGTTTCTAGTCATACGGGCGGCTCGTAGTTAATACATAACATTGGAAAGCATTTCGTAAGACTTAGCCTTGCCGGCATACCTAAGGAAGTGTGCTCTATAGCTTGGCAAAAAGACGGTCTAACTTGTGGGTAAAGTTGTACACCCATGCAGGATTTTAAACTATTCGAATAGCCACGTCCTTGGTTATGGACACGCTTAGTGAGGTCTTTCGAGAGTTAGACTATAATATTTTGATAAAACTTGAGATCGGGTGGTACGAATGGGTAATTCATGCTATTATTGCGGTGGCTGTTGAGAATTCACCTCTAGGATGTTAATTATGTTTATAATTGTTGTTTCACTGTTATTTGATCAATTAAAAATTGTTTTAATAAATTATCTTTCAATCTATTACACTATTGCAAATAAAATATCGTTTTATGCTGAAAATGAGCTCTATAGCCATCTCCATTGAATTAAGTTTGCATGTAGCTATGTATAGGCTTGTTAATCGTAAGTCTTGCAAGTACAATTTTGTATTCAATTGTATTGTCTATTTGCTGTAGAGAAGGTTGACCCTCCAAGGGGTTAACGTTTGTGAGGCTGACTTCGCTCTCGACGACTAGCTTGGCGATTCCGGTCGGTTGCCTTATGGGTAATGGCAGCCGGTTGGCTTTTGTTTACTGCCATCTTATGGCATTTGTTTACTGCCATCTTATGGCAGCCGGTTGGCTTTTGTCTACTTGCTCTTTTGTTGTTAGGCTAGTCAGGTTTTGTATGAAGTCTAAGTGTATGTTGAATATGTGTAAATTATAAAGACTTTGATAATGTAATAACTTATGTATGAAGTTGATGTTTATTTTTGTAAAATGTATATGTACAACTATTCTAAAGGGTACATATTATACCGAAAACAAAAAAAAATTAATTTATAATACTAGAACCAATAAAAAGATTAAGCATTATAAGCTAAATCACCCGTGGAATCTCACAAACCGAGCCCACGGCAATAACTTACTGCTAATCCGCGAAGAATTCCATGGATGCCTCGACAGATGTTAATGTGGCAGCTTTATGCTCCGAATGACAAGGACGAGACGTCCATGCCATGATTTATTAGCGAACGTGATGCCCCGATTGACATTGATTAATCAGCTCCTTGTTTAGTGGTGGGTGACTTGACTCCCCCACTTCGATTCGATGCCGCGACCAACTTGCTCTTTTATGATCATCATGTGAAAACCGTGCGCATCTTTCGTATAAAACCGTCAGGTTTTGAACCGTTAAATCAAAAAAGTGAGATTTTGAACTGTTAAATCAAAAAAGTAACATATAAGATCAATATTCACACAAAGAAAACTCTAATTTATATCTACACATAATAGACAAAAGTAAATATGGGTGAACCCTATAAATAAATAAATAATTCTAAACTAGACAAAAGTAAATCTAGGTGAACCCTATGAATAAAAAAAATACAAATTAGCAAATCTGTTGAATCATTTAATGGAAATATGAGTTATTAAGATCTTCGAGAATAATTACAAAGTGAATCTGAAAAAAAATACATAAATAATTTACTGTAATTTATGTATAATGAAGTTGTAAATAAAAAATGGCAGTATTGGCATAAAAAACTGTCGAAAGTTAAGTAGCAATTTCGTATACATAAAAAACAATGTTGCAAATTTTCCTACATATCGTGCAAGTCGAAAGAACTCGACATAGCTAGGTAAATTCCCTTATGTAATCTCGGCGATCGAATCGGAGCTTTATATATATAGACCAAATTAGTTCCTCTTTTGTCCCTGACAACTCTATGCTTATTGCTTTGTGAGACTCTGTATGGTAGTTACGAAGCCAATATATATACGGATATGCTATTTCTAAGTCGTTTGAAATTTTCTTAAGTTTAAGTCAATTATTGTGATCACTGAATTTGTGTATAGATTGATGTGTTATATGGTTGGATATTTATTCAATGGATAAAAAATGTGACTTATGCTTGATAAAATTTCAGTCACCTTATAAATAGACAATCCCATATATAGTTCTAGATATAATAAAGCTAAAAAACCAGTGATAACCATCGATTCTTGAATCCAATTGTTAGTTTTTTTTAAAAAAAAAATGGTAGCATGTACAATAATGTAACGTCAGTTTAGCTATCTGTAAGCTTTAACACGTAGGATATGAGATAATATGACAGTTGTTTATATCATTGTCCATGTCTAAAGTGAACTCTCCTCTCGTTAATTTATTTCTTCTGGAGCTGTGCCACTGTTCGTACCGACAGCATCTCAGAGTCCTGAAGAAGGCTGTGTGTCACCATTAGAATGAAGTCCTAAGTTACACGTTCTTAATAAAATCTCGCCAGACGAAGAAGCATAAGTTGGAGAACCTGAAAGCTATCTCCTTAGTCTAAAAAAAAGCTGGAG